>CM038726.1:31435913-31450913 GCA_021613375.1 Megaleporinus macrocephalus | reverse complement strand
TGCCTGGTTATAGCTCACACATACACATACAGGGTGAATATCACGAGGTCACTGACGCTGCCGTAGACACATCTTTGAAAGGCTCAGATCTCTCTCACACGGTCTGAGGAATGTTATTGTAGCTCTATTAATAGTTAATACGCTACAATAATAATAATAATAATAATAATGTGTGCTCGTTATGCTCTCAACTGAAGTGCTTCTATGGAATCTGCACTGTACAAACTACATGACTGTAAATACAGTACATAGGAAATTAAACGCTCTTGCACTGCTCGCATCTGCTTTTGTCTTGATGTTCTACCACAAGTCTCAGTAGTTCATAGCTTCTGCACTTCTCAGACTAGGCCTGGGCGATATATCGAGTCTGTCCCAGTATGAATATACCTGTAACCAGGGCTGGACTGCTAATCTGGCGTACCGGGCAACGTGGAGAAACCGAAGCCACAGAAAGGGGGTGCGGAGAAGTTACGTGGAAAGAGATTGAAGAGAGTCACTGGCTTTTGAAAGGGAACCCGAGTGAGCGGGAGAGTGTAGTACGTAACGTTAGCTCTGTTACATAAGAAAGAAGAGTACTGGCGATTGATTAGTATCAGTATTTATTGGTATTTAAGTACTTCCCAAATTCTGGCAGCCACGTACGACACCTTATGATAAAATAGTAAACGATAAAGGCTGAGAAGTGCTGGAGGAGCAGCAAGGGTCCATTTCAGGCTACATCATAGAGTTTTAGATTTTTAGGCTAAAGGTGTGTTGAAAGACTGCATAGTAGTTTGAATTTGTAGACTCTATGCTGCGGTTCAACATGTTTTAAAAACACTCAAGTGAAATAACAGATCTTAAAACTGATAAATGAAGTAAAAGCTCTGTAGTTTAAGTTTTTCTAAAGTAAGTGTATAAAAGTATTATTAGTTAAAGGTATATCCACAGTAAGACAGTAGTAAATGCTGATGTGTTGAAAGAGTTTTTAGTCTGATCTAAATGCATGTTATAGCTTTTTAAAGGAGGGAGAACTTTTAACCTGAAGAATTAGAATTGAGCTGCTACTGTATATCAGGGAAATTCAGTAAATACATATGAGTAGATAAAAGTGCTGGAACTACAGTATGTGTAAATTTACTTATTAGCTTCCACAATGGTTATTTGATAGACTTCTAAAGTAATGATTCAATGTAAATTTCTTATAAGGCAAAAAGTTGTATATGTTTCATATGATTCTGTTATTATTTGATAATTATTTTATGATAATAGTAAAATACATTCCTTCGCAGAACACATACATAAATATTGTCCCAGTCCAGCCCTGCCTGTAACGCTGTTAGGTATCGCTCGTGTTCTGTAACTATGACATTAACTAATAATTACTTACGTATCGACTTCACGGAGAAGCAACCTCTTTCACTGTAGCAGAGAAGCTGAGGATGTCGGCTGAGAGAAGAGATGAACGCCACAGAGCAGTAATCAATTTTATTCTTAAAGGATTGCATAGATTTATAGTTTAGGCATAAGCAATGCTAATGTTTTGTTCTTAATACAGCAGCACAAAGATGCCTATTGTTTGAACAAGATCCATAAAAATAATACAAATAAAAAATAAAACGAGCCTCTTACGGTGACAGTATGATAGACTGATAGACTGAGATTAATCATGTTTTCTTTTAAATAAATATGTAAATTTCTGTATTTTTTGTTACAATTTAGAAAAAAGGTATTGTATCGACACTAAACATTTTCAAACGGTAACCAGCCCTAGTTAAAAGTGCCTGTGTGATACTTGGGGCGTGTAGTTTTGACGCAGAGGTGCCTTTTTGTTATCAGCTTATGGGAAAGAAAAATTCATTAAATTCACTAAAAAACACTAAAATCACTAAAAATTCTTACATACCTTAAACATGCTGTCTACTGAGGAGCCTTATCTCCCGTCTTGAAGATTCTCTTCCAAATATCTTAGATCTGTTTGGGTTTTTTTGGGTCCTTCTCTGGGTATAGAATCAACTGGGATAAAACTGAATTAATGGCAATTATGGGGGTAGTGCCTTCCAAGTTAAAATCCCAATTATTTAAGTTATCAGAAGACAAATGTACCTATATTCCTCGTTATTTGAAGACGATCTATCTGTACTGATAGACAAATTTGCTAAGAGGTTACAGTTCTGGCACACACTTCCCCTTTCGCTTATTGGTAAAGTCAATGCAATTAAAATGTTTTTCTTGCCCCAATTATTTTATATTTTCCTCAGTCTACCAATTTTTCTCCACAAATCTTTTTTTCAAGAAGTTACAAAGTATGATTCTGGATTTTATCTGGAACTATAAGCCACATAGAATACAAATGGCTCACTTATGTAAGAGTAAGGCTCTTGGAGGGCTTTCATTACCCAACTTCAGTTTATATTACTGGGCAGCAAACATCAGGTATATGAAGTACTGGCTTGATGATTCAGCGGGGATGGATAACTGGATAGAAATTGAAAGAGGGTATTGTAAGCCATATAATCTTGGTGGAATTTTATTGTCTTCCACACAGATTCCCAAATCTTACTACAAAGGTAACCCTATTATTCAATCCACAATTCATATGAACTGAGTATTCCGATATCTTAAATAATTGGGATTTCAACTTGGAAGGCACTACCCCCATAATTGGCATTAATTCACTTATTCCAGTCAATTCTATACCCAGAGAAGGACCCAAACAAATCAAACAGATCTAAGATATTTGGAAGAGAATCTTCAAGACGGGAGATAAGGCTCCTCAGTAGACACCATGTTTAAGGTATGTAAGAATTGGGACAGTCTACATGTCGGGAGCACATACTATGACGTAAAATGCTGCCTATGTAGACCCTCAGTAGGTTTTGAGAGACACCCTATATCTTAATATTTTTATATTTTTAGCTGAATTAATTTTTTATGTGGAAACAAATTATTCAGTATTACAAACTGAACAATTTACTAGCGATTACACCAACAGCAGACAATCCTTCTTTTGTTGTTGACCATTTTGTAGTTTTATACTGGAGCCATTAGTATTTACGCTAGCAGATTTATTGTTTTGGATGCCGGCGGGTAGCTTAGAGATGTCTTCTCACAGTGGCTAGATGAACAGAAATCGATGTTGTCAGCTCTAAAGCAAGGGTGGTGGTTGATGTTCTCCATTTTCTCAAAGATGAAAGCTTGAAGTGCTGATGGGGACAGTTTTGGTGGATCTACCAGGTCTCCCAGGTGGTTGTTAGGCGTATTCTCTATAGCTATTAATTTTTTTGGACTCCAAGTATTGGAAACTCCTTTCCTTTGCATTAAATAAAACTAAAAATAATATAATATGATAACTCAGCATCTATTTTGACTAGAAATATTTTTAAAAAATGGACAAAAAATCAGACACGGAGAGAAAAGGAACGAGGGGAACTTTATTTACTAGGAACGTTAAATTACGTCAACATAACCTGAAATCTGCCATAGAAACAGGCAAACACTGCACATCTCATCAAGCTGGCGACTCTCCTCCCAAGCTCAGGCAATGAATGAATGAATGAACAGTACAATTTAAAAAGACAAGGGGTGAAAGAGAGGAAGAGAGACACCTTACCCATTAACTTGAGTACCGTCCTTAAGCTTAAACGTAAACAGGGAGAACAAAGACGACCCAACCTGTCGTTCATCCTCAGTGAGGAACGTCAGAGGTTCCTCAGATTAAATGATTTGCACATTTACGTGACGACTAAAGGAAACACGTACCGTTTTCAGCTCCTTACAAGTCAATTTGATTTATATGTGGAGCTTCTTCTCGTCTGGCCCACAGCTTACACATCAAATATGCCTAATATCGTTACTGTCCAAAGAAAAACACGCATATCCAAAACGACAACTTTACAGGAGAGGCCAAAAACTGTCTTCACTTTTAATGCAAGTCAATGGAACCAGAAATATTTCCAAGCCATTGTGGAGCATTTCTGTTGGTCCACTCGTCAGGAAATTTGGACACGAAATTAATGGAAGCTGTTATATTCGTATGATGAAAAATAAAAATTGACCCAAATGGAGATGGACGTATTGGTTCGGACAGTGACGATATGAAAATTATGATATGCTCGTTTAAAAAAGCTAAACCATCAACTGAACACGCTCAGCGGAATTCACATTATAATGAGGAACATTCAGTTAGTGTTATTTTAGGTCTGTGCAAGCCATCATAGACAGCAAGGGAACATTTGCACAGCAAGTAAAATAGTGCACCTTAAAACTACTGGCCCCATAATATGAACGACGGACTGGAACCGGACTGGATGAGGAAATGATGACTGGACTCTAGAACCAGGCCTACTGAGCTGCGTACGAAGGAACACTCCAGCATTTTTCAGCCTCATCTGTTCTTGACCTGCTGTGTAATGTTGACACATTTATATGTATTAAAAATTTAGAAAATCTGATTTAACTTCATGTAATGTAGAAGCCAATAGGCAGCCAACACTGAAACAGCTTCCTATTGACTTACAATAGCATCACTTGTCAGGCTTTCTTGTTGTCTCACTACAGGGACATCCATGCACTCGGTTCTCGGACAGAAGCTCAGCTGAACAATGCAGGAGTCGACCTCACAGTAAAAAAACAAACAGGGGACGTTACTGACTCTAACGTGTAGAAGCTACTTGGTTTGGTTGGTTGGTTGATGAGGTACATGAGGTTGCAGTCCACAGCCGAGGGTCTTCCTTCAAAGCTGGAAAAATCAAAAAGTACTGACGTTAGATCTTTCAACAGGTCCCTCTATCCTTTAACATCATGGGTGTGTCTCAAATCCTAGTGAGTGTCTAAGTAGGCTGTCTATGTAGGCAGCTGTGTAAGTATCAGTGTTCTCTCCTCATTTCTCCTCATAAAACAGATTACTAGTTAGAGAGAGACTGCGTCACAGCTTATTCCCACCCACTGCAGCACGCCACCGGTGGTTTAGCAGGTTGCTTAGCTACCAGCATCCAAAACAATAGCCCGAGGCTTAAAAATAAAAATAAATGCTAATAGCTCGAGTATAAAATTGGTGGAGGACTCGTTACAGAGTTGATAATAAAATACTGTTTTGTGTGATTATATGACCAGAAACACATTAAAACTCCAGAGAGAATCAAAATAACTCACATTTTAAAACCACTTCACTGCTCGTAGATTAGCCTGTGTTGCATCATGGGATTGTCTTAGCGGCTGAGGAAGCGTTCAATGCTTCTTTAAAATCAGGTCTAAATAAGGTTCCTCAGTAAACAGCATGTTTAAGGTATGTAAGAATTGGGACAGTCTACATGTCGTTAGCGCATACTATGCTGTAAAAAGGCTGCCTATGTAGGAGCTCAGTAGGTTTTGAGACACACCCAGTAACACTCAAACTCTGATAATGACCCAGTGGGCATATGCTTTAATCCAGGGTGATGTAAAACTGTATTTATGTATTGCTGGGCTTCTATATTGGTGGTAGATGGACGCTGCTGAACAGGAAGCTCATAAAAAACTGACAAAATCCTCTAAATGTCTCCACTTGTGAACCAGGAGTGAATCATTTTATCACCTTTTACTGCTATCATAAGCAGTAACTGTGACCTGAGACTAAAATGGCTGCAGTGGTGAATGACTATACGATGACATACCTCATGCTGCTGTTTGGTGAAGATGCGGTCCCACAGCTGCAGCAGCTGCCCCCCGGTCTGTGGCTCCAGCTCCTGCACATCAGCGAGAACACAAACACATACAGACGTGCTTTAAGAATCGAATTTACAAATAAACTCAACAAATCACACCAGAACTGAATGGTACAGTGATGTGAAACTTCATTATATCATCATACAAATACTAATCCAAAGAAAAAAAAACGATTTAACTCTATTTAACAGAACATTACTCAGAAACCTCCACAGCTACATAAATACTTTCAGTGTTGTCTGTCTGTCCTTTGCTTTTACTACAGCTTCCATTCTTTCCAGCAGTCCTGCTCTCAGTTTTTGAAGTTCTGCCTCTGCTATCTCTCCAAGACGAAAGCTTTATTATTCTCAATTCCTAAAGTGCAACTTTACAGGAGAGGCCAAAAACCTTCTTAGCTTTTAATTTAATGAATTTTTTCCAAGTGATTTTGGAGCGTTTCTATTGGTTCATTCATTACGAGAATGAATAATAAAACTGGACAAAAATGGAGATGTGTTTTTTTTTTTTTTTTGGACAACGATAATTTAATTGTAAATTTATTTATTGCAAACAGGATAACAAAAACTGGCTGAAATATCTAAATAAATAAAAACATAAATAAATAAATAGTTTGAAAACTGGCTTATATATATATATATGTATATATATATATATATATATATATATATATATATATATATATATATATATATATATATATATATATAGTTTGAGCTTCAGATTAAACAAACAGGCTAAGAAAAATTGCCTGAAAAAAAAGAATAGCATGAATTTCTGATTAAATAAGCAGGCTAATAAAAATGGGATGAAATAAATAAATAAATAAATAAATAAACAAATAAATAGAATTGTGTGAGCTTCAGATAAAATAAACAGGCTAATAAAGCAGGCGGAAATACATATAGAAATAAATGAATAAATGAATGAATAAATAAATCAATCAATCAATAAATAAAAAGGTCAAAGAGTCTGTGAAGTATTCAGAATACATGTGAACGGATGTACTCAGTCAAGCGCAGTCAAAGCCACTGTAACACATTACCAGATTAGTTAGACTAGTTAGATTGTCTGCAGTTGGAGTTAATGATTAGGTTTAGTCTTAATTTGGTAACCAGCACACACGCTACACTGTTCCTGATAGGACCAGGATTAACCTGCGTCCAGCACATCAACCCAGAGAGCGCAATCAGGACGCCTCTTTCACGTACGCCACTCAGAGCGAATGGAGTGACCCACATACTGAACTGCAGGAGAAAGAAAAACCTCCAACAAAGCTTTGTGTGCAGCAGTCCTTCAGAGAAAACAGCCCAGAAATAGCTCTGCTTTTGTAACAGCATCTCAGAAAGACGCTGGACCTCGAGGCTGCGTGAAGATCACAACAATAACATAGAAGAGCCTCGCACATGCACATCTGTGACCTCCAGCAGCTCTCACTGACCTTTACAGCTGGAGGAGCTGGATGGCCTCAATCTGCAGCACTTAGAGGAGCAATGAGCGATTTTTAAACCAACAAAAACAGATACATGGATTTATTTAGAGACAAGCTTTTAAATGAAACTGTTCTGTACAATTCGTCCTAACAATAAAAAACAAAGGGGTGAGCTCTGTCTCTTTAATTAATTAAATAAATAAATAAATAAATAAATAAATAAATAAATAAATAAATAAACAGTATGAGCTTCCGGCTAAATATAGAGGCTAATAGAAATTGGCTGACAAAATCAATAAATAAATTAATAAATAAATAAGTAAACAGTGTGAGCTTTTTTCAATTAAATAAACAGTCTAATAAACATTGGCAAAAATAAATAAATAAATAAATAGTGTGAGCTTCCGATTAAATAAACAGGCTAATAGAAATTGGTTGAAATAAATAAATAATTGAATAAATAAATTGTGTGAGCTTCTGATAAAATAAACAGACTAAAAGAAATTGCCTGAAAGAAATAAACAAATAAACAAATAAATAAATAAACAGTGTGAGCTTCCGATTAAATAAACAGGCTGATATCTGACATCAAATCTTTATGCTGCTTTTATTATGTAGACAAACGTTCATTAGTGTTAATATGTTTAGTGTTAATGTTTATTAGTAAACCAAAAATAATGTCGCTGCCCAAATTAAAACATGTATCTTAATTTTTGTCAATTTTCACATTTCTATATCATTTGAACACGACAGCTGCTCTTCATATCCCCTGAAAGTTTCATGATGAATGGAATCACTTGTAAAAACCACATTATATTAACCTACATTGAAAGTAAAGAAAGTTTTTGTTCTCTCCTGTAAAAGTTACTATTTTATTATACAGCAACAATATACACAATGATCATTTATATCATACTTTTAAGTGGGAGGTGTCTGTCCCCAAACCCGAACCCCTAAATTTACACTTCTGAATTTTTTTTTTACATTTCTTTTTAAGTGAAGTTCAAAAAATGTGCCACCCAAACCAAAGAGTTTGTGGGCAAAGACTTATTTTAGCCAGTTTAACTAAACACGTTCAGTAGAATAATTCATATATCAAACACTAAACATCTATACTGCTTATTGGAACAGGACAAATTTTGCAGCTCAGCCTCCATACAGGCTGCTTTCCAGTGACATGATATGCCACACTGTGCTATCCCATAATTCACTAGGAACTAGAGATGGACTGATCAGCGTTTTTGAGGCTGATTTCGATCGCCGATCGGCCGATACCGATAGAGGGCGGTGCTACTAGACACGGCAGAGCTACATATTATTAGCACAAGCACATCATGAAACATGATCTAAACTGGTTTATTACCACTTTTAACGAGCTCATGTGAAACAGTATAATATTTGTAACTAAATTAGAAGTTGGTCTATGTGGGAGTAAAGCACTTGATAAGCTCCAGAAGAGCCACATCTGAAAAGTATCTCTACTAGGAACAGCAGAGCGTAGATCCAGGTGGAACATTAAGCAGCAGAATGAACGTCTTCTACAGCCGAGAAGATCTGCTTATCTAGAACTATAAACTCAATCACTCTGGCTGTGGTTCTTTAGCTCTCTGGCTGTTTCTGCTGCTGTTCTGTTCGTACCGGTCAGATCTGGTCTGTATGGTGTTCTGGGTTATTAGTTTTGTGTTAGCTGTGTGTTCTAGCTCTGCTGTTTACTGATATTCACTGTGTTCAGCTGTGTGGTGTCTCTGAAGTGTGTATCAGATTAGTGTGTTAAATGTGTTTGTCTTGGTTCCTGTGAGAGACGCTGATGTTACTAATTGTATAGATGTTATAAACTGTCCTGGATGAGTCTGAGTCACATACGGTAACAAACTGCCAGACGGACGATGTTTTCTTTCTGTACATGTGGTGAACACTTAAACTGTTCTCGCGAGGCCGCTGCTTTAGTCAGTCTGACGAAAATGAAAGGGTATGTATTTCCACCTAGTGGTTCAGATAGGAATTGTAGGGAGCTGGCCGGAGGGAGTTTCACTCTGGATGAAACCCTAGCTGTAAATACAGAAACTAGGCTCATTTGTTTAACGCCATCGATCGGCTCTCGAGATCGGCCGATCGCTGATCACGTATTTTGATTAAAAATCGGCCGATACTGATACATGGCCGATCGATCCTTCCATCTCTACTAGGAACTATGGATGATTTCAAAGCAGAGGGTAAAAAAAACAGTGGAAAGCGGTACGGAGGCTGTGTGTTCCTCCTCGTTTGTCTTCTCCGTGTTACAGCTCGACACCATCTGACTACATATTCAGACATAAAGGCAGCTCAGTGTCACAAACAGCATCTAAAATAATGTTTGGAGTTTTTAATGAATAGCAGGACGTGTACAGCGGTGGTCTTGTGGTAAAGGATGTTGGTAAGATGGCTTACATAGTGTGTCCGAGGTTGTGTGGATACTAAACATTCATGTACTGAAACAGCACGACTACTTCATCGCTGGAGCAGCATGTATGGGCTCCATTCCAGTACCTACTGACTTAGGGGGTGATTTGGGACGAACCATATGTTTTGCACTGTTGGGGCAGTCGTGGGCTGGAGGTTAGGAAACCAGCCTTGTGACTGGAAGGTCGCTGGTTCGATCCCATGAACCAACAGGACACGACTGAACTGACTGCTTCCTGGGCGCTGTGGTAGGGCTGCCCACCGCTCCGGGCAAGTGTGCTCACTGCCCCCTAGTGTGTATTTTCACTGGTGTGTGTGTATGTGGGTGTTTCACTGTGCCCTAGTGTGTATTTTCACTGGTGTGTGTGTATGTGGGTGTTTCACTGTGCCCTAGTGTGTATTTTCACTAGTGTGTGTGTATGTGGGTGTTTCACTGCCCCCTAGTGTGTATGTTGACTAGTGTGTGTATGTGGGTGTTTCACTGCCCCCTAGTGTGTATGTTCACTAGTGTGTGTATATGGGTGTTTCACTGCGCCCTAGTGTGTATGTTGACTAGTGTGTGTATGTGGGTGTTTCACTGCCCCCTAGTGTGTATGTTCACTAGTGTGTGTATATGGGTGTTTCACTGCGCCCTAGTGTGTATGTTGACTAGTGTGTGTATGTGGGTGTTTCACTGCCCCCTAGTGTGTATGTTCACTAGTGTGTGTGTATGTGTTGGTGTTCCACTGCCCCCTAGTATGTGTGTGTTCAGTAGTGTGTATATATGTGAGTGTTTCACTGCGCCCTAGTGTGTGTGTTTACTAGTGTGTGTATATGTGGGTGTTTCACTGCCCCCTAGTGTGTATATTCACTAATATAATCTTATTTATGGCTCTAGAAACCACAGGCTACTGTTCATGAGGGGAATATGCAAGAAACAGACAAAAGACTTTTGGCAAAAATGTGGCTGTAGCGCCCCCTGGTTCAGTTCTGTTATAGGCAAGCACGATGTGAGAGAGCAGGGATCTTCACCACAATATAAAATATCAATCAACCAAACACTGCGGTATGAGGTATGAGAAGCTCTCCTCTCTAAATCCTCTCCTATCTAATGCTAGTGAAGTTGGGTGAGAAACTACCAGAGCAAATCACATGACCTGTCAAAACGAGACAATTTTAGTCTTAAACTGAACACTGTTTTAAAAATTTACTCTTATTTCCTTTATTTCTGCTAATATTTCTTTCTTTCCATCTCATCTAATCAACTGCACTCAGCAAAGCTTCAAAAGCGTGAGCCTCACCTGTCCATCTCTGCTGATCTGAACTTTCTTGTTGTCGTTCCAGGGGTTGAGTAGTTGGTGCGTGAACTGGAAGGGGAGACTCTCTTTACGGATCCATTCGACCCTGAAGACCCCTCCCAGCCCAGAGGACCCCCAGTCCTGACAGCGCTCTGAACCAATTTCTGAACTCATCCTAGCATATCCCTAAGAGAGAGAGAGAGAGAGAGAGAGAGAGAGAGAGAGAGAGAGAGAGAGAGAGAGAGAGAGAGAGAGAGAGAGAGAGAGAGAAAAGGAAAAAAAAGAAAGAAAGAGAGAAAGAGAGAGAGGGAGAAAGAGAGAGACATAGAGAAAGAGAGAGAGAGAGAGAGAGAGAGAGAGAAAGAAAAAGAAAAAAGAAAGAGAGAGAGAGAGAGAAAGAGAGAGAGAGAAAGGAGAAAGAGAGCAATAGAGAGAAAGAGAGATAGAGAAAGAGAGGGGTATAGAGAGAGAAAGAGAGAGAAAAAGAAAAGAGAGAAAGAGAAAGAGAGGAAGACAGAGAAAAAGAAAGAAGGAAAGAAAGAGAGAGAGAGAAAGAGAGATAGAAAAAGAAAAAAGAAAAAGAGAGAGAGAGAGAGAGAGAGAAAAAGAGCATTTAGTTATGGATTTGTAATCAATTGATGATTTTGTGCGTATATATATTTTTATGTGTGTAGTAATTTGTAATTTGTTGTAGAAAGAACACAAGGGGCTGTGGAATTGATGACCCTGCGCTGTGGGGGGCTCTCAGAAGCTTAAGTAAAACACATGGCCATTCTAGACTTAATGTATTAAATGGTACTTTAAACGCACGTGATTTATAAATGATTAAAGACAAAGTCTACACTCTGATTCGACTTTTAGAGGCACAGGTAGCCTACACGCCTCACACACAAGAACTCGGACAGTTTGTGGACTATATATTTTGTCAGAGAGTCGTTTAAGAAGCAGCTACGTGTGTTTTAAAGCTCCTGTGGTATCGAGAACAGTCTTAGGTAGAAACCTGTTACACGTGTTAATAATTTTAAAATAATCTGCTAAGATAAGATAAACAGGTGAACAGGTGCTGTCCTGCTGCTGTGTTGATGAAGCTCTACGGGATGTTTGATCTTCAAGGTCTCGTGTATAGCAGTTGTACTGTTGTGATCATCTCCACTGTGCAGAGCTGACAGAGCACCACACTGTTGTGTTTCTGTGTGAAACACTCTCACAACTACAGATACACAAGAGTGATTGTTTGTAGCTGCAGCTTGTGCTCTATGCTTTCAGTAGGTGCGGCGTCGCCTCAGCCCTAGCAGCAATACACTTACATCTACACACATCTACACAAAATAGACCACAGTGATTCAAATCCAATTCAATAATACTGTAAACATTGAAAATGCTGTCTGCTGAGTCATAAGGTGCACCAAAAGGTGTTATTTGGGATGACTGCAATTATATGTGGATACAAATGTGGATGTTTTACTGCCCCCTAGTGTGTATGTTCACTAGTGTGTGTATATATGTGGGTGTTTTTCTGCCCCTTAGTGTGTATATTCACTAGTGTGTGTGTGTGTGTTTGTTTCACTGCCCCCTAGTGTGTATATTCACTAGTGTATGTGTGTATATGTGTGGGTGTTTTACTGCCCCCTAGTGTGTATATTCACTAGTGTGTGTATATATGTGGGTGTTTCTCTGCCCCCTGGTGTATATATTCACTAGTGTGTGTGTATGTGTGTGTGTTTCACTGCCCCCTAGTGTGTATATTCACTAGTGTGTGTATATATGTGGGTGTTTCTCTGCCCCCTAGTGTATATATTCACTAGTGTGTGTATGTGTGTGTTTCACTGCCCCCTAGTGTGTATATTCACTAATGTGTGTGTTTCACTGCCCCCTAGTGTGTATGTTCACTAGTGTGTGCATATGTGGGTGTTTCACTGCCACTTAGTGTGTATATTCCCTAGTGTGTGTGTGTTTCACTGCCCCTTAGTGTGTATGTTAACTAGTGTGTGTGTATATGTGGGTGTTTTACTGCCCCCTAGTGTGTTTACTAGCGTGTGTACTAGAGCATCTGAAAGTATTACTCGGGACGACTGCAATTACTTTAAACTACTATTATTTTCCACATTAGTTAGATTTGTGTAGTAGAGTGTTACCTGGATGTTCTGAGTATATAAAGTTTAGAAGGCAGTGATGAGTAATATTGGTTTATTAGCTGTGCAGCTACAGCAGTGTAGTTCATCACTCTGACTCAACAACCAGTATTAGCTAGCAAGCCAGACAGCCAATCAGCTGATCTGTACTTCAGCAGTTGCAGTTAACTAAATTGTTTACTACAGTAATTTAAATGATAATTAACTGTGAGCTAAAATTACATGATCGTTGACAGGCCTACCTGAAAGTGTCCGGAGCCCTGTACGGAGAAGATAAGGAAGATCACGCTCTGCTCCTGGAAGGCTCGGTTGAGCTTGTACTCGTTGCTGGGCGTAGTGGACCAGATGCCCCTCTGCTGGGAGAGCTCGATATTCCTCTGGTTGCTGCTCTTCATGATAAAATAACGGACAGGTGCGCAGCCCCTCGAGGAGGGCGACTTGACACACTGGAACAGATCAAAAGATAGATGGCGGTACACTACAGTAACAGTAACACTATCAAAGAGACATTGTTTATTGATCCAAAAGGTGAGAGTCGGCCATTCTGATACATAGCAGCTTCAACAAATGTTCTCATCTAATGAGAAACGTTACTGAGACTAAGTAACCACACCAGGGTCACCAGGAGGGTCCACAACATAATCAGGGACAGTACACACCCCCAGCACACACTCTTCACACTTTTACCTTCAGGCAGACGTTACAGGAGTATGAAGTCCAGGACCACAAGACTGACAAACAGTTTCTACTCACAGGCCATCAGGCTTCTGAACACCTCACGCACTACCTCTCCAACCTCTCCTTTCTGAACTGGTTTTAACTGGTCTGTTTTATCTGCACCTTAAACACACTGTACTGCTAATTATATACAATACTGTTTACATTCACTGTACTGCTAATTATATACAATACTGTTTACACTCACTGTACTGCTGTTTACATACAATACTGTTTACATTCACTGTACTGCTGTTTACATACAATACTTTTTACATTCACTGTACTGCTGTTTACATACAATACTTTTTACATACACTGTACTGCTGTTTATATACAATACTGTTTACACTCACTGTACTGCTGTTTACATACAATACGGTTTACACTCACTGTACTACTGTTTACATACAATACTGTTTACATTCACTGTACTGCTGTTTACATACAATACTTTTTACATACACTGTACTGCTGTTTATATACAATACTGTTTACACTCACTGTACTGCTGTTTACATACAATACGGTTTACACTCACTGTACTGCTGTTTACATACAATACTGTTTACATTCACTGTACTGCTGTTTACATACAATACTGTTTACATTCACTGTACTGCCGTTTACATACAATACTGTTTACATTCACTGTACTGCCGTTTACATACAATACTGTTTACACTCACTGTACTGCTGTTTACATACAATACTGTTTACATTCACTGTACTGCTGTTTACATACAATACTGTTTACACTCACTGTACTGCTGTTTACATACAATACTGTTTACACTCACTGTACTGCCGTTTACATACAATACTGTTTACATTCACTGTACTGCTGTTTACATACAATACTGTTTACACTCACTGTACTGCTGTTTATATACTATACTGTTTACACTCACTGTACTGCTGTTTACATACAATACTGTTTACACTCACTGTACTGCCGTTTACATACAATACTGTTTACATTCACTGTACTGCTGTTTACATACAATACTGTTTACATTCACTATACTGCCGTTTACATACAATACTGTTTACACTCACTGTACTGCCGTTTACATACAATACTGTTTACACTCACTGTACTGCCGTTTACATACAATACTGTTTACATTCACTGTACTGCTGTTTACATACAATACTGTTTACATTCACTATACTGCCGTTTACATACAATACTGTTTACACTCACTGTACTGCCGTTTACATACAATACTGTTTACATTCACTGTACTGCTGTTTACATACAATACTGTTTACATTCACTGTACTGCTGTTTACATACAATACTGTTTACATACACTGT
>CM038726.1:31308413-31430913 GCA_021613375.1 Megaleporinus macrocephalus | reverse complement strand
CTCACAAGATGCTTTAAGAGCTCTCTCGAGCAGACATGCAGCAAAAAAAAAAAAAAAAAAGATAAGAATTCTGACTGTATGGATAACAGGGCACCTCTTGGTATTACAGGCTCCTGGAAGGCAGTGCTGGGCAGTTTGGCACATCCTCCGAACACAGCCACGGTGAGCGGAGTGGCCACAGTGCAGCACCGCACACTGGCTATCCTGTGGGCCCGGGTCATCTCATCATAGATTAGCCAATCAGTGGGCAGAGACTGGATAGCAGCTGCTTGGGCGTTGGCTGGAGGGATCTGAGAACGAAATTGGAGGAAAATTTAAACTAGTCTGGTTCCCTCAGACAAGCAAGGGTTTCTTTCTTTTGTAAATTTAATAACCCAAGTGCTTTGGTATAATTAACTCTGTATAATGACATTAACATTAATTAATTAATTAATTTATTACATTTTTACTGCTACTCACCTTCTTGTACTGGGGCTGGCTGAGGACGGATGTCGGGTGGAGACGGACCTTCTTCTCTTTGGCTCCCATGAGCGTCAGGCTGTCCCTGTCTACGTGGATCAGGTTGGGGTACATGCCTGCCACCAGAGCGGCCTTCACTACTGCCCAGTTCTCCGAGTTCAGATTGATGTCGCGGATATCGCCGCCTCCTCGAGCTCGCACAAAGCCTGGAGACAGAGCACGAAGGTTACTGAGCAGGTCTGACTATTTCAACACAGTGGGAACGTGGTGATGATTTTTATTTATTTAATTTTTTAGAGGCTTTGACTGTTTCTGGTCTGTACCGATGGCTCGGAGCTGGCCCAGAAGTTGCGTCCTCAAACCAATGATGATCTCCATGGTAGCCTGGGACAGAAAATTCTTCTCGCAGAAGGACCTCTCCCAGCCTTCGCTGCGGGCCTTTTGCCACGCCTGAGGCACAGAGATGGAAGCACACGTCACACAGTGGTTATTTTACAGGCTCTTATCTCATTTATACTACTTTTAGAAGGGCGTAGACTTGCTCTTGACATTGGTGGGGACCTATGAAAGTTGGCAATGTTAACAGCCTATGTAGGCTAATAGTATCCTTGCACAAGGCTGTAGGAAGCTCTGACAGAGTTTCAACTGAGGTTAGACATGCTACTCTGGGAGACAGTAAGAGAACTGGCGGTGGTTTGTTGTCCAGTTAATTTACAAACCATGTTATTCACACTGCTCTGCTGATCTTACACCAAACAATTTTCAAATGATTTTACGGTCGCAGACAAATGTCCAGTGGAATAAAATCATGAGAGTCTTGCTAGAGTTGACTCGCGCTGGCGTCATGGTCAAGACTGCAGGTTTAAATAAGTCTCTTTCTTGTCCTAGCGTTCCGATAAAATCAAACGTGTTTGGGGCAGTCGTGGCCTGAAGGAGGCAGTCGTGGCCTGAAGGAGGCAGTCGTGGCCTGAAGAATAGGGATTCAGTCTTGTGACCGGAAGGTCGCCGGTTCGATCCCCGGGATCCCCCAGGCCATGACTGCCCTTGAGTAACTCCAACTGCTCCCCGGGAGCCATGTATAGGGCTGCCCACCGCTCCGGGCATGTGTGCTCACTGCCCCCTAGTGTGTATGTTCACTAGTGTGTGTGTATATGTGGTTGTTTCACTGCCCCCTAGTGTGTATGTTCACTAGTGTGTGTGTATATGTGGGTGTTTCACTGCCCCCTAATGTATATGTTCACTAGTGTGTGTGTATATGTGGGCGTTTCACTGCCCCCTAATGTGTATGTTCACTAGTGTGTGTGTATATGTGGGTGTTTCACTGCCCCCTAATGTGTATGTTCACTAGTGTGTGTGTATATGTGGTTGTTTCACTGCCCCCTAGTGTGTATGTTCACTAGTGTGTGTGTATATGTGGGTGTTTCACTGCCCCCTAATGTATATGTTCACTAGTGTGTGTGTATATGTGGGTGTTTCACTGCCCCCTAATGTGTATGTTCACTAGTGTGTGTGTATATGTGGGTGTTTCACTGCCCCCTAATGTATATGTTCACTAGTGTGTGTGTATATGTGGGTGTTTCACTGCCCCCTAATGTGTATGTTCACTAGTGTGTGTGTATATGTGGGTGTTTCACTGCCCCCTAATGTGTATGTTCACTAGTGTGTGTGTATATGTGGGTGTTTCACTGCCCCCTAATGTATATGTTCACTAGTGTGTGTGTATATGTGGGTGTTTCACTGCCCCCTAATGTGTATGTTCACTAGTGTGTGTGTATATGTGGGTGTTTCACTGCCCCCTAGTGTGTATGTTCACTAGTTTGTGTGTATATGTGGGTGTTCCCCCCCGTCCCCCCAACAACCAAACGTAGCTACAGAGTCTCACATGACAGCATGGATGTATGTGTTACGGGGAGGTAGCAGTCCAGTCGAGAACATGATTTAACCTTTTCTGCACCTCTTTTTTTGGAGGAGATCAAATTATTGGTGAGGACAATTCAGTAATCGCCTCCGTCCATGTGAATATTATATTATATTATATTATACAATTATATTATTTATTCTGATATCACTGTCATGGACAATATCACTAAGTCACTTTAATTAGATTTATCTTCTTAGATAACCTGCCAATGCAAAAGTTTTTACATATGTCCTCCTTGTGAATGTTTTGTATATTCCCTTACACTACCGCTCAAAAGTTTAGAACGCTTTAGAATTTCATTTCATGCAATTTTCATGCAATTTTCATGCAATTCATAAACAATATTGTCCATTTCATAATAAATCCAAGTGTATGTGTTTTTTAAAGAATCTAAATGTTTTTGTTAAAGCCTATTTTTGTATAGAGGCTTATTTTGCATATAGTCCTATTATCAGTAATTCTCAGTCCTCTGTCTAAATCTCCTGGTACGACCACCAATCCAAGTTAAGGATGTTATTGGACTAATTGGTTGCTAGGACACTCTTGCTCAATTGTGATGCACAGCTGAAAAACATTCTACTAATAAGTGAGTATAAAAGGGAACAACATTCTAGGTTAGTTTAGTATCTGAAGATCAGCAGTTGATGGCTTGCTGACCGACTCACAATGACCAGAAAGAAACAACTTTCTTTAGAGACCCGTCAGTCCATTGTTGTGTTAAGGAAGAAGATACTCCATTAAAACAAGAACATTTCACTGTGATCCCAAACTTTTCAGCGGTAATGTATATATTTGAGTTATTACTGAATGTATATATACTAGCTTATTTTTTACTTCATTATTGTCTATTTATTGTTATGTTTGCACATATATAATTGCGGCCCTGCTGTAGAGTTATTATCTGAGCCTCACCCCAAGCATTTCAATGCATGCTATGTCCTGACATGATGTGCAAATGACAAATAAACTTGAAACTTAAATCTATGCAACATTTTTTGGAGCCCCTGATCACGTGACACGTGATTTTCTTGAGTTAACACATCCTCTACAGAGAACACACATCTTAATGTGCAATAAATAAAAATAAATTCTTACTTACTAAATTCAAAATACTGGAAAAAATAAACACATGCATTGTTGTCTATGCCTATGTTGTCTTGTTATGACACATGCTATGTTGTATAGTATACATAGAGTCAGCAATGAATAGAAATTGTTCTTCTCTATACACAATGTAACAGTGTAGTTTAACATCAGGGGTTTATTCTATTTCTGCAGTGAGGTTACCTGAAAGGCCCGAAGCAGAGCCATGTGATCGCTGAAGGTGTTGGCGGCGAAGCGCTTCCTGCACAGCATGGCGGCCCGTTTCTGGGAAGCCTGAGCGGGCAGCACGAACGGGTCCCTGTAGGCCAGCGTGCAGGCGATGGTGAGGATAGGGTCAAGGCACTTGAGCACCACAGCACACAGCACCATCTTCCCGAGGTGCGGCTCCACGGGCAGGTCAGCCAGATGATAGCCCAGCTCCGTCAGGTCCTCCCACGGGTCCATGGCGTCTATGGTCTGGGTGGGAACGCAGATGTTGGTATTTTGCTAGATCTGTACGTTTAGAGTCAACTGAATGTCCTCTAGCTTTCATTTCCTCTACCCTTGTTTTTGAGGACTGTATGGAATTGTATGGTGTACCTGTGTTGGGTATAAGCTACTGGTTGCCTACATTTCCTTTGGGATCAATAAGTGACCTGACTTGGCCATGCATATATATATATATAGACCCTTCCTCTCTCAGGAGGCCTCCCAGGTGCTCGTCCAGATTGTTGTCATTATAAGGCTCGACTACTGCAACCCGTTCCTGGCTGGTCTTCCTCTACAGGCCATCAGGCCCTTACAACTGATCCAGAATGCAGCAGCACAGCTCGTCTTCAATCTTCCCAAGTTCACTCATGTCACACCACTGCTTCGCTCCCTTCACTGGCTTCCTGTAGCTGTTCCTGTTGCTCGCATTCAATTTAAAACTCTGATGCCTACAAAGCCAAGAATGGACCAGCTCCTCCTGACCTTATGGCAATGGTCAAAAGTTGATCTGTACCTCAAGCCCTTCACACTTCAAGTCTGGCTCAGCTTGACCCGCCATCACTCAAGATTCATGGAAGACAAGCAACAAGACGCTTCTCTGTCCTGGAGCCCAGATGGTGGAACGAACTTCCGTGGTTGTCCGAACAGCGAACTCTCTCACGGTCTTCAAATGCAGACTGAAGACCACCGTCTCTTTGTGAAGGACTTGTATGGCTAATCTACTGAAGTACTGGTATGAATTATAAATTCACTCTATCTTCTAGGAGCTCTGGTTAAGTATGGCACTTATACTGTATGTAGTCTTGTATTTATTCTCTTCTCTGTAGGTGTTCCAGTCTTTCTAGGTATTACACTTATACTGTATGTAGTCTTGTATTTATTCTCTTCTCTGTAGGTGTTCCAGTCTTTCTAGGTATTACACTTATACTGTATGTAGTCTTGTATTTATTCTCTTCTCTGTAGGTGTTCCAGTCTTGCTAGGTATTACACTTATACTGTATGTAGTCTTGTATTTATTCTCTTCTATGTAGGTGTTCCAGTCTTTCTAGGTATTACACTTATACTGTATGTAGTCTTGTATTTATTCTCTTCTCTGTAGGTGTTCCAGTCTTTCTAGGTATTACACTTATACTGTATGTAGTTTTGTATGTATCTCTTCTCTGTAGGTGTTCCAGTCTTTCTAAGTATTACACTTATACTGTATGTAGTCTTGTATTTATTCTCTTCTCTGTAGGTGTTCCAGTCTTTCTAGGTATTACACGTATACTGTATATAGTCTTGTATTTATTCTCTTCTATGTAGGTGTTCCAGTCTTGCTAGGTATTACACTTATACTGTATGTAGTCTTGTATTTATTCTCTTCTCTGTAGGTGTTCCAGTCTTGCTAGGTATTACACTTATACTGTATGTAGTCTTGTATTTATTCTCTTCTCTGTAGGTGTTCCAGTCTTGCTAGGTATTACACTTATACTGTATGTAGTCTTGTATTTATTCTCTTCTCTGTAGGTGTTCCAGTCTTGCTAGGTATTACACTTATACTGTATGTAGTCTTGTATTTATTCTCTTCTCTGTAGGTGTTCCAGTCTTGCTAGGTATTACACTTATACTGTATGTAGTCTTGTATTTATTCTCTTCTCTGTAGGTGTTCCAGTCTTGCTAGGTATTACACTTATACTGTATGTAGTCTTGTATTTATTCTCTTCTCTGTAGGTGTTCCAGTCTTGCTAGGTATTACACTTATACTGTATGTAGTCTCTAAGTGTGTGTGTCTTTTCAGGCAACTCTAAATTAAAATGTTTGCACTGACGAGTTTCCTGAAGAACGGTCATCATTGTGAGGTTAGAGATTCATTCCATTGTAACCTACAGAGTCCTAGTTTTTTTACACAGTCAACATATATGGTCCATCCAATCAATGGTTTAAGGAGCAGCTAAATATTAAAATCAATCCATTTTCAGATCCTCATGAGAAGTGTTGAGATGGACTCTTCCACCTTTCTGTTTATACAAACCTGAGCCTCATTATAAAAGGCTGTAGACTGATTACTGGTCTCTTATGGACTGCACGTGGGTCTTGAACACGGTCGCTGTCCAAAGATGTTTCCATTGTGTTAACATTTTATGTTGAATGGGCCAATAGAAATGCTCGAAAATAACTTAACAGTTTTCCCAGTTTTTGCCCTCTCCTGTAAAGTTCCCATTTTGACGATACTAGATTTTCATTGGACAGCAATGAAAGGTAAAAGTAATTTGTACTGTAGCTACTTTGTTAAAGTACTTATAAGTAGAGATCGACCAATATATTGGTTGGCCGATATACCGGGTCGATATTTGCCTTTTTTTTTTTTAAACATTTTTTAACAATATCTGTGTTTGGTACATAATATTAATTTATTATATTATATATATTATATATATATTCAATACAATAGTAAATTGTTTGTTTATCTTTCAGTTCTTTGTTTAAAAATCGGAAGAAAATCGTGATCCTGAAAAAAAGAAATCTTCATATGATATTTTTGCCATACCACCCACAAGTACTTATAATTAGAGATCGACCAATATATTGGTTGGCCGATATACCGGGTCGATATTTGCCATTTTTTAAAAACATTTTTTAACAATATCTGTGTTTGGTATATAATATTAATTTATTATATTATATATATATTATATATATATTCAATACAATAGTAAATTGTTTGTTTATCTTTTAGTTCTTTGTTTAAAAATCAGAGGAAAATCGTGATCCTGAAAAAAAGAAATCTTCATATGATATTTTTGCCATACCGCCCACCCCTAGTGGAGAGTTTAATAAACACTGAATGTGATTTCAAGCATTACCTTGAGCATCTGCACAGCATTCTTGACAGTCATCATGTGTGGTGGCTCTGGAGCTTTGGCCAGGAATTCAGCAATAGGGCAGGTAATGGGAGCAAGCAGCTTAGTGTGGAGACAGAGTTCCTATCAGAGGGAAAGAGATATTCCTCGTTTTACAAGTGGCATTGTAATCTCTTTTTAATTGTCAGATATATTAAATATAAATATAAATCACATACAACCCATCAATCCTATAACCACAATGTAACTGTCATTTCATTCAGTACTCATTCTGCATGATCTATCATAGACCTGACCCTAGACCAGCCATCAGTGATCTGTGGAGCTGTGCATGACTATTTGGTCATTACTATTACAGTCTCCCTGTCAAAGTAATAATCTGTCTATGAGGTTAAAACTGAGAAAATCTGATCCTGAGTCAGCACTTGTACCTGCAGAGGCATGCGCAACAGCTGAGGGACCTGGTGCTCCAGCATGTTATTGAAGCGCAGACGACTGAACAGATGAAAACAGATTCCTGGCCTGCATCGTCCAGCTCTACAACAGCACACAGAGAGAAAAGAGAGATCTTGGTGGACTCCAGAACTGGGACGATATGTGAAAGGTCCTTCATGTGTCATAAAAACTAATGTTTGCAATATTTTATTACCAAATATACAGCAAAACTGTTGCTTTTGTGATGCTTGTATATGATATAATCACATCAGTTATTTTATTTATTAGTTGGTTCTTCTTGTTTAGTTATAAATTTGTGTGAAAAAGATTTTAATAATAACTACTTATTATATAACTACCCAGAAATAAATACTGGGGCTGGTTTAACAGACCCAGAATAAGCTTATGCTCAACGTTCTTCTTATCTACCAAAGATGTTATTGTTAGTGAACAAAGACGACACGCGTTTTAAACGAACTTCAAACTTTACTGAGCCATATTCACGTTGCAGCCATTCCAATCTTCTCGATATCAACGACTACCCCCCAGGGGCGCACATGCGCATTAACAGTTAACAAACTCCCCCTTTTTCTTTAAAGAAAAATAAACTCAAGTATAGTACTGTTCAAAGAACAACAAAGAAAAATACTGCCTTCATGTTTAGAGTCCATTAAATTGTTGTCTTGTCCTTGAGGTGCCATACACCTTCGCTGAAGGCCTTTATTAAGAGGAGAGCTGACGTTCCTTTCTTTGTCAAGCAGTCAGCAAGCTGGTCTTTGGTCGCTGACCACATGATGTGTCGAATGACTCCGGACTGGATGAGCTCCTTGACATTGCTAATTTCAAGCCGTAGTCTCTTCTCTGTAACTGGTTTGGTTGACTTTACAGCATCCAGGAGTGAGTGATCTCCCCTGCAAGAGTACTTCTCACCACTCTTCTTATTCTTTTTGACTGCCAACATATAGGTGAGAATCTTCCATTCTCTCCCATGAGCATGATTAGATGACCTCCCTGAGTGCCACCATCAGGAAGGTTGCCCATTGACGAATCACTGAACATGACAAGCTGTAAGGAACTGTCTTTGCCTAGGTGCTGGAATTTCAAGGTCACTTCATCAGATTTGAGTTTCTGGATCAGTTTGTTTACAGAGTGCAGAGTTTGAACAGTAGCATCTTTCATACTGGATGCCAAGATGGATACATCACACATTGCATCTGGCCTTGTTTGTCTTGCTACCCACAATATTTGGCCAATTTTTGATCTAAGCATGTCAATTTCTTGATTTGTTAGGGAAGCATCTCGCTCAGCAGCTCTAGCCGGGTTGACTGGAATGGGCTGGAGGTTCTTGATGTACATGCTCTGCTTTACCTGTACTGTGTCATTCAGAGAAGAGAACTCCATTCCAATATAGCTGAAGGTGTTGTGCTCTTCCCGTCCAATTTGGAAAGCTGCTTTTAACTGTGGTATGATTTTTGTGGTGAACCTTTCAGAACCTCCCCAGATAAAATCATCCACATGACAGCCGAGTACTCCCATGACATTGGAGGAGTCATCTAGCCAGTAGAAGACTGCTGGATCAACTTGTGACACGACTGCTCCCAACTGATGCATTGTGTCCTTCACTTTATTATACCAATAAAGAGAGGCATCTGCTAGTCCATAGACACACTTCTTCAGTCTCCACAGAACGCCTTGGCTCTGAGCCTCTGGTGGTGGGTGAATGTAGATGTTTCGAGTCAAGTCTTTGCCTTGCAAAAAAGCTGCTTTTATATCCATAGAACTTAATTGCCATTTCTTTTGACATATGACAGCCATGATCATTCTTAGTGACTCTGAGGCACATGTTGGGGAATCTTTTGGGAGTTCTTGAATATGCATTTCCTCAAAACCTCTGGCGACTAGTCTAGCTTTAGGTGTGACACCATCAGTGGTTTCCTTCATGGTACACACCCACCTTGTGGAGATGCATTTCTGTCCTTCGTTTTCCACTTCCTCAAAGACATCATTCTTCTTCCAGTTGCATAACTCTGCTTGTTTTGCAGCATCAAATATATTGTCATCGACCATCAGAGTGTCCTCTGTACTGCTTTCCTCACATAAGACAGTGTGCTCTGCTGGTACTGTTTGAACATTGTCCATTTCACCCAGATTTACTGAGCCTGTGGGACCAGCAAGGTCCCCAGATCCACTGAACTGTACATTGTACCAGTTTCTGTGTTTTCCAGTGGCCTTCCCTGCACGACCTAGAATCGTTCCTGTTAATGTTTGTCTACTTTCTCTATCTGTATATGTCACTGTTTGTCCAGCTTTAAGTCGCAAATCTCCATGTTCTGTGGGTGTTTCAGTCTGTACTGTGTCAGCATTCGGTCTGTTTTCAGGAGCAAGTGGAGCGGCTACAGCATGATTTTCTGATTCATGTGAGTCATGTGTATTGGTCTCTTCCCCACTGTCAGTATCGTCATCCTCATGGTTAAGTCCAGAATCCAGCAATGTTTGTTTGTCAGTCACCTCTTGCTGAATGTCCATATCTTCTAGCACTGTTTGTTGGGCATCAGTCTTTCTCAGTCTGGTGTGATGCACACGAACATAGGTGCCCCCGTGCCTTACAAAGACTACCACACCATCTTGGCCGATGACCACCCCTGGACCTTTCCACTGTGGGCAGTCAGCACGTTTGTAGTATACTTGGTCCCCAGTTTCGTATCGATCATCATGGGCCCGCAGTTGTTTGCGAAGGGCTCTTTTGATCCTTTCAGAGCACTCTGCTTCTGTGAATGCTCGGCGTGCTGCATGCAAAGTTGTAATATGCTGAGCCATCCAGGTATTCATTGTAAGGCTTTCAAGTGCTGGTGGCTTATCAGTTAGAACTGACGGCATGTTGGGATTTTGTCCAAACACCAGTTGGTATGGACTGTAGCCATGCACATTGTGCAATGAGTTCTTTGCCATCAAGGCCCAGTCTAGAGCCACTGACCAGCTGCATTCATTTTCCTTTTTCACTTTCAACAGGATGTCGGTCAGGGTGTGGTTATGCCTTTCCAAAAGGCCATTGCTCCATGGGCTATAAGCTGCAGTGGTTTTTAGTTCAATGTTGAATTTTTCAGCCATATCCCTCATTTCTTCATTGTTAAATTCCCCACCGTTGTCACTAAACAGTCTATGTGGGGGTCCGTGCACACTTATCCAGCAGTGGATGAGATTCTTCACAATGTCTTTGGGTTTCTTGGTTGTCACAATACTCCCTGCACTAAAACGTGTGAAGTGATCAATGACATGGAGATACCATACCCCTGGGTCCAACTCATGCAAGTCAACAGCCACTGTCTCATTGTAGGTTGAGGCCATGGGTAAGCCCACTACAGGCTTTGGTTTTGGCCTGCTGTATCGTATGCATGTGTCACATTTGCTTACAATGTCATTGAGAATTGCAAGGCAGTCATCATCATGGTTGCCTGCGCAGTCCAGCAATTTTTTTAGCTTTTCCACGGAGGCATGTCCAAATTGTTTGTGTAGTTTTAACAGAACTTTCTGTTTTTCCTGTTTTGTCATATTTTCAGTTACAGTCAGAACTTCTTCGTTATTCTGGATGTCATTCTCTGCTGAATTATCATTTGCTTTTATGTTAACACAATAGTGACCTGAGGAGGTCAGCTCAAGTTTCACTGGCTGCTTGAACATTGTGGCTTTATCATTCTCAATGTCCAGGACTGCACCTGCTCTTTTCAGTGATGTTTTGCTCAAAAGCAAGGGAATGTCGACTGGCACGACTTCTGTTTCGATATGGCATTTAGTCTGACCGATCACAGCTGGAATTGTCACACGCTTTGTGGAATGAACAAGTCTACCATCTCCAAATCGGAATGCTTTGGCACTGGCTTGGGCCTCAAGCTCGCTCTGCTTCAGTCCATCGACATAGTTGTCAAGCCATTTTTCTCCACAAACCGTTCTGGTGCAGGCAGTGTCAATGACAGCTGATCCTAAAGCCTCCACCATGAATATCTCTGTTTCAGACAATGCTTCCTTTGACAACAAAGTTATGTGACACTCATCAGTATCTTTTGTGTGGCTCTCAACATTTTCTATTAATTTTGCCTGTTCGTTTTTGTGAGGGCAGTCCTTTGCCCAGTGGTAAGTACTCTGACAGATGGCACAACGCGATCTTCTTCCATATTTGTCTAATGGGTTTGACCCAGGTGGCACAGGAATTTGACTCTGAGAACTTGACTTGTCCTTTTTTCCAGTAAATCTTGTGAAATACGCACAGTCAGGATCACTTGAAGCACTAGCACCATCTGGCGGTGAATTATCGCCAAATATCCTTTTCAAGGCTGATTTCATTTTCAACTTACTCATTTTGTTGTACACCCGTTCGAATTCAACGATGTAATCCATCATGGTAACGTTGCTCTCCCTTTTGATGTTGTCGAACTCCGTGTAAGCATCGTACTGACGGTCTTTTTCCTCTTTCAAATACACAGTGTCCAATTTCTGCAAAAGCGTTGTTAATCCATTATCTTTGTTCAAATCATCTGCGGATATTTCCAGTGCTACAGTCCTCGCTCTTCCAGTTAGAGAGAGGGCGACCGCTAGCGCCTGTTTCCTCTGGTCCAACTCGGTAACTAGCTTCCAGATCTTGATTTCATTCTTCCAACTTTCATAATCCGACTTGTTTTCATCAAACGGAGGCGGCACTTTGTAGCTGTGTGCCGCCATCCTCTGCTACCAATGTTAGTGAACAAAGACGACACGCGTTTTAAACGAACTTCAAACTTTACTGAGCCATATTCACGTTGCAGCCATTCCAATCTTCTCGATATCAACGACTACCCCCCAGGGGCGCACATGCGCATTAACAGTTAACAGTTATGACCTCATTAGATCTAGCTCTGTTTACAATATATTGTAGTTCTACACTTACAGACTGTAGTTCATCTGATTCTCTGTATACTTTATTACTCTGTTCTTTAATGATCAGCACCCCCACAGGACCACCACAGAGCAGATACTATTAGGAAGGTTGATCATTCTCAGCACTGCAGTGACACTGACTGGTGAGGTAGTGTGTGTTGGGCTGGTGTGAGTGGATCAGACACAGCAGTGCAGCTGCTGGAGTGTTTAAACACCTCAGTGTCACTGCTGGACTGAGAATCGTCCACCAACCAAAACTATCTAGACAGCAGTGTCCTGTGAGTAGCGTCCTGTGTCCACTGATGAAGGACTAGAGAACAAAAACTGTGTAGCAGCAGATGAGCTACCGTCTCTGACAAGAGTGTCTAATAGAGTGTGGGGATGTGAGTGGGCACAGTGTTTAAACACTCCAGCAGCAGCACTGGTGTGTCTGATCCACTCACACCAGCACAACACACACTAACACACCACCATCACGTCAGTGTCACTGCAGTGCTGAGAATGATAAATACGGATAGATAGTGTAGAAACAAGGAGATATATATATATATATATATATATATATATATATATATATATATATATATATATATATATATATATATATATACACACTGTTCATATTAGTTTTCCTGAGTCTACACTGCATTTAATTTTATTATAACTTCATGTGTGAAGCTGTACAGTCATAACATCATCATAACCATTTTATACACTAATATGACATATTTGTTTATATTTTTTAAGTATATATATTTTTTCTTGTAAACAGTGTATATGTACATTACGGATGACAAACAGGTTACAGCAAAGCACTGCTGAAGAGATATTCACCTTCCTTTACGCTGTAGTGCGCTTGCCTTCGATATCCAAACCATCTTGAGCATGGTCACATGATTCAGGGCATCAAAAGCTTTCTGTCATGAAGGCATTGGAGAGAAAAATGAGTGGACCTCATAAACAACAGAGCAAACCAGTAAATCAGTAAACAGTATTGGTTCCGTACCTCTTTCACTTTGCCAGCGTCAATGACAAACACCACATCATTGACGGTGATGCTCGTCTCGGCGATGTTTGTTGAAAGAATCTAAAAGAGAGAAACAGCAGGAACCGTTCACAGTTTATCATAAACACAGTTAAATCTGCACACACGATTTCAACTGCCCAGAAAACCTGCACTCACAATTTTGCGAACCCCGTTTGGAGTTGGTTTCAAAACCTTCCTCTGATCTGAGGTCTGCAGGTTGGAGTGCAACGTGTACACCTGGTACCTGAAGGACCAGAAAAAAGAAAAACATGAAAATGAAATGAAAGCCTTCACAGCTTTGAAGGACTAAAAGAAACTGAAGAGCAAACTCGCTGCTGCTAATAACAGTGTTAACCAGCGGCAGCAATGAAATCTGACATGCCTGTGCTGATGCTCTGCAAATCTCTTGTCGTCATAGAGAATACGGTCCCGCAGCCCAACTATCTCATCATATCCTGGTAAAAATATCAAAACTGCACCTGGAATGGAGAAAACAGAAGATGATTTTATTTAATTAGACTTCATCACTTCACAATCTTCATCGCGCGGGGGTATCAATTAGAGATGGAAAGATCGATCGGCTATGTATCGGTATCGGCCGATTTTTAATCAAAATATCCGATCGGCCGATATTTCTCCAATTTAGCTGATCCCGAGAGCTGATCGATGGCGTTAAACAAATAAACCTAATTTCTGCATTTCCAGCTAGCGTTTCGTTGAAACCCCCTCCGGCCCAGGTCCTTGCAATTCCTATCTGAACCACTAGGTGGAAACACATACCCTTTCATTTTCCACAGACTGACTGAAGCGGCTCACCTCACGAGAACAGTTTTCCTTTGTGTTGCGTCCGTCTGGCAGCTTGTTGCCGTATGTGACACAGACTCATTTAACACTTAGAATCTGATACAGTTTTTAGATTACACCACGCGGCTGAATACAATGAGTATCTGTAAACAGCAGAGCTAGCACACACAGCTAGCACAAAACAAACAACCCAGAACACCATACAGACCAGATCTGACCGGTACAAACAGAACAGCAGCTACAATTCAATATTCTACATTTAATGATCACAGATTTAGCTTAAAATAACAGAGTCTGTGTTTAATGACTGCAGTTTTTACTGCCTGTATTTAATTAGTATTTTTTAATTTTTTAAATTAAGGGTCTAAATGTAATGATTGCAGTATTAGAGATATTTGTTTGATTTACTTTGTTTATTTACTGTTAATTTAGTTTAAAATATTATGCTGTTTCATATGAGCTCGTTAAAAATGGTGATAAACCAGTTTCCACCATGTTTCATGACTTGCTTGCGCTAATAACTACATGTAGCCCTGCCGTGGCACATAGCCCCGCCCGCTATCGGTATCGGCCAATCATGTTGAAAGGTGATTGGCGATAGGAATCGGCCTCAAAAACGCTGATCGGTCCATCTCTAGTATCAATGCCATGACTGAATGAATGGTGCAGGGACAGTTTACCTCGTTGGCCCACTATTTTTACGGACTAGTTAAAAAGTCCAACAAGCTTTTCACTGTACATTAAAAACACAGCAAGGCTCAATATGACCATAAAAAAAATAATAAATAAACATACATTTTCTATACAGGCCTACAGAAACAAATACACACAGATGAGCCCAAACATTATGATCTTAAGCCTAGTTTACTGTTGGTCCTCCGCATAATCCCAAAACAGCTCGACTAGTCTTCTGCAGACGTGAGCGGCGGCAGACCCTGTGAGTTGTGTAGTGGAGCTGCTGCATATCAGACTTGTTGCTCCAGGACATCCCATCAATGCTAAGACTGAGATCTGCTGGAGTTTTGAGGCCAAATAAATAATAATAATAAGAATAATAATAATAATAATAATAATAATAATAATAATAATAATAATAATAATAATAATAATAATAATAATAATAATAATAGGTTACACTTCTATAGCGCCTTTAACAAACCCAAGAACGCTGAACAAATGAGGAGGAACCAAACGAAGTTGAAGAGACTGAAAGAAAGAAGAGAAAAGGTGGGACAGAGTTGGGGCAGAGTTGCAAAACTTCCAGTAACTATCAATAAACAAATAAATACACAGTAGCCTGTCTGTCAGTTCAGACCAGACGAGATATCCCTGATTGTCTCTGAAGACAATCACAGCCAACACCCTGTTGAACCACTGTCGGTAGATAGTTGACCCCATAAGTCCATAAGTTCAGCCTAGGCGTCCACAGCTGAAGCCCACAGCTGAAGCCGAAAGCTGAAGCCCACAGCTGAAGCCGAAAGTTGAAGCCCACAGCTGAAGCCCACAGCTGAAGCCGAAAGCTGAAGCCCAACACAAGGAAGCTACATTCTAGCTAAACTAACCGGTCACTGTGAGATAATTAGATCAGTTATGTCGTATCTTCGTTTTTGCCAGAATGAAGAGGGACACCAATTTAAGAAGATAAGCTTTTATTCTTAGGACTGAGGTACCAACGTTCTCTGATCTCAAACCCTGGTCTCAATGGTGTCTCCAACTGCATTGTCTTTTATAGACCCAGCTTACTGCTCCTTCTGGCTCATGTGGTACCCCTGGTCATGTCGTAATTCTCTGGGTGGACAGAGGTTCCCGAATAGAAGTTCTAAGATAAGTCGCAGGGTTTGTGTGAAGCCCTATATGGCGGGGGTCCCAAAAGCCCTGACCTTCCCGCAAGCTCTGCAACATTCTTGAGCCATCTGTCTCACATACACTTCTAACTAACGCTACAGTGCAGACGTCACTAATGGGCGGACCGCGGTCCGGACCCAGACGTTGGAGATGAGAGACTGGCGAGATGAGGTACGAAGCGAGAAGCCACAGTCGGAGAGTAAAGGGACGGCGTATTCTGAAAAAAGAAAAGTCGATGGCGAAAAGAAAAAAGTATTGGCTGGACAACCACAAGCTCACTTCTCTCTCTAAACAAGAGAGTGAGAGAGGAATTCAAGAGGAGATAAACTGTTAAAATATGAAATAGAGTTAACAAGAAGACGTTTTATTGACTTTTTCTCTAAATAAGCTTGTTATGATGCACTTTTTTTTTCAAAAAACTTTTTTAAATGTAGCCCTTGTTTTTAGTTGAAGTGAGAAAAAAACATATTTAAAGTTTTATAAATAATTAATTCAGTTCAGCATTTAAAATATTTATATTATGGAAATATACTAAATTGTATTTGTAATGTGTCAGTCTTTCAGTTGCCGATGGCAAAATGCTGATATCAGGCTACTCCACTATTCATGCTATTTTCTATGACAACACTGGGGGCGCCATCTTTTATGACTTTGTGTTAGAACTTCCGGTGCGGCCGCGAATACGTTGATACTAATTACAAGCAAAACGAACACAAACATAAAATAACCAGCATAACATGTTCAGTTAGAGGGAGTCAGTAATTGGAAGAAGAGGAAAACTTGGCTTGAACAACAGAGGTACGAACACAGCACATAAAGATCAGAGAGTTGGGGGGCCGCCTTCCAAAGAAGACCACCTGCGTCTATGACTGAAGCTCTAAATTTAAAACATCCACCCAAACAAACCTCCGTATGTCTGCTCTTACCATTCTGTGGAGGAGAACCAGCACCAGAGCCTCCTTATCCAGAGAAATGTCTCGCTTATGAAGCTCAGAGGAACCAGACTTGGGTTTAACCGGCTTTCAGAAATATAAACTCACCGTCTGTGTGTAGGAGGACACGCCCACCTTCCCACTGTGCAGGTACTGATACGCTTCAGTACTTTTATAGTTTTTCATTACTGAACCGTCCACACCTTTGAGAGTACAGAGTAATTAAACATGTCTCCATAAGTTACCTCAGACCACCTTCTCATATCACCCACCCACTGTGTTAATAACCTCAGACCGCCTTCTCATATCACCCACCCACTGTGTTATTAACCTCAGACCACCTTCTCATATCACCCACCCACTGTGTTATTAACCTCAGACCACCTTCTCACATCACCCACCCACTGTGTTATTAACCTCAGACCACCTTCTCATATCATCCACCCAGTGTGGTATTAACCTCAGACCACCTTCTCATATCACCCACCCACTGTGGTATTAACCTCAGACCACCTTCTCATATCACCCACCCACTGTGGTATTAACCTCAGACCACCTTCTCATATCACCCACCTACTGTGTTATTAACCTCAGACCACCTTCTCATATCACCCACCCACTGTGTTATTAACCTCAGACCACCTTCTCATATCACCCACCCACTGTGTTATTAACCTCAGACCACCTTCTCATATCACCCACCCACTGTGTTATTAACCTCGGAGGAGACAGTGTTGTCCCATTAGAACTTCTTACTGTCTCTCTGGTCTCCTCCCATCTAACTGTATTCATTTTGGTTAGCTGAGCGGAAGTTCTAACAGAAAGGCGGAAGAAACACACGCTTGAAAGTGGGTGTGGCCAAATACGGTGAATACAGGATATAGCATTGCCTCAAGTTAGAAATTACGAGGGTCCGGACCTTGGCCTGAGGAAATTTCCTCTTAACTAGACCTTACTGATTAAATAGCCCTGCTATAGTGTATAACAAACTTTACTACAGTTCTGTCACTACAGTGTCTATCACAGAAACTCATACTGTTATATAATATAAATATATTATCTGCACGGTTGCCAAGCAAAGGTTTAAAATATTCATATTCATCCTTTTCATCAAATGGTTCTTTTACAGATGGGCACACTGAATGCTACAGGGGGAAGTCTACAGTTTAGTGAATCCCATCATTCATGGCAGGATATCTTCCGAGGGAGGTAGCCCAGAGTCCAGGAGATAACAAGGGCCAGATGGTTTTGAGAGCACCTCCAAAACGTCTATACCGTGGTATCCTCAAGAATGAAGCTCATACTCTGAACTGGTCTCCCTCTTCATTTTTACAGCAAGACAAGAAGTTACATCGCCACTCTCTCACCTTCATCAGAGCTTTGGCAGATGCTGTGGAGAAGATGCATGATGAGATCCAGGTCCACTTTCTCATCGTCGAAGCTGTGGTGGTAGGCCTTTAGCAGTTCCTGGTCCTCAGCGCTCAGCTCACCGCTAGATGACTGTACCAGCGATGACTCGTCCAGCTGGCCTGCCTCCAGAGAAGAGCTGGAGGAACATGGAAGAAGAACAACATGCCTCTGTTTCAGTTAAGCATCTAAGATATATCCATCCATCCATCTTCTGCTTTATCCTGCTAGTCATTGGGAGCCAATCAAAGCGTCATCGGGCCTACACCACCATACTAACCACTACACCACCATACTGACCACTACACCACCGTACTAACCACTACACCACCATACTAACTACTACACCACCATACTAACCACTACACCACCATACTAACCACTACACCACCATACTAACCACTACACCACCGTACTAACCACTACACCACCATACTAACCACTACACCACCGTACTAACCACTACACCACCATACTAACTACTACACCACCATACTAACCACTACACCACCGTACTAACCACTACACCACCATACTAACCACTACACCACCATACTAACCACTACACCACCATAACCACTACACCACCGTACTAACCACTACACCACCGTACTGACCACTACACCACCATACTAACCACTACACCACCATACTGACCACTACACCACCATACTAACCACTACACCACCGTACTAACCACTACACCACCATACTAACCACTACACCACCATACTGACCACTACACCACCGTACTAACCACTACACCACCATACTAACTACTACACCACCATACTAACCACTACACCACCATACTGACCACTACACCACCGTACTGACCACTACACCACCGTACTAACCACTACACCACCGTACTAACCACTACACCACCGTACTAACCACTACACCACCGTACTGACCACTACACCACCATACTAACCACTACACCACCGTGCTAACCACTACACCACCGTACTAACCACTACACCACCGTACTAACCACTACACCACCGTACTGACCACTACACCACCGTGCTAACCACTACACCACCATACTAACCACTACACCACCATACTAACCACTACACCACCTTACTAACCACTACACCACCGTACTAACCACTACACCACCTTACTAACCACTACACCACCATACTAACCACTACACCACCGTACTAACCACTACACCACCATACTAACCACTACACCACCTTACTAACCGCTACACCACCATACTGACCACTACACCACCATACTAACCTCTACACCACCGTACTAACCACTACACCACCATACTAACCACTACACCACCTTACTAACCGCTACACCACCGTACTAACCACTACACCACCTTACTAACCGCTACACCACCTTACTAACCACTACACCACCGTACTAACCACTACACCACCATACTAACCACTACACCACCTTACTAACCACTACATCACCGTACTAACCACTACACCACCATACTAACCACTACACCACCATACTAACCACTACACCACCATACTAACCACTACATCACCATACTAACCACTACATCACCATACTAACCACTACACCACCTTACTAACCGCTACACCACGGTGCTGCCAGTCTAAGGTATAGAGGGCTGTTAGTTGATTAATGAAACAGTAGTCAAGAGATTCATGGATCACAGACCTTACTGTTAGTCGCTGTAAGGGCTGGTGTGAGATCTAAGCCCCCTCTAGCTACCAGGGGGAGGTCCCAAGTCAGGCACACTAATCAGGCCTGATTCCACACAGCTGTGCTAGGGCTATATAACCCCAGTGATCCAGTCACTCAGTGCTGGGTCTTTGCTAAAGTTTTGAGCCTAGCTCCTAGCTGGTACCGTTGGGTATTTGAGGTCTGAGAGCCTTTGTGCTACACCTCTTTTCTAATCCTCGAGGGTGCCAGTGTGGTGACACTGCCCCTCCCTTTCCAGTTTCTCTCTCATCCCTTTCTCTCCAGTCACCAAGCACTCCACGTACCAAGTTTTATTTCAGGAAGTTTATTAGTTCAGTTTTCCCCAATTTATCGGGGCTGCCCCTTCAACATCTCCACTGGCTTTCTGTTAAATATACAGTTCAAAATCCTTCTTCTTACATACAAAGCTCTGAACAATCTCTCTCCTTCTTACCTCTCTGATCTCTTTTCTTTCTACAGACCTTCTCGCCCTCTCAGATCCTCTGCAGCTAGACTACTTACAGTTCCTACACTAACCTCCACGGTTTTGGTGATCGAGCATTCTCCAGACTTGCTTCCCGCCTCTGGAATGCTCTTCCACCACTGGTTAAACAGTTCCCTCCTCACATTTAAATTAAATCTTAAAAGCTATCTCTTCTCGCTGGCATACAATCTTCAAGTTTGACTGTTCTTCACTATTTCCTGTTATGTCTACTTGTAGTCGTCACTCTGTTGTGTTATATAATCATTGTTTTGACTGTATGCGTCTTTGTGTTCTTGAAAAGCACTATTTAAGAATAAAGTATTATTGTTATTATTAGATAAGTGTTGGTACTTCACCCCTCCAGCTTGGGTTCGAGTCCAGCACTGGGCAGGCCCTTACAGTTGCAGCTTTAATATCTGACATGGAGCACTAACTTAAGCATATGGATTCATTAAACCACCATCTGGGTGCTTACTTATGTGACTCTAGGAGATCCACAGCCTCAGTCTGGTTAAAGTGTCTGGCCCAGTCGAGCGCAGTCCTGAAAAAAGAGACAGAGTGAACTGTTACTTACATTTACGGCATTTAGCAGACGCTCTTATCCAGAGCGACTTACAGAAGTGCTTAGTGTTGGTTAGAGTATGAATCTCTATCTAGTACAACAGGATTAAGTCCAAACTACTCTTATACTCAAACACTGCCATAAACACAGGGCCAGTGCTGATACCTAAAAAAAAGACAATGCAATACCTAGCAAGACTGGAACACCTACAGAGAAGAGAACAAATACAAGACTACCAATACAATACAATACAATATAATAAAATACTTACAGTTCGCTAGTGAATACTATGAATGCAATGGGTGGTTGAGACCATTTAAGGCCAAGGCATCATCCTGGACTCTTCGCCATGGTCCTCAAACCTGATCCCGAACAATGTGGGTTGTCCGCAATGATGTTAGGTAGGAGTCACGCATGTCCCATGAATGTCCAGACCCAGGGGTCTCCCAAGATAACCCTGCACACTCCCTTCACAAGCTTGCCTTTTTATTTACAATGCATCCTGGTGCCAGCACCTCCTCAGGCCCATAGGTATATACACCATACTAAAAAAGCTGTAGGCCTGTGGATTACTGTCGGTTCTCTGACCGGTCTGTGGATACTAGGGCTGGGTACCGCCACAGATTTCCCGGATCGATTCAATCTTGATTTACGAGGTTCCAACTCAATTCGATTTCTGATTCGATTAGATCGATTCATTTAGGGATATTTCAGTAACAATAATATGTTTGGTTTTAATATGAAAATAGATTTTCAGAGAACTAATGTGGTAAATGTACAAGGAACACCTACCATTACTAAAAACATTAGTGTTTATATGTTTATATACCGTCATGGTTTCTGAATCCAAAATGTAGCCAGACATCTGCTTTCAAGTTCTGGGGCACCTTCACTTGTGCTCACGCCATGCTTAACTGATGTGCGGCCCAGCCAGATCTTGTTGCGCGAAAAACAATGGCTGATCACGCGAGACTGGGGGGGTGGGATACTTTAAAGGTTGATCTCGGGTTTATACGAATCGATATTGAATTATTCAAATAAAGACCGATTCAAATCGAAGAATCGATTTTTTAAACACACCCCTAGTGGAGACACAGGCCAAGTGTGATGCCCTCTGTGTTGCAACACTTCCCGTAACTATCAAATAGTGAATGCAACTGTGGTAATGTGGGTCGGGTGGTCAAGAGGTTCATTGTTTAAATAGCTGGAAATGTTTGCAGAGGTCAAAACACTGTTACTTTCTGTGTAAGCTAATGGAAAGGTATTTCTTAAGTGGTTTCAGGGCATCTGTATTGCTCCAATCATCATGAACTTTTAACACACTGTAGAAGAAAACTGTACAGACTGTAAATATCATTTACAGCCATTGGTTTTCATTGGAAAGTGAAGATATACAATGCATATTGTCCAGAATTATTTAGTATAAAACACTTATAAACACTGCATATTAACACTAATGCTCATGGCAGACTAATGAAAACCCATAGTTGCTTGTGAGCTATTATCTCCATTAGAATAAACAGCCTCTGCTTTGTAGAGTAGAACCAGAACTGGCGTTATAGATCATGTGAGTACTACTAATCAGACGAAAGAATGAAAGTGCTAAGTTGTGTCCTTACCAGCCATTGGAGGCTTTGATGTGCACGCTGGCTCCCATGCTGAGGAGCTGCTCCATCTGGCTGATGAAACCTCTTGCTGCGGCCACCATCAGTGGAGTGGCGCTCGTCTCACTGTGCCGGAAGTCAACTGAGACGATCAGAGAAGAGACGTGATGTTTATTAAAGTGGATTAAGATGTTTGTAGAAGTGCTACTACACTAAACATGCTGATGTCCTCCAAACAGTCTGTAGGCACATAGGCTGAAGTCCAGCTGCAGACCTACTGATAAACCTGGAAGAAGATGTAGTTCCTCTCGAGAGCTTCCGCTGTTATAAGAAGCTATAGGCCACAATCGTGCTGTTTAACCAATGACTGTGTATAATATACACTGATCAGCCATAACAGTAAAACCTTATATCTACACACACTGTCCATTAAATCAGCGCCACTGACCATATAGGAGCTACACTTACAGACTGTAGTTCATCTGATTCTCTGTATACTTTACCCTGTTCTTTGATGATCAGGACCCCCACAGAGCAGATACTATTTGGGTGGTGGGTCATTCTCAGCACAGCAGTGACGTGGTGGTGTTTGTGTTGTGAGTGGATCAGACACAGCAGTGCTGCTGCTGGAGTGTTTAAACACTGCGTCCACTCACTGTCCACTCTATTAGACACTCCTACTACTTGCTGGTCCACCTTGTAGATGTAAAGTCAGAGACAGTAGCTCATCTGCTGCTGCACAGTTTGTGTTCTCTAGTTCTTCATCAGTGGACACAGGACGGCGCCCACAGGACACTGCTGTCTGGATAGTTTTGGTTGGTGGACGATTCTCAGTCCAGCAGTGACACTGAGGAGGTGTTGAAACATTCCAGCAGCAGCACTGCTGTGTCTGATCCACTCACACCAGCACAACTCACACTAACACACCACCACGTCAGTGTCACTGCAGTGCTGAGAATGACCCACCTCCCTAATAGTATCTGCTCTGTGGTGGTCCTGTGGGGGTCCTGATCATTAAAGAACAGAGTAGTAAAGTATACAGAGAATCAGATGAACTACAGTCTGTAAGTGTAGCTCCTATATGGTGGAGCTGATACAGTGGACAGTGAGTGTAGATATAAGGAGGTGGTTTTTAATGTTATGGCTGATTGGTGTACACATTAACTGGCTGGAAAAAGGAGACACTGTTGCTCTTACTGGACCAACAATGGGGGAAAAAAATTGATACAGCGTTTGCTCTGTGGAAATCTCATGATTTTCATGTTCAAGTGCTTCAATTATTGAGTGACTGAAGGTAAAAAATACTTTATTCTGATAAATCTTACTTTGTAGCTATTACTATTACTACTAGTAACTATTACTACTACGGGTGTAAGAAAATATCGAAAATATTGAATATCGGGATATTATATGTCGTGATATTGTATCGATTCTCATCGATACACAGATTCCTGGCAGACAGTGAATCATTGTGTGTTGTGTTTAAAGCTCTGACCACTAGATGGCAGTGTTGTAATCCATTTTCAAATCCACTCCAACATTAACAAGCAGCACAAGGGCGCAATACTATTGTAAGCATTGGCAAACCTGTTCATATGTGTTTTAATAGTAGGATTTGAAAAATCACAATATATAACTTTTACTTGCAGTATTGCAGTATAATTGCGATATATTGAATTGTGACCGCTGTATCACGATTCGTATTGTATTGCCAGGTTATTGCCAATACACAGCCCTAGTTACTACTGGTCTTAAACTAAACTAAACCTTCTTTGGGGTCTAAATAGAGAACAACTGTAAATACAGTTATACAGGTGCAAATAATCAGTGCACACTTCACAAAGCACTTGTAATGCCTTATTTATTATAATTTTTTTTTTATAACTATATATTTTAATCACCTGACAGCCATAGATATAGATGAGGTAATTACAGTGGTGGTATTTTTAGAGGAGTATAGACAGCGTTGTCCTGGCAATATGATATGACTAATTATAATTACGAGGCAGTCGTGGGCTGAAGTGCCCTTAAGCAAGGCACCTAACCCCTGACTGCTCTCCGGGCACTGTGGTAGGGCTGCTTCCCGCTCTGGGCAAGTGTGCTCACTGCCCCCTAATGTGTGTGTTAACACGTGTGTAACCCATCAATAAAGTATCTACATATCTAATAAATAAGTAGTTAAAAAAAGGCCATGGCTGGAGCGGTATCACCATCAAAACAAACAGCTTTTGAAGCAGACTGTAGAACACAGAGAAGCTTCATACCACTGATGTTCTCGTTGAGAATGAGGTTGAAAAGCTGGTTGAAGGCGTCAGCGTCCTGCTCAAGGAATATGGCTGAGATGCAATTGTCCATTTCTTTCAGCAGCCACGGCTCCAGAGAGGCCACGTCCTTTTCGTTCTATACGCAAAGAATCTGTGTTTATAGGTTCGTTCAGCAAGCAAACACATTGTAAGCAGTATAACAGCAGCATTAGCACTTGTTTAAACCTACTGACTGATTGATTCTAGCATTTGCCACCTAAGCACTCAATCACTATAGGCACTGTTTAGTAACACTGGCCTGCTAGTTTATCAGTTGCACCTACTTTGACTGGTCAAGTGCTGTAGGCTTACTGAATTACTGAATGTAGTCTCTTCTGTTGCTAGACCTCTACTGTACAGAAAAGCACCACTGTTCTACCAGGTATTACTTGGGTTGTTATACACAACTATCATGTTGGTTCACCTTGTAGGATTACGGTTAGACATTATCCTTCCTCTTATCCATGCATAATTTGTGTGAGTCATCTTCTAGCCTGGCTCTAGCCAATATACTATAGTGTCTAGGCTGCTGTAAACCTGAAAAGACTCAAGTTAGCTGTAGAATTACCAGCTGGCTGAAGACACTCTCCCCTCCATCATCCAGCAGGTCGTTCTCCTGTAGGATGCAGGCAGGCGGCCTGTCCCTCTGAGGCTCCGGCCGTGAAACCCCCTTCTTCACCTCACACCACTGCGTAAGAGAGGTCTGCCGCTTCTCCTCTGAGACACACACACACACACACACACACAGTATGAAAGAGAGCAAAGCTGCATGATGCAAATATAGATTTTCAATTGCACTACTAGTCTTTCATATAAACAGCCAATCAGTTTCTAGTGTAATACATGTACTTATACCATTCAGTTCATTTATATGGTACAAATGGAGATTTTCTAGTAATCAGTGGATTACTCACTTGGTAAGATATTGCGATACTGCAAGCTAAGTGATACATTGTGATTTTTCAAATACTACTATTAAAACACACCACTGTATGAACAGGTTTGTCAATGCTTACAATAGCATTGCGCCCTTGAGCTGCTTGTTATTGTTGGAGTGGAGCTGAAAATGGATTACAACACTGACATCTAGTGGTCAGAGATTTAAACACAGCACACAATGATTCACTGTCTGCCAGCAATCTGTGTATCGATACTGTGTTTTTGAGAATCAAGACAGTAGCACTAAAAATGATATCCCGATATTCGATATTTCTATATTTTCTTACAACTTTTTAATATACTCGACTAAAGGCCAACTCCTCATGGCTGTCCGACAACTTTGGAAGAAAGTTAGCAACTTCTTCCAAATGTCCTGAAGTTGTCTCATGACTTTATTTGACAGGGGAACAGTTTTAAAGACGGATTTGCACTTAGGCCTTGTTCACACTGACAGTCCATATCTGAGTTTTGGCATCTTCAGTGTTGTTCTTTTCTCTAGTTAAAAAGAAGACCAGTTCAGAATGATTTCTTTATTCAAGGTTCTGCAGAAAGACATGAGAAAGGTCTGAGCAGGGTCTCCCTCCAGACTGACTGCAAAGTCTTATAGGCCTGCCTCCATGTTTCCCCCGGCCCCAGGTCGTTATCTGCTGGGTTTGGGGCAGATTTGGGAGGTTCCTGCTGAGCCATAAACTATATAAACTACATAAACAGAGCTATCCATCCCCTTCAATATGTACAAAACTCAGCAGCTAGAATACTCACTCCTTCTAAAAAATCAGTTCATATCACCCCAGTTTTGTTACAGTTACACTGGCTGTATACTGGTTTAAACTCCTCCTGCTAACATATAAATCCCTTCATGGTTTAGCTCCTGCCTACTTAGCTGAGCTCCTGCACCCGTACTGCCCTGTCCGTACTCTTAGGTCCTCTGAAGCAGGTCGCCTGTCTGTTCCCAAATTCAGACTGGTCACTGTTGGGGGGAGAGCCTTCAGTGTTATGGCCTCCGAACTGTGGAACTCCTTACCACAATCTCTTCGTGACTCTCACTCACTTTCCGCATTTAAAGCTCAACTTAAAACTTACCTTCTCTGCTGCTCACTGATTTTTCTCCTATATTATGGCTAATATATATATATATATATATATATATTTTTTTTTTTTTTTCCCTCTCGATGTAAAGCGTCCTTGGGTATGAGAAAGGCGCTATATAAATTGAACTTATAATAATAATAATAATAATAATAATATGATGGCCAACTACAGACTCGGGTGGGCATGGTGTGTAAGACACATTTACAACACCAGATTGTATTCGGATTGACTTTTGATAGTCTGGCCAGCAATAACCACACAAAATCAGTTTTTTTACTAATTGGATCCAAATCCAAAGAATCTGATTTGAGAAATCTGGCCGATTTGCCTGCAGTTTGAGGTGGGTGTGATAAATTACATATTAAAACATCACTAATTCTAATAACACTGACATACTAGAGTTGGAAGGATCGATCGGCTATGTATTTCGATTTATAATCGAAATATGCGAACGGCTATCAGCCGATACTTCTCAGATGCAGCCAATCTGAGAGCCGATCGATGGTGTTAAACAAGTGAGCCTAATTTATATTTCCAGCTAGAGTTTCATCCAGGAAGAGGAGCCCTCTCTGAAACTCCCTCCGGCCAGGCCCCGGCCCCTGCAATTCCTATCTGAACCACTAGGTGAAAAAACATATCATTTCATTTTCCATAGACTAACTAAAGCAGTGGCTTCACGAGAACAGTTTAAGGCGTTCACGGCAAGTGTGGAAAGAAAACATCGTCCGTCTGGCAGCTTGTTACCGTATGTGACTCAGACTCATCCAGGACGTTCTGTAACATCTGTAAAATCAAAGTGTCTCGTTGGGGAACCAAAACAAAGACATTTAACACTACTAATCTGATACGGCACTTAAGAGAACACCACACGTCTGGGTACAGTGAGTATCAGCAAACAGCAGAGCTAGCACGAGCAGCTAGCACAAAACAAAAAACCCAGAAACCAGTGCAGACCAGATCTGACTGGTATGACCAGTACAGCAGCAGCAACAGCCAGAGAGCTAAAGAAACACAGACAGAGTGATTGAGTGTATAGCGCTAGATAACCATGTTTCAACCATGTTTCCTGACTTGCCTCCGCTAATAATTGCATGTAGGCTGCTGTGGCATATAGCCCCGCCCTCGATCGGTATCGGCTATCGTCTGATCGCACAAAAAAAGGTGATCGGAATCAGTCTCAAAAGCACAGATCGGTCTATGACATACTGCATGTTCCATTACAAAGAAGAGCAGCAGCGTATAAGAAACGTTCCATAGAAAACACAGTACTAACAGTTATCATAGGATTTTAACACATGCTGCATTTCTGTGTCTGGACCAACTCAAGCATCAGAAAAACTGGATGATGCGTGATGCGTACTGTGGAAATATCTTGTGATATAATATTTTGGCCGTATGGCACCTACTTACAACCAATCTAAATTGGAATCTACTGGAAGTCTGATTCAAGAAGCAGGCAACAGTTTCAATAAGCACAGGACTCACAGTATCTGCTCTCACCTTTTTGCATCTCCTTCTTATATTTAATCATGTCTTTGCTCATGTAGCCCGTGGTCCGCAAGATGTCCTCCAGAAAGAGCTGTTTGACTTCATACGGCCGTCCTTTGACTTAAGACAGAACATGATTTTGCTTTCTGTTCATTTTAAACAGATATAATAAAGGCTGTGTAGCACTGCTCATCATCTCTGTACTCACTGTAAATGATGGGGCATTTGCCAAAGTATCTGATGAACAGGTCTACATCCAGAGCAGCGCTGGACAGGATGAGCTTCAGAGAGGGCATTTTTTGCAGCATGTCCCGCAGCTTGGTGAGGAGGAAATCCGTCAGGCCGTCCCGCTCGTGGACTTCATCCTGCGGGGAGAAAAGGAACCAGTCAGGAGATCTTCAGTGGTAATGGTAATACGGGGCCGTGCTCAATACTGTACGGTGAAAATCTAAATCAAACCTGTAGACAGTTTCCAACTTTCCCTTCTCAGAAATATCTCCTGACACCATATACTTACTGGCTGTTGTGGCTGGAAGTTATATACATTAAATAAAACTGTATCTAACTGTCACACAGTACTTTATAAACATGAAGGGCTGCACCTAATGATTAATTTCTTAATCGATTAATCATGATTCTGTTTTCAATTAATCTAACAACACATTTTTAGATTTATCTAATGTGTGTGTGTTAGGAATTTATTGATATATATATATATACACACACAATATATATATATATATATATATATATATATATATATATATATATATATATATATATATATATATATAGTGTGTGTGTGTATCTAATGTCTGTGTGTTAGGAATTAAAAAATCCATATATATAAATATATATACACACACACAATATATATATGTGTGTGTGTATATATCTAATGTGTGTGTTAGAAATATATATATATATATATATATATATATATATATATATATATATATATATATATATATATATATATATATATATATATATATTCTATTCCAGAGACTCTCTCGACTTTGCTCGTCACAACCAAAAGCAATGGATTTGATTAAACGGTCTCTCAACGCAATTGACACCATCTTCTCGACGAGAAGCTCGGGTTCGGGGGAACCTGACTGTCCTGCCGGAACGTTTGTAGCTGGATACGCGAGGGACGCGTGGGAGAATTGGCGTGTAGTGTGTCTGCCGACTCTCTCCATGGAGGACACTGAGGATGTCTACATTTTTGGCACTCTGATTATTGGGGTTATGCTGATTGGATTAGGCATTTCCCTGGTATATCTGGAAATTACAAGAGTCCGGTCAGCTGTCAAGAGCCCAGGTAAGATGCCTGACATGATTAACGCAGTGGGCAGAGCTGTGGGAAATCAGACTGTGACTTTTAACAGCAAAATGGACAACATCTTGGGGACTTTGAGCTGCAGCATTGACAACATCTTGGAGAAGCTCTCAGCTTTGCAACGCTGTGTGGAAAAGATTGAGGACCATCTTACAGAGTGAAACTGGCTAAATTAGCGCGGCGCCACTCGCCCAAACAACCTAAAGTCTAATCTGCTTTAGGCTCCACTGTTATCAGCTTGACCTTGGCTAAGGCCAAGCTTGACCTTGACTTTTTTTTATCCTCCTCTCTCCCAGTGTTAACTCTTATGTTTCTGATTTGACCTGTCTTCCTGTCCTGTCTCCCCTCCCAATCCCCAATACCTTGTATCTGTATGTAACGGACGGGTTGATGTAAATTTCGCCGGTTCTTGTCTTGTACTTGTGACTGTGTGACAATAAAGGCGTTTTGAATTTGAATTGAATTTGAATATATATATATATACACACACACACAAGGGGCTGTGGAAGAACACAAGGGGAGTGGAATTGATGATCCTGCACTGTGGGGGGTTCTCAGAAGCGTGAAGAAAACACATGGCCTTTCTAGACTTAATGTATTAAACGCACGTGATCTATAAAAGTTTAAAGACTAAAAGTCTACAATCTCACTCGACGTTTAGAGGCATAAATGACACGTAGTTGTGTTTCTGTGTGAAACTCTCCCACAACTTTAGATACACGAGAGTGATTGTATGTAGCTGTAGCTCCAGATAAATCCATGCTTTTAGTAGACGTGGCCGTCTCTAAGAACCATTGACGCACGTTATGCTAATCAATCCATTCATGAAAACATGCGCTTACCACAATGACATGTGTGACAGTGCTGAGGGTGGCATCTCCAGCCATCAGGGTTCTGAGCAGGACCCCACTTGTGCAGAATGTAAGCAAGGTTTTGGGAGAAACCCTACAACACAAAATGGATTAGACCTGTGAAGAAAACTTAAATAATAAACGTATGTGCTTCCTGCTAATGTAACGACCAAGGGGTTATTTGATAAAGTCACAAAATGTCTCATCAATTATTAAAGCTTTCTGTAATGTCTATTGAAGGGAGATTAGGGTCACACTGACACCAGTAGGGTTTGAGTGTTGGCGCTAATACTGGTGAAGAGAAATCAGTCTCTAACGAGGACCTGAACACTATTGGGTATCAGATACATACAAAACAAGCCTGTCAGTGGTTTGGGAGGACAAGCAATAGTCAAAACACTTATTTCAAAATCTGTAGGCAGTAATAGTGGGGCATGGGTATGCCAACTTAAGCCAGATACCACAATGTACATAAAGTATACACTGTATGCCTCAGCAGTGTACTCAGTTACACAGCTAATGTTAGTCTATGTTATTACAGAGGCAGCCAACATTAATAAGAATAGAGATGGACCGATCACCGTTTCTGAGGCCGATTCCGATTGCCGATCACCTTCAGCGTGATTGGCCGATAGCCAATACCGATCGAGGGCGGGGCTACATGTAGCTATTAGCGCAAGCAAGTCATGAAACATGGTCAAAACTGGTTTATTACCATTTTTAATGAGCTTATATGAAACAGCATAATATTTTTAACTAAATTAACAGTAAATATACAAAGTAAATCAAAGTAAATTTCCCCAAATACTGCAATCATTACATTTAGACCCTTATTTTAAAACTAAAAAAGCTAATTAAATAAATGCAGTCATTAAACAGACTCTGTTATTTTAAACTAAATCTGTAATCATTAAATGTAGAATATTGAATTGTTACTGCTGTTCTGTTTGTACCGGTCAGATCTGGTCTGTAGGTGTTCTGGGTTATTAGTTTTGTGCTAGCTGTGTGTGCTAGCTCTGCTGTTTACTGATACTCACTGTATTCAGCTGTGTGCAGTGCTGTATCAGATTAGTAGAGTTAAATATCTTTCCTTAACAAGACACACTGATTTTACAAATTTCTAAAATGTCCTGAATGAGTCTGAGTCACATACGGTAAACACTGCCAGACGGACGACCTGTTTTTTATCAGCGCATACTTTTCTCGCGACGCAGCTGCTTCAGTCAGTCTGTGGAAAATGAAAGGGTGTGTATTTCCACCTAGTGGTTCAGACAGTAATTGCAGGGAGCTGGCCAGAGGGCTCCTCTTCCTGGATGAAACACTAGCTGGAAATACAGAAATTAAGCTCATTTGTTTAACGCCATCGATCGGTTCTCGGGATCAGCTAAATTGGACAAATATCGGCCGATCACTGATCATCATTTGATTAAAAATCGGCCAATACCGATACATAGCGGATCGATCCATCTATCTCTAAATAAGACAACATTATAAGGAACACCAATAACATTAAAACACCTCCTTGCATCTATCGACACCTCCTTGTCAATATCACACACCCCTAGATGCATGGTTTAGAAACATGACCAGGATTTGGTGAAGCCTCACGCCCACACACTACAGGTGTATCTATATATAGTTCAGTTCTGTTTTTAATGTCTGTGTGCCACTAAAATGCTTTACATTTACTTCAGTTTATAAATATGGCTGTTATAATTAAAATATAGTTAATTAAGTAAAGGAGAGTTCCTCAACATCAGCAGATTCCTAAGGATCTGCAAACAGTAACAGCTCGCCAGTACGGGTTGTGAATATTGGACTGCGGAAAACATTCTACCTGCTCTCCAGGCGGATCTGGTAGCCAATGGTCTGGCCGACACTTTCTCCTCTCTCTGCAGCCACGCGTTCGGCCACCGCGATGGCTGCCAGCCGTCTGGGCTGCGTGCAGAAGATTCGACACGGTATTCCTTTCCGGTTGCTGTCGTCCAGCAAGAACTGTGGGATCTAGAAAACGGAAGCAAGACAGAGTTAGTGCGGCTACACAGTATCTAGTTGACCCCTGTGTAACCCTGAGACTTTCACTGCCCCCTAGTGTTTGTGTTCACTAGGGTATGTATATGTGAGTGTTTCACTGCCCCCTAATGTGTGTGTGTGTTCACTAGGGTATGTATATGTGAGTGTTTCACTGCCCCCTAGTGTGTGTGTGTTCACTGGGGTGTGTATATGTGAGTGTTTCACTGCCCCCTAGTGTGTGTGTGTGTGTGTTCACTAGAGTATGTATGTGTGAGTGTTTCACTGCCCCCTAGTGTGTGTGTGTGTTCACTAGAGTATGTATGTGTGAGTGTTTCACTGCCCCCTAATGTGTGTGTGTGTGTTCACTAGTGCGTGTAAATATGAGTGTTTCACTGCCCCCTAGTGTGTGTGTGTGTTCACTAGAGTATGTATGTGTGAGTGTTTCACTGCCCCCTAATGTGTGTGTGTGTGTTCACTAGGGTATGTATATGTGAGTGTTTCACTGCCCCCTAGTGTGTGTGTGTTCACTGGGGTGTGTATATGTGAGTGTTTCACTGCCCCCTAGTGTGTGTGTGTGTGTTCACTAGAGTATGTATGTGTGAGTGTTTCACTGCCCCCTAGTGTGTGTGTGTGTTCACTAGAGTATGTATGTGTGAGTGTTTCACTGCCCCCTAATGTGTGTGTGTGTGTTCACTAGTGCGTGTAAATATGAGTGTTTCACTGCCCCCTAGTGTGTGTGTGTTCACTAGGGTGTGTATATGTGAGTGTTTCACTACCCCCTAGTGTGTGTGTGTTCACTAGGGTGTGTATATGTGAGTGTTTCACTGCCCCCTAGTGTGTGGTGTTTGTTTACTAGGGTGTGTATTTGTGAGTGTTTCACTGCCCCCTAGTCTGTGTGTGTTCACTAGGGTGTGTATATGTGAGTGTTTCACTGCCCCCTAGTCTGTGTGTGTTCACTAGGGTGTGTATATGTGAGTGTTTCACTGCCCCCTAGTCTGTGTGTGTTCACTAGGGTGTGTATATGTGAGTGTTTCACTACCCCCTAGTGTGTGTGTGTTCACTAGGGTGTGTATTTGTGAGTGTTTCACTACCCCCTAGTCTGTGTGTGTTCACTAGGGTGTGTATATGTGAGTGTTTCACTGCCCCCTAGTCTGTGTGTGTTCACTAGGGTGTGTATATGTGAGTGTTTCACTGCCCCGAAGTGTTTGTGTTCACTAGGGTGTGTATATGTGAGTGTTTCACTGCCCCCTAGTGTTTGTTTCACTGCATTTTATATAATAATAATAAAAAAATTAAGCAAAACGGCTCCAAACACTACACAGTATCCAGTTTGTTAGGCTGATACTGTGCATAGTTTTGATCGTTATAGTCTTGGTCAGGCTAAAAACAAGGTAGGAGCTTAAAGCTTGAAGAAACCTGACTTCAGAACTGGATCTGAGACCTTAATAAGCCTCACCTGGGTGGTTTTGCCTGAGCCTGTCTCGCCCACTACCAACACCACCTGGTTTTCCTGGATGGTTGCCACAACCTCCTCTTGGCGTTCGAAGACGGGCAGAGACCGCCGGAAACTTTCCAGCTCAGATGGTCCTCTCTTCTGAGGCACTTGAGGAATGCCATTATTCAGCCTGCCGCTGGTCCTGTTCTTGTCTCGACTGCTATCTGGAGACGTGATGAACAAATAGCTGGATCAGTTTTAGGTTTAAGCAATTTCACTCCAGTATGAATCTGACAGTCTGTGTAGTGTTTACAGTCTGACAGTAATAACTGTGGAGTGATTTTAATCCAGTATGAATCTGCAGTGTGTGTAATGTTTACAGTCTGACAGTAATAACTGTGGAGTGATTTTAATCCAGTATGAATCTGCAGTGTGTGTAATGTTTACAGTCTGACAGTAATAACTGTGGAGTGATTTTAATCCAGTATGAATCTGCAGTGTGTGTAATGTTTACAGTCTGACAGTAATAACTGTGGAGATATTTTAATCCAGTATGAATCTGCAGTGTGTGTAGTGTTTACAGTCTGACAGTAATAACTGTGGAGTGATTTTAATCCAGTATGAATCTGCAGTGTGTGTAATGTTTACAGTCTGACAGTAATAACTGTGGAGGGATTTTAATCCAGTATGAATCTGCAGTGTGTGTAGTTTTAGAGATCAACAGTTATAATTCTAGAGTGATTTCAACTTGATATGAATCTGCAGAGCGTAACATTTACAGTCTGTCAGTAATAATTGTACAGTGATTTTAATCCAGTATGAATCTGGTGTGTATTTAGTTCATACAGTCTAACAGTAATAACTGTAGAGTGATTTTAATCCAGTATGAATCTGGTGTGTATTTAGTTCATACAGTCTAACAGTAATAACTGTAGAGTGATTTTAATCCAGTATGAATCTGGTGTGTATTTAGATCATACAGTCTAACAGTAATAACTGTAGCGTGATTTTAATCCAGTATGAATCTGGTGTGTATTTAGATCATACAGTCTAACAGTAATAACTGTAAAGTGATTTTAATCCAGTATGAATCTGGTGTGTATTTAGTTCATACAGTCTGTCAGTAATAACTGTAGAGTGATTTTAATCCAGTATGAATCTGGTGTGTATTTAGTTCATACAGTCTAACAGTAATAACTGTAGCGTGATTTTAATCCAGTATGAATCTGGTGTGTATTTAGATCATACAGTCTAACAGTAATAACTGTAGAGTGATTTCAATCCAGTATGAATCTGGTGTGTATTTAGATCATACAGTCTAACAGTAATAACTGTAGAGTGATTTCAATCCAGTATGAATCTGGTGTGTGTGTAGTTTTTACAGTGGAGAGAATGGCTGTGGTTGGTATAGTGCAATCTGTTACACTGCTGCCCTCTGCACTGTAGACCGGGGTTCCCCACCTGGGTCACCACCTAACACTATACCAATAAGAGTCCTTGAGAAGACTACTAACACTACCTTCACCTACCTGTGTACAGGTAAACTGTAAAAGTCTCTCTGGATAAGAGTGTCTGCCAAATCCCATACATGGTAAAACGAATCCAGCAACCAAAGCGCTTACCCCCAGCTTCCAGTGAAACAGACAGCCCCCTCTCGGTGCGTGGAAGCAGGTCAGTGCGCTCTTTATTGGTGACTGGAAACCTCTGCAGCAGGCTTCGCACCACGTGCTTGGAGTTGGCCGTGAATTTAAACGTCATGATGGACTGAGCTGCCTCTGAGCCATCCTTCTTACGGATAGTGAGAAACCGGCTCGATCCTTTCCTGCAATAGCAAAGTACATGTCCTCTTATATAAGTGTGATACAAATCTAACATCATGAAACACAAAACTACTGAATTAAAGAAGACCAACTTTGCCCCAATCAGCTACTTTCTAGCACCCAGTTTGTGCAGCGATATAACTGGTCTAAGTATGTCTTATATACAGTTGTTCTACAAGCACTGACAGGTCAGACAGCGGTCACCCAGCACACGGCCTGTTCACAGCATCCAGGCCAAAACAACCTGCCTACTGAACAGCTTCTACCCACAGGCTGTCAGGCTCCTGAACAAACTGTAATCTGATATCGCTGCTATGGACAATATCACTAAGTCACTTTAAATAGATATATCTTCTTAGATAACCTGCCAATGCAAAATGTTTCACAGATGTCCCCCTGTATATCTTATGTTTATATCTTGTGTATTGTATAGTCCTTTATATATTTCAGTTATAACTATTTGTATATTTTTTAGCTTATTTTTACTTTAATATTGTCTATTTATTGTATGTTTGCACTGTTTTACATTTATAATGCTGCCCTGCTGTAGAGTTGTATCTGAGCCTCACCCCAAGCATTTCAATGCATGTCCTGACATGATGTGCAAATGACAAATAAACTTGAAACTGAAACAATACAACATACCACTATACTACTATAATGAAAACAAACAAACAAACTCTTACCCTCTGCTTTTTGAAATGTAGCCCAAGGACTGAGCCAGGCGATGTATGAACGCTCTCTCTGTGCTGGTCAGTGAAGAAGGAAACTCCATCTCTACAAAGAAACAAACTCTTCACGATACAGTCTGGTGTAACAACCTCAACACAGTACTGTCAAATATTTAAAGAACGCTAATAGGCTGGTTTTATTTTTACTAGGCGTGTGAGAAAATATCAGAAATATCGAATATCAGGATATTATGTTTAGTGCTACTGTATCCATTCTCAAAAACACAGTATCAATACACAGATTCCTGGCAGACAGTGAATCAGTGTGTGTTGTGTTTAAACCTTTGACCACTAGATGGCAGTGTTGTAATCCATTTTCAGCTCCACTCCAACATTAACAAGCAGCACAAGGACGCAATGCTATTGTAAGAATTGACAAACCTGTACATACAGTGGTGTGTTTTAATAGTAGGATTTGAAAAATCACAGTATATTACTTTTCTTGCAGTATTGCAGTTTATTGCGATATATTAAATCGTGACCGCTGTATCACGACACATACTGTATCGCCAGGTTCTTGTGTTAGTGTGTGTTGTGCTGGTGTGAGTGGATCAGACACAGCAGTGTGTCCACTCTATTAGACACTCCTACTACTTGCTGGTCCACCTTGTAGATGTAAAGTCAGAGACAGTGTTTCTCTAGTCCATCATCAGTGGACACAGGACGCTACCCACTGGACACTGTTGTATAGATGTTGCTAGTTGGTGGACTATTCTCAGCCCAGCAGTGACACTGAAGTGTTTAAACACTCCAGCAGCAGCACTGCTGTGTCTGATCCACTCACACCGGCACAACACACACTAGAATGAGAACGATCCACCTCCTTAATAGTACTGACCTGTGGGGCTCCTGTGAGGGCCCTGATTATTATTTATGTTATTATATATTAGTTATGTCTTAAATCAGGGGCGTATAGGAAATTAATGATGCTTTTTAAATTTCAAAGCAAATAAGAGAGACTTAATTTATTATTTAATTTATTCATTTTAAGAATTATGATTAGCACCTATGTAAAGTCTCACAGTAACCATATAGAGTTTTGTATTCCACATATTCCAACTCCAGTACTCTCCAACACTGGCAGAGTAAAGCTGGCACCGAGGGGGGTGTGGCTCGTGCCTCTCACAACATGCATTGCACAAGTTCTATAAATCATTACATGCTTACTTCTGTGACAATCGTACACTCATACACACCACACCTTTCTCTTCACTGTACTGGAACCTCTGCAGAGCCAAGTTCACACCAATCTTGACCTCTTCATCAATCCTGATGTCTTTCAGGCCTTTTGCTTTCAGTGAACTAGATTGTTTAGAAGAGTTCATGTTTGCTTTATGGGAGCCAGTGTTCGGCCGGGACATGTCACCCTGGAGGAAAAAGGAGAAGAGAGAGTGAGTTCACAGCTCCAGTTTAAACCATGCAGACTTTCTAATTAAGAAAAACAGACAGGGTCATAGAAAAGGCTCATGTTACACCAGATCACTCCAGCTTGAAGCCACCAGACACATACAGAAGGTACAAAGATCTAGAAGTTTATATTGCTTTAGTATAAACTGTAACACTATAAATGGTCTCTGGCTAAACAGATGAGGAGATGGTGTCGGTTATTGCCTTAGGACAAGCAGAGCTGTTAGCGGGGCCTGAAAAGAAGTTGCAACACTTTGCTCTCCAGTCGTCCTGCTCTAGTGGCTCATCAGTGCTGAAGGAAGGGGTGGAGTCATCAGTGCTGAAGGAAGGGGTGGAGTCATCAGTGCTGAAGGAAGGGGTGGAGTCATCAGTGCTGAAGGAAGGGGTGGAGTCAGACATCTCTGCTCTTAAACCATACGACACTGATTGCTTAAGTTAATCACGCTGTCTGCGCACTTTATAGATGCACGGCATATTTTGCAAATTGCATTCACCTTGTAAAAGTTGCATGAGACCTGTGGAAGCGGCATGAGACTTGTCAAGTTGCATTCATCTTGTGGAAGTTGTGTGAAACCTGGCAAGTTGTGTGAGACTTGGTAAGTTGCATTAATCTTGTGGAAGTTGCGTGAGACTTGGCTAGTTGCATTTATCTTGTGGAAGTTGCGTGAGACTTGGCAAGTCGCGTGAGACTTTTGGAAGTCGCGTGAGACTTGGCAAGTTGCATTCATCTTGTGGAAGTTGCGTGAGACCTGGCAAGTCGCGTGAGACTTTTGGAAGTTGCGTGAGACTTGGCAAGTTGCATTCATCTTGTGGAAGTTGTGTGAAACCTGGCAAGTTGTGTGAGACTTGGTAAGTTGCATTAATCTTGTGGAAGTCGCGTGAGACTTTTGGAAGTCGCGTGAGACTTGGCAAGTTGCATTCATCTTGTGGAAGTTGCGTGAGACTTAGCAAGTCGCGTGAGACTTTTGAAGTCGCGTGAGACTTGGCAAGTCGCGTGAGACTTTTGGAAGTCGCGTGAGACTTTTGAAAGTTGTGTGAGACTTGGCAAGTTGCGTGAGACTTTTGGAAGTTCCATGAGACTTTTGGAGGTTGCATGAGACTCGACTGAGAGACTCGACTAGCACTGGCCATTGGCAGCAGTGAAGATAAGAAAGAGCATGCTCGAAAAACAGCTCAGGCAAGAGGAGTGAACCTAAATATTAAACTGCTGGTCACACAATATTGATCACACTTCTAACGAATAAAGACAAACGTTGCCTCAACTAATAGTCATGTCTTAATAAATCTATTAGATAGATAACAAGTTCATCCCAAACTGTAGCACCACCATAAATCTGAGAATCCTACCATCCCTACTCCAGACGTCTGGTTCCATGCACCACCACTGCGACCAATTCTGACTGTGTATGTTGCTCTAGAACCAAGCTCTTCGCAGCAAACCACTCTGAACGTTTAACTGCTGACAAATTTCGTAGGAAGGAAGAAAAATGGGTGGAATTCCCCTTTAACTGTTCAGGTGTTTTAAAGGTGGACGAATGGATAGATAGAAGGAACTGAACTGTGAATGAAGGTCATATTTAAATAAAATCCTCTACTAATAACCATATTTAAATAAATCTACTAGATGGATCCAGAGATCATCCCAAATCGTATCACCACCATGAATCAGTAAATCCCACCATCCCTGCTTCAGACGTCTGGTTCCGTTCAACACCACTGCAACCAATTCTGACGGTGTATGTTCCTCTAGAAGCAAGCACTTCGCGGAAAACAACTCGGAACATTTAAACTGTGGACAAATTTCGTAGGAAGGAAAAAAATTCGGGTGGAATTCCCCTTTAACTGTTCAGGTGTTTTAAAGGTGGACGGATGGATGGATGGATAGAAGGAACTGAACTGTGAATGAAGGTCATATTTAAATAAAATCCTCTACTAATAACCATATTTAAATAAATCTACTAGATGGATCCAGAGATCATCCCAAATCGTATCACCACCATGAATCAGTAAATCCCACCAGCCCTGCTTCAGACGTCTGGTTCCATTCAACACCACTGCGACCAATTCTGAATGTGTATAACATGGTGGTGAATAGAACCAGACGTCTGAAGTAGGGATGGTGGGATTTACTGATTCAAGCTCTTCACAGCAAACCACTTTGAACGTTTAAACTATGGACAAATTTCGGTGGGTAGAAAACTTCGGGTGGAATTCCCCTTTAACTTAGAAATGAACAATAGCAGGAGGAACTGAGCCCTGTTCAGGTGTTTTAAGGTTCAGGTGTTTTAAGGATGGAGCTGATCTGTGGATGAAGGTCCTACTGGCTGAACCGAAAGTCTAGAAGCTGCTGTCTGCGTCTTAGATCTTTCCAGTTCCACCTTAAATGGTTCGGCAGTAAATGCATTATTTAAGGTGGAACGGGAGAATTCCGACAAACAAGTTAAAGCGACCACATTACTTTCCATCAAATATCAAGAAAAATAGACCAACCAAGATTCGCTGGACGTGTTTAATAAATATTTTAACATTTATATCCACGTTAGCTGGCTAGGTTAAGTTAGCTCACTAGCCCACCAACTTCTGTACGTCAGCTAGCTAGTTTGCTAAAGCTATGCTGGCTACGTTAGAGAGCCAACTAACCGGCTTAGTCCGAAAGTTTAGTGACCCAAACATCACTTCAAGTTTCACAACAACGAAAAACGTGACTAAACTTCACTTCTCTTCGCTGTTGGCCGCTAGGTGAGCTAACTAGCCGGCAGCGTTTACATTACTGTCAAGCTAGCGCAGCTAGCTTAGCTCTTAGGTTGTCAGTTTCTTGTAAGGATAAAATTAAAAGAATTCCCGGCGTCCTATATATTATAAACACCACCGGAATGAAAGACAAGCACCATACAAATATGTATTATATAGATATATGCTTAATTACTTACTGTCTGTTGTCTGTGCTGTGTGTACAGACCGGCTTTGCACGCACTTATTATTATTGTGCTCTATAGACCGAATGAATGGCTGCGTCCCAATCCGCATATCACTAGTGAGCTAGATAGACAGATACTTTATTGATCCCAGAGGGAAATTCAAGGCATCCAGTAGCTATTCCACAAGTACACAAGGTAAGGCAAAACAGGACAGTTGCAACAAAAAATATAAAATAGAATATAAAATAAATAGAATATACTAAATAGAAATAGAAAAGTCTCACAGTGTGTATGTGAGAGTGATGACAGTAGTGCAGTTAGTGTAAACAGTGTAAACCACTTTGGTAGTATGAATAGGCAATAAAAAGCATTACTATTTACATATATAGACTGTATACATGGTATATAATATAATAGGCATAGTATAATGAAAACAGTATAGTCATTATTATATATAGTTGACAGCATAGTTATGTAAACATACAGCTATAGAGATAAATCTGTAAACTAAATATATAATATGATACAGTCTGATAACTGATATAGAGGTCTGGAGTATAACAGTATCAGTGCATATATTATAATACAGTCTCATAACTGATACCGAGGTCCAGAGTATAACAGTGTAAGTGTATATAATATGATATAGTCTGATAACTGATATAGAGGTCCGGAGTATAACAGTGTCAGTGTATATAGTATAATACAGTCTGATAACTGATATAGAGGTCTGGAGTATAACAGTGTCAGTGTATATAATATGATATAGTCTGATAACTGATATAGAGGTCCGGAGTATAACAGTGTCAGTGTATATAGTATAATACAGTCTGATAACTGATATAGAGGTCTGGAGTATAACAGTGTCAGTGTATATAATATGATACAGTCTGATAACTGATATAGAGGACCGGAGTATAACAGTATCAGTGCATATATTATAATACAGTCTGATAACTGATACCGAGGTCCAGAGTATAACAGTGTAAGTGTATATAATATGATATAGTCTGATAACTGATATAGAGGTCCGGAGTATAACAGTGTCAGTGTATATAGTATAATACAGTCTGATAACTGATATAGAGGTCTGGAGTATAACAGTGTCAGTGTATATAATATGATATAGTCTGATAACTGATATAGAGGTCCGGAGTATAACAGTGTCAGTGTATATAGTATAATACAGTCTAATAACTGATATAAAGGTCTGGAGTATAACAGTATCAGTGTATATAATATGATACAGTCTGATAACTGATTTAGAGGTCCGGAGTATAACAGTGTCAGTGTATATAATATGATACAGTCTGATAATTAATATAGGGGTCCAGAGTATAACAGTATTAATGTATATAATATAATACAGTCTGATAACTGATAACTGACATAGAGGTCCGGAGTATAACAGTGTTAGAGTATATAATATTATACAGTCTGATAACTGATATAGAGATCCAGAGTATAACAGTGTCAACATATATTATATAATAAAATACAGTCTGATAACTGATATAGAGGTCTGGAGTATAACAGTGTGAGTATATATAATATAATACAGTCTGATAACTGATATAGAGGTCCGGAGTATAACAGTGTGAGTGTATATAATATAATACAGTCTGATAACTGATATAGAGATCCAGAGTATAACAGTGTGAGTGTATATAATATAATACAGTCTGATAACTGATATAGAGATCCAGAGTATAACAGTGTCAACATATATTATATAATAAAATACAGTCTGATAACTGATATAGAGGTCTGGAGTATAACAGTGTGAGTATATATAATATAATACAGTCTGATAACTGATATAGAGGTCCGGAGTATAACAGTGTGAGTGTATATAATATAATACAGTCTGATAACTGATATAGAGATCCAGAGTATAACAGTGTCAACATATATTATATAATAAAATACAGTCTGATAACTGATATAAAGGTCTGGAGTATAACAGTGTGAGTGTATATAATATAATACAGTCTGATAACTGATATAGAGATCCAGAGTATAACAGTGTCAACATATATTATATAATAAAATACAGTCTGATAACTGATATAAAGGTCTGGAGTATAACAGTGTGAGTGTATATAATATAATACAGTCTGATAACTGATATAGAGGTCCGGAGTATAACAGTGTGAGTGTATATAATGTAATACAGTCTGATAACTGATATAGAGGTCTGGAGTATAACTGTGTGAGTGTATATAATATAATACAGTCTGATAACTGATATAGGGGTCTGGAGTATAACAATGTGAGTATATATAATATAATACAGTCTGATAACTGATATAGAGGTCCGGAGAATAACATTGTGAGTATATATAATGTAATACAGTCTGATAACTGATATAGAGGTCTGGAGTATAACATTGTGAGTATATATAATATAATACAGTCTGATAACTGATATAGAGGTCTGGAGTATAACAGTGTGAGTGTATATAATATAATACAGTCTGATAACTGATATAGGGGTCTGGAGTATAACAATGTGAGTATATATAATATAATACAGTCTGATAACTGATATAGAGGTCTGGAGTATAACAGTGTGAGTGTATATAATATAATACAGTCTGATAACTGATATAGGGGTCCAGAGTATAACAGTGTGAGTGTATATAATATAATACAGTCTGATAACTGATATAGGGGTCCAGAGTATAACAGAGTGAGTGTATATAATATAATAAAGTCTGATAACTGATATAGAGGTCCGGAGTATAACAGTGTGAGTGTATATAATATAATACAGTCTGATAACTGATATAGGGGTCTGGAGTATAACAGTGTGAGTGTATATATATAATACAGTCTGATAACTGATATAGAGGTCTGGAGTATAACAGTGTGAGTGTATATAATATAATACAGTCTGATAACTGATATAGAGGTCTGGAGTATAACAGTGTGAGTGTATATAATATAATACAGTCTGATAACTGATATAGGGGTCTGGAGTATAACAGTGTGAGTGTATATAATATAATATAGTCTGATAACTGATATAGAGCTCTGGAGTATAACAGTGTGAGTGTATATAATATAATACAGTCTGATAACTGATATAGAGGTCTGGAGTATAACAGTGTGAGTGTATATAATATAATACAGTCTGATAACTGATATAGAGGTCCGGAGTATAACAGTGTGAGTGTATATAATATAATACAGTCTGATAACTGATATAGAGGTCCGGAGTATAACAGTGTGAGTGTATATAATATAATACAGTCTGATAACTGATATAGAGGTCCGGAGTATAACAGTGTGAGTGTATATAATATAATACAGTCTGATGACTGATATAGAGGTCCGGAGTATAACAGTGTGAGCGTATATAATATAATACAGTCTGATAACTGATATAGAGGTCTGGAGTATAACAGTGTGAGTGTATATAATATAAAACAGTCTGATAACTGATATAGAGGTCCGGAGTATAACAGTGTGAGTGTATATAATATAATACAGTCTGATAACTGATATAGAGGTCTGGAGTATAACAGTGTGAGCGTATATAATATAATACAGTCTGATAACTGATATAGAGGTCCGGAGTATAACAGTATCAGTGTATATAATATAATACAGTCTGATAACTGATATAGAGGTCTGGAGTATAACAGTGTGAGTGTATATAATATAATACAGTCTGATAACTGATATAGAGGTCTGGAGTATAACAGTGTGAGTGTATATAATATAATACAGTCTGATAACTGATATAGAGGTCTGGAGTATAACAGTGTGAGTGTATATAATATAATACAGTCTGATAACTGATATAGAGGTCTGGAGTATAACAGTGTGAGTGTATATAATATAATACAGTCTGATAACTGATATAGAGATCCAGAGTATAACAGTGTCAACATATATTATATAATAAAATACAGTCTGATAACTGATATAGAGGTCCGGAGTATAACAGTGTCAGTGTATATAGTATAATACAGTCTAATAACTGATATAAAGGTCTGGAGTATAACAGTATCAGTGTATATAATATGATACAGTCTGATAACTGATTTAGAGGTCCGGAGTATAACAGTGTCAGTGTATATAATATGATACAGTCTGATAATTAATATAGGGGTCCAGAGTATAACAGTATTAATGTATATAATATAATACAGTCTGATAACTGATAACTGACATAGAGGTCCGGAGTATAACAGTGTTAGAGTATATAATATTATACAGTCTGATAACTGATATAGAGATCCAGAGTATAACAGTGTCAACATATATTATATAATAAAATACAGTCTGATAACTGATATAGAGGTCTGGACTATAACAGTGTGAGTATATATAATATAATACAGTCTGATAACTGATATAGAGGTCCGGAGTGTAACAGTGTGAGTGTATATAATATAATACAGTCTGATAACTGATATAGAGATCCAGAGTATAACAGTGTCAACATATATTATATAATAAAATACAGTCTGATAACTGATATAAAGGTCTGGAGTATAACAGTGTGAGTGTATATAATATAATACAGTCTGATAACTGATATAGAGATCCAGAGTATAACAGTGTCAACATATATTATATAATAAAATACAGTCTGATAGCTGATGTAAAGGTCTGGAGTATAACAGTGTGAGTGTATATAATATAATACAGTCTGATAACTGATATAGAGGTCCGGAGTATAACAGTGTGAGTGTATATAATGTAATACACTCTGATAACTGATATAGAGGTCTGGAGTATAACTGTGTGAGTGTATATAATATAATACAGTCTGATAACTGATATAGAGGTCTGGAGTATAACTGTGTGAGTGTATATAATATAATACAGTCTGATAACTGATATAGGGGTCTGGAGTATAACAATGTGAGTATATATAATATAATACAGTCTGATAACTGATATAGAGGTCCGGAGAATAACAGTGTGAGTATATATAATATAATACAGTCTGATAACTGATATAGAGGTCTGGAGTATAACAATGTGAGTATATATAATATAATACAGTCTGATAACTGATATAGGGGTCTGGAGTATAACAATGTGAGTATATATAGTATAATACAGTCTGATAACTGATATAGAGGTCTGGAGTATAACTGTGTGAGCATATATTAAATAATATAATACAGTCTGATAACTGATATAGGGGTCTGGAGTATAACAATGTGAGTATATATAATATAATACAGTCTGATAACTGATATAGAGGTCTGGAGTATAACAGTGTGAGTGTATATAATATAATACAGTCTGATAACTGATATAGGGGTCCAGAGTATAACAGTGTGAGTGTATATAATATAATACAGTCTGATAACTGATATAGGAGTCCAGAGTATAACAGAGTGAGTGTATATAATATAATACAGTCTGATAACTGATATAGAGGTCCGGAGTATAACAGTGTGAGTGTATATAATATAATACAGTCTGATAACTGATATAGGGGTCTGGAGTATAACAGTGTGAGTGTATATATATAATACAGTCTGATAACTGATATAGAGGTCTGGAGTATAACAGTGTGAGTGTATATAATATAATACAGTCTGATAACTGATATAGAGGTCCGGAGTATAACAGTGTGAGTATATATATTATAATACAGTCTGATAACTGATATAGAGGTCCGGAGTATAACAGTGTGAGTGTATATAATATAATACAGTCTGATAACTGATATAGAGGTCTGGAGTATAACAGTGTCAGTGTATATAATATAATACAGTCTGATAACTGATATAGAGGTCTGGAGTATAACAGTGTGAGTGTATATAATATAATACAGTCTGATAACTGATATAGAGGTCTGGAGTATAACAGTGTGAGTGTATATAATATAATACAGTCTGATAACTGATATAGGGGTCTGGAGTATAACAGTGTGAGCGTATATAATATAATACAGTCTGATAACTGATATAGAGGTCTGGAGTATAACAGTGTCAGTGTATATAGTATAATACAGTCTGATAACTGATATAGAGGTCTGGAGTATAACAGTGTAACCTCCACATCGATTTCCTCAGTAGAGACTGGTAGTAGACCAGGGTTGCGGGAAAGGGGCTGAGGGTCCATATCAGTGGGGGGGCATTTGGGATAGAGCTGCATTCAGAATATAAGCAAAGCTTTGACTTTTTAAGAATTATTTTTTTATTGGTAAGCACAATGTTCATTACATTACAATACCTGAGAGTATTTCACTACGCTAACAGGGTATTATATAAATAATAATAATAATAATAATAATAATAATAATAATAATAATAATAATAATAATAATAATAATCGTAATAACAATAATAATAATAATAATAATAATAATAATAATAATAATAATAATAATAATAATAATAATAATAATAATAATATGAGGACCAAACTATTTCTTTATTATAAATAATAGAAATAAAAGCATTTAAAAAAATAAATAAATACTAAGTTGACCATGACTCATCTTTCAGTCACCATGAAGTACATCTTTCCACTCGTCCTGCCCGCGTAGACTGAAAGGTACCCTCTTCTGTCTTCTCCACTTGGCTCTCCGGTTCTTAAACCACACCTAAAAGTAAATATACTTTTATTTACATAAGTCTAGTCAGAGATACACTACTGATATGGAAAGGCATATTTATTAGCTCTGAACTTTACACCCATAATAAAGTAACTGAAAATGTTGCAGGTCATTAAACTTCAGCTTTGTGTTTACCTTCTAACCAGCCATCGTGTACAGGTTTTTCTGGAGATGATTTTGAGGTGGTTGGTTATAAGATTAAAAGCCACAAAGAAAATGGGATTCCTAACAACTACCTGGAAAAACTGGTAGACCACCAACATTGTCTCAATCAGATTAAAGAAAATTCAGAAATTCAACTCAAATCTTCAACAGAATGTGAAGAAATACAGGGATAATTCAAGGAATGAAGGAACAGTGCTGAAGATGATGATAAAGGGATGAAGGAACAGTGTTGAAGATGATGATAAAGGGATGAAGGAACAGTGTTGAAGATGATGATAAAGGGATGAAGGAACAGTGTTGAAGATGATGATAAAGGGATGAAGGAAGAGTGTTGAAGATGATGATAAAGGGATGAAGGAACAGTGTTGAAGATGATGATAAAGGAATGAAAGGATGAAGGAACAATGTTGATGATGATGATAAAGGAATGACGGGATGAAGGAACAGTGTTGAAGATGATGATAAAGAAATGAAGGGATGAAGGAACAGTGTTGAAGATGATGATAAAGGAATGAAGGGATGAAGGAACAGTGTTGAAGATGATAAAGGAATGAAGGGATGAAGGGACAGTGTTGAAGATGATGATAAAGGAATGAAGGGATGAAGGAACAATGTTGGTGATGATAAAGGCAGAAGGGATGAAAGAACAGTGTTGGTGATGATAAAGGAATGAAGGGATGAAGGAAGAGTGTTGAAGATGATGATAAAGGAATGAAAGGATGAAGGAACAATGTTGATGATGATGATAAAGGAATGAAGGGATGAAGGAACAGTGTTGAAGATGATGATAAAGGAATGAAGGGATGAAGGAACAGTGTTGAAGATGATGATAAAGGAATGAAGGGATGAAGGAACAGTGTTGAAGATGATGATAAAGGAATGAAGGGATGAAGGAACAGTGTTGAAGATGATGATAAAGGAATGAAGGGATGAAGGAACAGTGTTGAAGATGATGATAAAGGAATGAAGGGATGAAGGAACAGTGTTGAAGATGATGATAAAGGAATGAAGGGATGAAGGAACAGGGTTGAAGATGATGATAAAGTAATGAAGGGATGAAGGAACAGTGTTGAAGATGATGATAAAGGAATGAAGGGATGAAGGAACAGTGTTGAAGATGATGATAAAGGAATGAAGGGATGAAGGAACAGTGTTGAAGATGATGATAAAGGAATGAAGTGATGAAGGAACAATGTTGATGATGATGATAAAGGAATGACAGGATGAAGGAAGAGTGTTGAAGATGATGATAAAGGAATGAAGGGATGAAGGAACAGTGTTGAAGATGATGATAAAGGAATAAAGGGATGAAGGAACAGTGTTGAAGATGATGATAAAGGAATGAAGGGATGAAGGAACAGTGTTGAAGATGATGATAAAGGAATGAAGGGATGAAGGAACAGTGTTGAAGATGATGATAAAGGAATGAAGTGATGAAGGAACAATGTTGATGATGATGATAAAGGAATGACAGGATGAAGGAAGAGTGTTGAAGATGATGATAAAGGAATGAAGGGATGAAGGAACAGTGTTGAAGATGATGATAAAGGAATAAAGGGATGAAGGAACAGTGTTGAAGATTATGATAAAGGAATAAAGGGATGAAGGAACAGTGTTGAAGATGATGATAAAGGAATGAAGGGATGAAGAAACAGTGTTGAAGATGATGATAAAGGAATGAAGGAACAGTGTTGAAGATGATGATAAAGGAATGAAGGAACAGTGTTGAAGATGATGATAAAGGGAAGAAGGAACAGTGTTGAAGATGATGATAAAGGAATGAAGGAACAGTGTTGAAGATGATGATAAAGGAATGAAGGAACAGTGTTGAAGATGATGATAAAGGAATGAAGGAACAGTGTTGAAGATGATGATAAAGGAATGAAGGAACAGTGTTGAAGATGATGATAAAGGAATGAAGGAACAGTGTTGAAGATGATGATAAAGGAATGAAGGGATGAAGAAACAGTGTTGAAGATGATGATAAAGGAATGAAGGAACAGTGTTGAAGATGATGATAAAGGAATGAAGGAACAGTGTTGAAGATGATGATAAAGGAATGAAGGAACAGTGTTGAAGATGATGATAAAGGGATGAAGGAACAGCTACAGAAGGTTTAGTTTGTTATGTTCTGGTTTGTGTGGGCGGAGCCAGGGAGACATCAGCCTTGTGATTGGTTGGGGGAATGATTACAGAAGCCCAAGATTAGGACCCAGTTTACATGCAGAGGAGAGAACTATGGTTTAGTAAGTTGGTCAGTTATTGGTCAGTAAGCAGGACCTCCAGCGTTACCTCCACCCTCTCCTCCCGCAGGTGTGTTCTCTCGGCCAGCTGCTCGCGTGTGTGTATGTCTGGGTACTGGTTCTGCAGGAACAGCTCCTCCAGAGCGTCCAGCTGCTCCTCGGTGAAGATGGTGCGATGGCGGCGGATCCTCTTCTGGATCTGACTGAAGCTCTCTCTCCTCTGAGCCTCTCCGGCCGGACACGAGTCTGTGAGCGCTCTCCTGCTCCACGTCAACTGACAGGCTGGAACCAAGCCAGAGCCAGATACACACCTGTGATCAGCCACACTGAACAAAGTAGCTACTGACGGTCTCAGAACGATGAACTGACCACCCCAGAGTCCAGAACCTCAACAGCACTGAATGTTGGTCCATCAACCACAAAAATTTTCACACATTGTGTTTTAAATGATGTAGAAACATTTCATTGGCGATGCTACGGTTCTATATAAAACCGTTCTGAAAAGGATTTTAAGTTGCATATAGACCCATGTTGGTCTGTCCAAATAATTAATAAATAAATAAATAAATAAATAAAAGGAATGCTCTAAAACTGCTTTAAACTAAATAACTCTAAGCTCTAGTTTTGGAGAATTTCTAAGAACAGTGATGAAGTAGAACACATTCTCTATCAATCAGATGAACTCTAGATGAACCACCATATATATATATATATATATATATATATATATATATATATATATATATATATATATATATATATATATATATATATATATATATTATATTAATCAATGTGATGTAAGAAATATTGTGTGTGTGTTTTACTGCCCCCTAGTGTGTGTGTATGTGGGTGTTTACTGCCCCCTAGTGTGTGTGTTTAGTAGTGTCTGTATGTGGGTGTTTTACTGCCCCTAGTGTGTGTGTTTACCAGTGTGTGTGTGGGGGTGTTTTATTGCCCCCTAGTGTGTGTGTGTGTGTGTGTGTATATGTGTATATCTGTGGGTGTTTCACTTCCCCCTAGTGTGTGTGTTCACTAGTATATGTATATGCATGTTTCACTTCCCCCTAGTGTGTGTGTTCACTAGTGTGTGTATGTGGGTGTTTTATTGCCCCCTAGTGTGTGTGTTCACTATTATATGTATATGCGTGTTTTACTGCCCCCTAGTGAGTGTGTTCACTAGTATATAGATATGCGTGTTTTACTGCCCCCTAGTGTGTGTGTTCACTAGTATATGTATATGCATGTTTTACTGCCCCCTAGTGTGTGTGTTCACTAGTATATGTATATGCGTGTTTTACTGCCCCCTAGTGTGTATACATGTGGGTGTTTCGCTTCCCCCTAGTGTGTGTGTTCACTGGTGTGTGTATGTGGGTGTTTTACTGCCCCCTAGTGTGTGTGTTCACTGGTGTGTGTATGTGGGTGTTTCACTGCCCCCTAGTGTTTGTGTTCACTAATGTGTGTATGTGGGTGTTTTACGCCCCCTTAGTGTGTGCGTGTGTGTGTGTGTGTGTGTGTGTGTGTATGTGGGTGTTTAACTGCCCCTAGTGTGTGTGTATGTGGGTGTTTAACTGCCCCTAGTGTGTGTGTATGTGGGTGTTTTACAGCCCCCTAGTGTGTGTGTGTGTATGTGGGTGTTTTACTGCCCCCTAGTGTGTGTGTTTGCCAGTGTGTGTATGTGGGTGTTTTACAGCCCCCTAGTGTGTGTGTGTGTTTTACGGCCCCCTAGTGTGTGTTCACCAGTGTGTGTGTGTAAATGTGCACAGAGTGGTTAGAAACACTGACCAACTGCTTGTGTCATTATTTAGTGTAACACTATGTAGAAATACTGATTAAAAGTCATTGTGTTCACACTTTTTCACGACATGCAGCACTAGTGGTTCACTTTCTCAGATACACCTGGTAAATATACACAAATACATATACTGTTATATATGGAGACAGGTGGGTTAAATGTGATTGTGAAATTCCTGTGTGCAAACACTAGTGGTCAGTGCGCTCCTGGTGTATTGGTATTGGTTTGATGTAAAAAGTTAATTTCTAGAAAAACCTGGCGAGTCAGAATAGCTCCACAGCCACAACATGAAGTTTAACCTTATGCAAATGAATCCAGCGTTCAACCAAGGTCCAACCACGGTTCTGTTTGCATGAGATCAGACATTCCCACTCAACAGCAGCAAAAACATTTAAATCCAGTATGTACCTCCAAAATTCAGGCTCAGGGTGTAAAGACTGCTGCTGACCATCAACAACTTCTGCTTCTCTAAACTATCTAGATTCTATCTAGAAGCTTATCAATACTTTGGAATAGATGGTTTTGATAGTTTGGTGATGCGTCTGACTTTCTGATTAAAAGCATTTATTTTAAAAGCATTAATTACAGATGTTTTTAATTGTATTTTACATTAAAAATCCACATGCAGCCCACTGAAGAGGGAGAGATGCGTTCATGTCCATCACCTCACTAGTGTATCTGCACCGTGAGTCTCTGTTTTATGATCGTTTTGATTTAAACGTATGTTAAAACCATGTTTATATTGGACTATATACAGTTCTATATACAGCTTTTAGTTACTCAGCAAAACACTCAACCAGTATTAACACTGTAAGTAGTGCTTTTACATACGTCAGTGTGTGTATTTAACCCTTTCCAAGCTTCTCCTTCTATAAACAACCCAGTATTATTAACAGTTCTCATCTAATACCTGCTTTGACTGCTCAGTACTTCATTAAGCTAAATCAAGATTACTGCTGAAGGAACTGAACACATTCATACAATGTCTGGGGCGTCCAGGAGAAATCTGGAACCTAACTTTGTTCTTCAAACTGGATCAAGATATGATCTACTTCTCTCACAATAACATATTCATGTTACTTTGTATTGTATGTATGATTATTCACATCTGTTCTAATCAGATCTGCTGTTCTTACTGGTGTAGATACATTTATTGATCAGATAAAGACTTTTAAACTATCAGCTTAGGTGCCTCAGACTTTTACACAGTAGTGTATATGCTGTGGATTCCTTAGTTTACTATCAGCAGTGAGTACAATGGCTATATTTGTAGTGTTGTAGACACTGAGACCTCTGGTTCCATTCACCACCACTGTAAAGAAATCTGACTCAATATGTTTTTCTATAATAAACCCTTTCACATCAAACCCCCTCTGCGTGACTCACAGTTAAACTGAATATTGAACAGATGTTTGTTGAAAAAACAAAAACAACCAGTGGAATTCCCCTTTAAAGAGGTGGGCTTACGTGTGGCGGGCAGGTAGTCGGCCTGTAGCATCTCTCCGCAGTGTGAGCAGTAGCAGCAGCAGAGGCAGGCGTGCTGCTGGGGAGGCTCTGTGAGATTTGTAGTGGTGATGGATTCTGGATCCGGGCTCTCTTTAGAGGGTCCCCGGGCGTGCTGGGCCTTGCCGTCATCACCCCTCTCGAACGCCCCGCTCAGGATGCTGTCGATGCTGAAGGCGAACTTTTTCCTCCCGGCTTCTTTCTCCACAGCGTCCATCTGACTCCCCAGCGTCCACGCTTCTCATATACTGACCACCGACTGGAGCTGGAGCTCCACACGAGCAGACTTTCATATAGAACCCACTCTCTCTCTCTCTCTCTCTCTGCTCCCCCTGCTCGGTGTCAAACCCCCATTTACTCAATAGATTAAAGAAGGGAGACAAAAACATAATCCCCCCATACAGAAGCACAAAAAAAGTATAAAGTGGCTGGAAAAAAAATCCGGTCTAATCTGGGCAGTTTTGTGAAAGGTGTTAGCGAGAACAGGAGATTCTGGCTAATCTGGCTTTGGCCGAAATGAAATCTGATTTCACTGTATCAAATGAGGGGGTACAGAGTGCCCCCTGAAATCCGCCTTGTTGTGGTTTTAGCAGAAAGATAAATTGTCTGGCATTAGGGGCTTTGGTTCGTGGCTGCTATCCCGGGCGTCAGGAGTGACCGGTGGTCTTTATGAGGATAAGCTTGGGTTAATATGTTTGCGTATGACTCTTGTGGAAAGCCTGATGGCATGTGTGTTGTTTATAGTGAAATAGGGTCTGTAGCAGGGGGGTTTAATTAGAGTTCAGTAAGGTCCAGTTAGAGGAGATCTCCTCAGGCCAAGATCTGGACCATCATCATTTCTAACGTGTGTTCTGATTCAGTGGTGTATCCTGTTTACTGAAGTAGTCCAGTATCAGCATCTAATACCATCAGATACTGAAACACCAACACATCACACATACCCTTCAGTATATTTCACTATATTTACTGTTTAAATGCTGAACTTTAAGTAAAAACAAGGGCTACATTTAATTCTGCCACTCTGTGGTGGTCCTGTGAGGGTCCTGATCATTAAAGAACAGGGTAATAAAGTACACAGAGAATCAGATGAACTACAGTCTGTAAGTGTAGCTCCTATAGCAGACATCACTAATAGGGGGACCACCTTCCGCACCCAGAAGTTGTCCAATGAGAACCCAAACTGATAATCTGTTATTAAGGATTTAATGTTGACAGTGTTTATTTTAAAAGGCGCCGCTTTTCCAGTCTTTAAGGTATACGGGCTTTGCGGCACAGTAACTTCACAGACCAATCACGTGCGTAGTAAAAAACGCTCCTCAGCCAATCAGAATCGGGAGTACGGCGCGTACACAGACGAGAAGCAGCAGTCGGAGAATAAAGCGAGTCACGACTATAAAGAAAGAAAAGTCGACGACGAAAAACAACTTTTTAATCAGGAACCGAGACAGAACGACTCCACACAGAACGTTCTGGATATCTCATATGAGTGTGAGAATAGTCCTAACACAGTTTCAACCCAGATTTAAAGTCCTGACTGAACAACCAGGAGCTCACTCCTCTCACTGAACAAGAGAAAGAGTGGAGGAATACAAGAGAGAGATAAACTGATAAGATGTGTAACTCAGTTAACAAGACTGAACGTTTATTTCAATTTTTTATTATAAATAAACACTTTTTTTCAAAATCATTTTAAATGTAGCCCTTGTTTTTACTGAAAGTTCAGCATTTAAACAGTAAATATACTGAAATATACTGAACGGTATGTGTGATGTGTTGGTGTTTCAGTAGCTGATGGTATAAGATGCTGATACTAGACTACTTCAGTAAACAGGATACACCACTGAATCATAACACACGTTAGAGATGATGAAGGTCTGGACCGGCCTGAGGAGATCTCCTCTAACTGGACCTTACTGACCTCTAATTAAACACCTCTGATCTATATGTTCGTGTTTAATTTGGAACAACCAAAAAAACTCCATCTCAGTCACCTGTAGCTTATTAGCTTAGCAGTTTGTATCATCATGTTTTGAGACATTTGTGCCCCAAATTTGATTGAAATCTATACTGTACACCTGGTGTTTTCCATTTTATTGACTAGCAAAACCAACAAGACCTGAAAAGTCCAGAGTCCGAGGAAGGAATTTAGAAGTAAGTCTGAGTCAAGTTCAGAATCAATCAACATGAGACTCAAGCAGGACTCTCAATCCTTATCTCCAGCACTGAGCAGTAAAAAGGAATTTTTCAATCAGGATCACATCCAGAAGCAGAAACCACATCCAAGATGGTCAAGAAATAAGGAATCTTCCAATCAGAGCCAAACTCGAAATCAGAAAGCACGTCTAAAATGATCAAGGAATATGTTTTTTTCCTATAAGAATGATAGTCTAAATCAGGATCCACGTCCGAGATGCTCAAACAACATGGAATTTTCCAATCAGAAGACGAAACCACATCCGGAATTTGCCAATTACAATCAAAATCGGAACCAGAAACCACATTTGAGGTGTTCAAGCAATAAGGAATTTTCCAATAAGCATCACAATCAGAATCAGAAACCACATCCCAGATGATTAAGCAATAAGGAATTTTCCAATCAGAATGAGAAACTACATCAGAGGTGCTCAAGCAATAAGGAATTTTCCAATAAGAAGACGAACCACATTCGAGATGATTAAGCAATAAGGAATTTTCCAATTAGGATGACAATCGGAATAAGAAACCACATCCCCGATGATTAAGCAAAATGGAAATTTCCAATCAGAACCAGAAACCATATTCAAGATGATTGAGTAATATAGAATTTTCTAATCAGAATCAAAATTGGAATCAGAAACAACGTCCCAGATGATTAAGCAATAAGGAATTTTTCAATCTGAACCAGAAACCACATCCGAGATGATAAAGTAATACAGAATTTTCCAATCAGAATGAGGAACCACATCCGAGGAGGTCAAGCAATAAGGAATTTTCCAATCAAAATCACAATCGGAATCAGAAACCACATCCGAGATGATCAAGCAATAAGGAATTTTCCAATCAGGACGACAATTCGAATCAGAAAACACATTCCAGATGATTAAGTAATTGGACTATGTATGACACTATTTACCTACAACATAAAACTCTTTCATTTAAAGAAATCAGATTCCTCCGTGATCCGGACCCTTCAAACACCAAGCGGTGCCGGTCAGTGTGGGCGGCAGTGGTGAGACAAAAACGTGCTCCACACAGCACTGCATTGAAATACAGCACCCTTGGCCCGGAGCGGGCCTTATCACGGAAACGCAGCCATTCCCGCCTCTCATTTTTGACACAGCATGCCGGCAGAGGCAGCCTATTATACATTCCCTTTCTTTCCACAACAAATCCCTTGTAATCATACAAGTCAGAAAACTGGTATTCATCAAGGAATTAATGGATTTTCAAAATCTGCCTTAAGCCTCACAGATAAGGGGGGATCAAAAAACAGATAACAATAAACAGCTTCCAGCCGGCGCACAAATATTCATTGCCTTTACATTGTTGAAGTTATAGTATTTAGTGTCTATACGATTAGTATCTCAGGCTTTTGTGGTGGGCCGAGGGGGATTGTATCGAGGTGTAACTCACTAATGGTGGATCACCTCTCAGGAATAACCTCTGTGACAAATATGGCTGTAGATCAATATTGTGTTGCAGAGAGAAAACAAATTTCTTTCTGTTTTGAAGAGCTGATTAAATTGGATAGGCTATAAAAACAGAAATGGATTAATATTGAAAGAGTTTAATAGGGGGCGCTCTGACGGCTCTGTGAGCTCCAAAATACCTGCCTTGTGAAAGAAAATAGTGTAAAAGTGTAATATATATATATATAAAACATTTCTTAAACAATACACTTTTTAAAAAATATCATCACTGTCCAATGAAAAACAAGCATCTTCAAAATTGAAACTTTTCAGGAGAGACCAAAAACATACTTTACTGTCAATGTAAGTCAATGGAACCAGAATTTTTTCCAAGCTATTTTGGAGCACTTCTATTGGTCCATTCATCATAAAATTTTCACACAATGTAAACAACCATTGGCTTGTTCAACGATTTAGAAAACTCAAAATAAAGATAAATGTTATTCATTGGACAGCAACGATATATATATATATATATATATATATATATATATATATATATATATATATATATATATATATATATATATATATATATATATATATATATATACACATAGTTGTGTTGACAATTATTCAACCCCCACTGCAGTAGTGTTTGACATTTGACATCAAACTTATTTACATTTATTTATTATCTTGTTCACAATCAGATCAAGTATGGACTTGAAGGACTTGTTTAATAGACAAATGCAGCTCAAGTTACTACAATATTTTTTCTAATATACCAACAAATGTTCTTTTTATGATTTCCTCATTTATAAAATTATTCAACCCCTTAGTCACATACATCATTAGCTCTGAGTAAAACTTCCTTTGGCAGTAATAACGTCCTTCTTGCAGGTATCTTAGTAAAGGCCTCCAGCTCATTGAGCTCATTCTTGGGCTAACGTGCTGCAACTGCCTTTTTTAAGTCCCACCAGAGATTTTCTATGGGATTTAAGTCGGGCGATTGCGATGGTCACTCCAGAATCTTCCAGCCCTGCTTGTGCAACCAGAGGCCACGGTAGATTTGGAGGTGTGCTTGGGATTGTCGTCTTGAACACTATTTTATATATATATATATATATATATATATATATATATATATATATATATATATATATATATATATATATATATATATATATATATATATATGTATGAAACTACATACTTTGTGTTACTATGTGGTAACAGGCTAGTTTTCATTGATTATATAATCTGCTTATCCTCCTGGGTCATGTGGGGGTACTGAGCCCACCAGCACTCACTGGGCAGAAGTCAGGACACACTCTGGACAGATAACCATTCCATCAAACACGTACCTATAGATCCCCATAGCTGGGAGTATGTGTTTGGACTGTGGGATGAAACCCACTCAGACACAGAAAGAACAGGAAAGCTCTAAGCTGAAAGCCTGGTCAGGGAATTGAACTCAGACCCTTCTTACTGTGAGGCCTGTGAGTGTTTAGCTACTATGAGTATTTAGCTTCAGTATGTAATTTGTAGATGTATCTGTTATCACTAAAGAGCTTATCAATTTCTTCCATCCATCCATCTTCTTAAACCACTTAGTCCAGCTAGGGTGGCAGAACAACTTGGAGATATAATCCCTCCAACGTGTCCTCGAGGTCTCGTCCCAGTTAGTCACGCCTTAGAATCACCTCCTTATGTCTACACTCAGTGTCCCCTGTATCAGCTCCACTGACCATACAGGAGCTACACTTACAGACTGTAGTTCATCTGATTCTCTGTATACTCTGTTCTTTAATGGTCCAAACCCCCACAGGACCACATAAGAGCAGGCATTCTTTGGGCGGTGGGTCACTCTCAGCACTGCAGTGACACGGACGTGGTGCTGGTGTGAGTGGCTCAGACACAGCTAGCTCATCTGCTGCTGCACAGTTTGTGTTCTCTAGTCCTTCATCAGTGGACACAGGACGCAGGACACTGCTGTCTGGATAGTTTTAGTTGGTGGACAATTCTCATGAGAATGACCCACAACTCAATTAATACCTGCTCTGTGGTGGCCCTGTGGGGGTCCTGACCTTTGAAGAACAGGGTAATAGAGTATACAGAGAATCAGAGGAACTACAGTCTGTTAGTGTAGAACTACAAGGCGCTCCTATATGCTCAGTGGAGATGATAATATGGCAATGAATGAAGAAGGAGGTGCTCTGAATGAAATTGCCAGTCAGTGTGAGTACAGCTGCAATCTACTATGTGGCCAACAGAGGGAGACAGTGCTATAAGTACAGCATTAATTATAATTAATTATATAGGAGCGGTGATGCACTGTACAACCAGCAGAGGGTGCCAGAGATCACATACTAGCATTAATTCCATACTGGTATAAACTGGTTAAATGCTGGTCAGGTGCTGGTTTAACATAATCAGGGACAGTACACACGCCCAGCACACACTCTTCACACTTTTACCTTCAGGCAGACGTTACAGGAGTGTGAAGTCCAGGACCACAAGACTGACCAACAGTTTCTACTCACAGGCCATCAGGCTTCTGAACACCTCACGCACTACCTCTCCAACCTCTCCTTTCTGAACTGGTTTTAACTGGTCTGTTTTTAACTGCACCTTAAACACACTGTACTGCTAATTATATACAATACTGTTTACACTCACTGTACTGCTGTTTACATACAATACTGTTTACACTCACTGTACTGCTGTTTACATACAATACTGTTTACACTCACTGTACTGCTGTTTACATACAATACTGTTTACATTCACTGTACTGCTGTTTACATACAATACTGTTTACACTCACTGTACTACTGTTTACATACAATACTGTTTACATACACTGTACTACTGTTTACATACAATACTGTTTACATTCACTGTACTACTGTTTACATACAATACTGTTTACACTCACTGTACTACTGTTTACATACAATACTGTTTACATTCACTGTACTGCTGTTTACATACAATACTGTTTACATTCACTGTACTGCCGTTTACATACAATACTGTTTACACTCACTGTACTGCTGTTTACATACAATACTGTTTACATTCACTGTACTGTCGTTTACATACAATACTGTTTACATTCACTGTACTGCCGTTTACATACAATACTGTTTACACTCACTGTACTGCTGTTTACATACAATACTGTTTACACTCACTGTACTGCTGTTTACATACAATACTGTTTACACTCACTGTACTGCTGTTTATATACTATACTGTTTACATTCACTGTACTGCTGTTTACATACAATACTGTTTACATTCACTGTACTGCCGTTTACATACAATACTGTTTACATTCACTGTACTGCTGTTTACATACTATACTGTTTACATTCACTGTACTGCTGTTTACATACAATACTGTTTACATACACTGTACTGCCGTTTACATACAATACTGTTTACACTCACTGTACTGCTGTTTACATACAATACTGTTTACATTCACTGTACTGCTGTTTACATACTATACTGTTTACACTCACTGTACTGCTGTTTATATACTATACTGTTTACATTCACTGTACTGCTGTTTATATACTATACTGTTTACATTCACTGTACTGCTGTTTACATACAATACTGTTTACACTCACTGTACTGCTGTTTATATACTATACTGTTTACATTCACTGTACTGCTGTTTACATACAATACTGTTTACATTCACTGTACTGCTGTTTACATACAATACTGTTTACACTCACTGTACTGCTGTTTACATACAATACTGTTTACATTCACTGTACTGCTGTTTACATACAATACTGTTTACATTCACTTCTCGCACAAAAACATTATTGTTTATATTAGTTACTTGCAACTTGCACTTTATGGCTGCTGCTCTTCATACTTGCACATAAAAGCAGACATAACTTTACATAACTTTATTATTTAACTATAAAAAAATACTTTTATTTACTTTAACTTTTGAAGTATTATTATACTTTATATATTTTGTATATATTATTATATATATTATGTTATATATTATATATTTTTTATTATAATATACATATTAATTTTTTTTTTAATTAATATTTTTTTTGTTATCTACTGGTGAATGGAAAAGCAGCAAAGTAAGAATTTCATTGTACAGTGTAACTGTCTGTTCTGCTGTGCATATGACAATAAGACTCTTGAATCTTGAATCTTAACTGGTCACAAAGCACCAGCATCTAAAACAGAACATATGCCGGTCTGTGCTGCTGTTTCTAGCGGGGTGGAGAGCAGAAAGGGGAACAAACCCGATACTACCCTTGATTTCATAGGAAATGCTGCATGAACAGGTGCACGACATTAACTTACTATGACTTTATAAAACTCATTCATTAATTATCTGCTCTATTTATACAGTAGTAGACTATAGATGATGGAAATCATATAAAACAAGCCAAACAGACGGAGCACTGATTATAATGTAAGTTCCAAAGCTGCAGCTGGATTTCAACTGATGGGTCACATTTCATTTCAGAATAAGTAGAACTTAGAACTGAACTAAAAAGGTACTGGAGTTTGTGTACCAGCACTGATTCTGCCAGACAGAAACCTAATCCCAAAGCTGCAGCTCATTAAGAATTTATAAGCAGGTTTTCAGACTCCAACCAGAGGAGCCACACCTCTGAGCAGCTCAGCTTGGCTCGTTAGGGTTATTGTTCAGCAGCTTTTCTGTAACGTAATGATTATGTCCCTAATGATAAGCCACTTCTGTCATCCATGAGTAACCCATCCTATCAGTCACGAGGATCTGCTGACATCTACTCCGGTTATAGAGATATAGAGGTAGTCTTATTCTAACAGATCAATAGATATGGTGAGTCAAGCAACTCAGGACATCCTTTTATTTCAGAGACGAAAGGGAAGATGATGTATCTGAATACTTCAGCAGGTAATGGGTGAGGGGGCCTATCTTTTATGTCCATAACACGGCTGCCATCTGGAAAGCCGCCATATGGGATCAAGAGCAAAATTGGGAGTTTGGGAAAGCAGTGATGTAGCATATCAACAAAGACTAGAATTGTCTCAGAAATGGATTGATGAACACTCGTCTGAAGGTGCAGTACAGCACCATACTGAACATGTTGTTCAATGTCAAGTCAAGTCAAGTTTATTTGTATAGCGCTTTTTACAACGATGTTGTCACAAAGCAGCTTTACAGGAATTTTAAAAGCATGAAAAACATGAAATCACAGCTGTTTATCCCACTGTGAGCAAGCCAGAGGCAACGGTGGCAAGAACACCTCCCTCAGACTGGAGGAAGAAACCTTGGGAGGAACCAGACTCACAAGGGGAGACTCATCCTCCTCTGGTGGAACAGTATTTACAGTTTATAAACTAAAGCTGAGTCTGAAGGTAGAAGCTTTAGAAGCTGTACAGGTGCTACATCAGGTGGATGATACAGTGATGCAGTCAAGGATGGAGCAAATGGCACAAATGGAGAGGAGAGCTGGTTAGTGCCAGGTGACGGGGGGGCCCTGGTGGTCAGTCCTTTAAATTATTTGGCGGGACAGGTGGGCGGTTTTTTCCTCGGAAAGAGAAGAGAAAGAGTTAGTTCTGGTTTGTGTTAGTACAGAGACAGAGTTAGTTCTGGTTTGAGTTAGTACAGAGACAGAGTTAGTTCTGGTTTGGGTTAATACAGAGACAGAGTTAGTTCTGGTTTGGGTTAGTACAGAGACAGAGTTAGTTCTGGTTTAGGTTAGTACAGAGACAGAGTTAGTTCTGGTTTGTGTTAGTACAGAGACAGAGTTAGTTCTGGTTTAGATTAGTACAGAGACAGAGTTAGTTCTGGTTTGGGTTAGTACAGAGACAGAGTTAGTTCTGGTTTGTGTTAGTACAGAGACAGAGTTAGTTCTGGTTTGTGTTAGTACAGAGACAGAGTTAGTTCTGGTTTGGGTTAGTACAGAGACAGAGTTAGTTCTGGTTTAGGTTAGTACAGAGACAGAGTTAGTTCTGGTTTGGGTTAGTAAAGAGACAGAGTTAGTTCTGGTTTAGGTTAGTACAGAGACAGAGTTAGTTCTGGTTTGAGTTAGTACAGAGACAGAGTTAGTTCTGGTTTGTGTTAGTACAGAGACAGTTCTGGTTGGGGTTAGTACAGAGACAGAGTTAGTTCTGGTTTGTGTTAGTACAGAGACAGAGTTAGTTCTGGTTTGAGTTAGTACAGAGACAGAGTTAGTTCTGGTTTGAGTTAGTACAGAGACAGAGTTAGTTCTGGTTTGGGTTAGTACAGAGACAGAGTTAGTTCTGGTTTGGGTTAGTACAGAGACAGAGTTAGTTCTGGTTTGGGTTAGTACAGAGACAGAGTTAGTTCTGGTTTAGGTTAGTACAGAGACAGAGTTAGTTCTGGTTTGTGTTAGTACAGAGACAGAGTTAGTTCTGGTTTGGGTTGGTACAGAGACAGAGTTAGTTCTGGTTTGGGCTAGTACAGAGACAGAGTTAGTTCTGGTTTAGGTTAGTACAGAGACAGAGTTAGTTCTGGTTTGGGTTAGTAAAGAGACAGAGTTAGTTCTGGTTTAGGTTAGTACAGAGACAGAGTTAGTTCTGGTTTGAGTTAGTACAGAGACAGAGTTAGTTCTGGTTTGTGTTAGTACAGAGACAGTTCTGGTTGGGGTTAGTACAGAGACAGAGTTAGTTCTGGTTTGTGTTAGTACAGAGACAGAGTTAGTTCTGGTTTGAGTTAGTACAGAGACAGAGTTAGTTCTGGTTTGGGTTAATACAGAGACAGAGTTAGTTCTGGTTTGGGTTAGTACAGAGACAGAGTTAGTTCTGGTTTAGGTTAGTACAGAGACAGAGTTAGTTCTGGTTTGTGTTAGTACAGAGACAGAGTAAGTTCTGGTTTAGGTTAGTACAGAGACAGAGTTAGTTCTGGTTTGGGTTAGTACAGAGACAGAGTTAGTTCTGGTTTAGGTTAATACAGAGACAGAGTTAGTTCTGGTTTGTGTTAGTACAGAGACAGAGTTAGTTCTGGTTTGGGTTAGTACAGAGACAGAGTTAGTTCTGGTTTAGGTTAGTACAGAGACAGAGTTAGTTCTGGTTTGTGTTAGTACAGAGACAGAGTTAGTTCTGGTTTAGGTTAGTACAGAGACAGAGTTAGTTCTGGTTTAGGTTAATACAGAGACAGAGTTAGTTCTGGTTTGTGTTAGTACAGAGACAGAGTTAGTTCTGGTTTGGGTTAGTACAGAGACAGAGTTAGTTCTGGTTTAGGTTAGTACAGAGACAGAGTTAGTTCTGGTTTGTGTTAGTACAGAGACAGAGTTAGTTCTGGTTTAGGTTAGTACAGAGACAGAGTTAGTTCTGGTTTGGGTTAGTACAGAGACAGAGTTAGTTCTGGTTTAGGTTAATACAGAGACAGAGTTAGTTCTGGTTTGTGTTAGTACAGAGACAGAGTTAGTTTTGGTTTGGGTTGGTACAGAGACTGGGTTAGTTCTGGTTTGGGTTAGTACAGAGACAGAGTTAGTTCTGGTTTGTGTTAGTACAGAGACAGAGTTAGTTCTGGTTTGGGTTAGTACAGAGACAGAGTTAGTTCTGGTTTGGGTTGGTACAGAGACAGAGTTAGTTCTGGTTTGGGTTAGTATAGAGACAGAGTTAGTTCTGGTTTGGGTTAGTACAGAGACAGAGTTAGTTCTGGTTTGGGTTAGTATAGAGACAGAGTTAGTTCTGGTTTGGGTTAGTACAGAGACAGAGTTAGTTCTGGTTTGGGTTAGTATAGAGACAGAGTTAGTTCTGGTTTGGGTTAGTACAGAGACAGAGTTAGTTCTGGTTTGGGTTAGTACAGAGACAGAGTTAGTTCTGGTTTGAGTTAGTACAGAGACAGAGTTAGTTCTGGTTTGTGTTAGTACAGAGACAGTTCTGGTTGGGGTTAGTACAGAGACAGAGTTAGTTCTGGTTTGTGTTAGTACAGAGACAGAGTTAGTTCTGGTTTGAGTTAGTACAGAGACAGAGTTAGTTCTGGTTTAGGTTAGTACAGAGACGGAGTTAGTTCTGGTTTGAGTTAGTACAGAGACAGAGTTAGTTCTGGTTTGGGTTAGTACAGAGACAGAGTTAGTTCTGGTTTGAGTTAGTACAGAGACAGAGTTAGTTCTGGTTTGTGTTAGTACAGAGACAGTTCTGGTTGGGGTTAGTACAGAGACAGAGTTAGTTCTGGTTTGTGTTAGTACAGAGACAGAGTTAGTTCTGGTTTGAGTTAGTACAGAGACAGAGTTAGTTCTGGTTTAGGTTAGTACAGAGACGGAGTTAGTTCTAGTTTGAGTTAGTACAGAGACAGAGTTAGTTCTGGTTTGGGTTAGTACAGAGACAGAGTTAGTTCTGGTTTGAGTTAGTACAGAGACAGAGTTAGTTCTGGTTTAGGTTAGTACAGAGACGGAGTTAGTTCTGGTTTGAGTTAGTACAGAGACAGAGTTAGTTCTGGTTTGGGTTAGTACAGAGACAGAGTTAGTTCTGGTTTGGGTTAGTACAGAGACAGAGTTAGTTCTGGTTTAGGTTAGTACAGAGACAGAGTTAGTTCTGGTTTGTGTTAGTACAGAGACAGAGTTAGTTCTGGTTTGGGTTAGTACAGAGACAGAGTTAGTTCTGGTTTAGGTTAGTACAGAGACAGAGTTAGTTCTGGTTTGAGTTAGTACAGAGACAGAGTTAGTTCTGGTTTGGGTTAGTACAGAGACAGAGTTAGTTCTGGTTTGAGTTAGTACAGAGACAGAGTTAGTTCTGGTTTGTGTTAGTACAGAGACAGTTCTGGTTGGGGTTAGTACAGAGACAGAGTTAATTCTGGTTTGTGTTAGTACAGAGACAGAGTTAGTTCTGGTTTGAGTTAGTACAGAGACAGAGTTAGTTCTGGTTTAGGTTAGTACAGAGACGGAGTTAGTTCTAGTTTGAGTTAGTACAGAGACAGAGTTAGTTCTGGTTTGGGTTAGTACAGAGACAGAGTTAGTTCTGGTTTGGGTTAATACAGAGACAGAGTTAGTTCTGGTTTGTGTTAGTACAGAGACAGAGTTAGTTCTGGTTTGTGTTAGTACAGAGACAGAGTTAGTTCTGGTTTGTGTTAGTACAGAGACAGAGTTAGTTCAGGTTTGGGTTAGTACAGAGACAGAGTTAGTTCTGGTTTGGGTTAGTACAGAGACAGTTCTGGTTGGGGTTAGTACAGAGACAGAGTTAGTTCTGGTTTGTGTTAGTACAGAGACAGAGTTAGTTCTGGTTTGAGTTAGTACAGAGACAGAGTTAGTTCTGGTTTGGGTTAGTACAGAGACAGAGTCAGTTCTGGTTTAGGTTAGTACAGAGACAGAGTTAGTTCTGGTTTGGGTTGCTACAGAGACAGAGTTAGTTCTGGTTTAGGTTAGTAAAGAGACAGATTTAGTTCTGGTTTGGGTTAGTACAGAGACAGAGTTAGTTCTGGTCTGGGTTGGTACAGAGACAGAGTTAGTTCTGCTTTGGGTGAGTACAGAGACAGAGTTAGTTCTGGTTTGGGTTAGTACAGAGACAGAGTTAGTTCTGGTTTGGGTTGGTACAGAGACAGAGTTAGTTCTGGTTTGGGTTGGTACAGAGACAGAGTTAGTTCTGGTTTGGGTTAGTACAGAGACAGAGTTAGTTCTGGTTTGGGTTAGTACAGAGACAGAGTTAGTTCTGGTTTGGGTTAGTACAGAGACAGAGTTAGTTCTGGTTTGGGTTAATACAGAGACAGAGTTAGTTCTGGTTTGGGTTGGTACAGAGACAGAGTTAGTTCTGGTTTGGGTTAGTACAGAGACAGAGTTAGTTCTGGTTTGGGTTAGTACAGAGACAGAGTTAGTTCTGGTTTGAGTTAGTACAGAGACAGAGTTAGTTCTGGTTTGGGTTAGTACAGAGACAGAGTTAGTTCTGGTTTGAGTTAGTACAGAGACAGAGTTAGTTCTGGTTTGGGTTAGTACAGAGACAGAGTTAGTTCTGGTTTGGGTTAGTACAGAGACAGAGTTAGTTCTGGTTTGGGTTAGTACAGAGACAGAGTTAGTTCTGGTTTGTGTTAGTACAGAGACAGAGTTAGTTCTGGTTTGGGTTGGTACAGAGACAGAGTTAGTTCTGGTTTGGGTTAGTACAGAGACAGAGGCCGGTGCTTGTTAAGCGTTACTACCGTACTTTAGGCACTTCTACCTTTAGAGAGTTCCACGTTCTAAGTCAATAAACAGGAGAAGAAGAACTAACGGGTGAAACGAGGAGTGCGCCACTAGACTGAGCAGGACACCCTCAAGACCTAGCTTGGTCTTTGTTATTCACCCGTCCGATCTCCCTCACGCTAACACGGTTAGGAGAACGAAGGGGTGTGGAATAAGTCAATTAATCAATTTAGAGATACTCGCAGCAACTAAGTAGGTCAAGAAACAGGAGAAGAAGAACTAACGGGTGAAACGAGGAGTGCGCCACTAGACTTAGCATGACACCCTGAGGACCTAGCTTGGCTTTTGTTATTCACCCGTCCGATCTCCCTCATTCTAACACGGTTGGGATAACGAGGGGGTGTACAGAGGATATGAGGATAAGGGGATATGGAGTGTTTAGAGTGCAGCTGGTGACTCAGATCAGATTATAAACAAAACAAACTAAAAGGAAGAGAAGCTGCACACGTGCTACATCTGGATGATACAGTAATGCAATCGAGGTGCAGCAGATGACTAACATCCATAAAGATGACATAGATGAAGAGGTTACAAGGTAACAAGGGGTACTGATGGTCAGTCCTCCAACAGTATTCGGCAGGACAGGTGGACGGTTATTACCTCAGAAAGAAGGAGAAAGGAAAAGAAAGGAAAAAGAAAATAAAAACAGGGTTAGTTCTGGTTTGGAATAATATAGTAGATGTGGTTGTTGTTGCAACTTTCGGTGTTGATAACATTTGAACCGCAAGATATATTGCAAACATGACGGCATCAATCGAATTCTGGTCTTCTTTGATATGCTACATGACCACCTTCCTATTGGAGAAACTTACCCTTGATCCAATATGACGGCCACGTTTGGGACATAGCTTGAAAGATAGGCCCCTTCACCCATTTCCATATTCAGATACGTCATTTTTCCTTTCATTTCTGAAATAAAAGGGTGTCCTAAGACTTTTGACTCACACTGTCTAGTTAGTATAACATATCCAGCTTCCTTACAGCCCACATAAAAAAAGAAACATTTCATATTTTAAGAGAAATAAGACTCTGGGTTTTATTTAAAATTACAATCTGAGAGGGAAAGTGAACGAGAGGAGAATATTATGATTCCTTGAAATCACGTCTTACAGTTTGTACTGGATTCACATGCAAGCACCACGTGAAAGAAGCCACGTGTCTTAACACACGTTTCATTTAAAAACCAGCTGAAACCGACGGCCGAGAGACAACCAAGCGTGTTTCGGCTAGTGAGACTTCAGATGACGTGTAATCACTGTCCATATCGTTAGTGTCGGTCACAATTCAGTCCTGACGAGAGTCCATAATCGTTTACGCAATCAGAAGCCAAAACATGATGACGAGCGCCACGAACAGGAAGAGGCGGGACAGGAACTGTTCATCCATGTGCTGTGGGGTGCCGGGAGCCGCTGGAACGTAAGAAAAGAAGGAATTAAATAATTAATTTAAAAAAATTAAATAATCATATTCCTTCCCCACAGTCATATAATACTAATGCTGGACTGCATCGATATACCATCACAATGCATTCCAAACATAAGACATTTCACAAGACTGGCTTAAGCTGCACTATACAAGTTCTGGGGATTTGGAGACCTCTCTGGTGGAAATGTGTCACTGCACACAAAGCAGATGAATCTGATGGAGTGGATTGAAAGAGAATTTAAAGAAAAAACTTAGTTAAAAAGTCCTGTTTCATGATTGTATGAGTGAATGACACTCATATTTACTAGTTAAGCATCTGGTATATACAATGTATAATGTCTCAACACACAGTGGCGTGGTTGGATCTGATTGGTTTAAATCTACAGACAGTTTATGAGCTGTTACTAGACTAAATTTCCCCACTTAAACCTTAAGACCACTTTTTTTATAATGTAGGCTATCAGGGGCCAGTCAGTGCAAGTACATTGACTATGTGGCCAACAGAGGGCGCCATGGAGACCATGCTATTTAATACAGCTTTAACTATACTTAATTATATAGGAGTGGTGATGCACTGTACAACTAGCAGAAGCAGATGCCAAAAAGCACATACTGGCATGAATTACATGCTGCAATAAAGTGGTTTAATGCTGGTCAGGTGCTGGTATAACTGGTTACAACACAACATATGCTGGTGCTGCTGTTTCTAGCAGGGTAAGAAGGTGATTTCAGAAGAAACGCGACATGAACAGGTGTCCACAGACTTTTGAACATACAGTGTTCGACACATACTTGCCTTGACTTTATAAAACAGATCATTTAATTATTTTCTGAATATATATATATATATATATATATATATATATATATATATCCATATCTCTATTGGACAACAGCCTGACTAACGGACTACTACTCCATGATTAAAACAATCAGACTCATAAGCTCCAGTATTATCCTAATAACACATGTGGAGTGACTAACGAATAATGTCCACAATAAATTTCTATCCGTTTTTTTCCCCCTCTTCTTCTTCTTCTTAATTTTATTATTATTGCTATTATTATTGTTGTTATTCTTATTTATTTTTTTTACTTATTTATTTAATTTTATTTTATTTATTTATTTTTATTCCAGTTGTTTGGTGTATGTATGTGTATTGGTGGGGGGAGGGTTACTGGGAAAAATCTAAAATTTGATATTCAATGCTGATATGTCAAATACCTGTTCATCTCAATAAAAACATATGTAAAAAAAAAACAAAAACAAAAAAAACAAAAACAAACCAAAAAAAAAAAATCAAAAAAAAAAAAAAAAAAAAAAAAAAATCAGACTCATCTGCTACAAACCTGACAGAGCTTGTTTTAATGGACTGTTAACTTCACAGCAGTGACTGGAACACACACTGGATGTATTCCAGCCAGTATGTTTATTTCCTATTGAATCCTATAAAGCAGGTCTTATGGCTTCACCTGTATATACATGCAGAACAGCAGCCAAAGGCTTCATAGCCACGTTACTTACCGAAACAAAAGAAGAGTACAAGAAAGAGCAAGTCCAGTGGTCTTTGTCAAGTTACATCACAAGCCCTCTCTCTGCTGGCCTCTTAAAGGGGCAGTGCACCTTTACTGACTGTTACACCCTGCAAGATCCCCAATTCCCCAAACTATTCAGAGACAGTTTAAAGTCGTGTGTGTGATTATTATAATAACACCCTGTGGTGTCAATTTAGTTACAACAGAAGAAAACAGTCCAGTGAGAACGAGCTCTGTCAGGTTTGTGGCAGCCCACCTGTGATCTCTGGTTTAAGTGTACGAGGGTTAAATAGTCTTGATGTTCCAATAAAATCAACCATGTCCAACATCATTCTGCTTTTCAAGTCTCAGCTCATGCAAACAGTGACCCCTGGACTGATGAGAAATGAGCAGATGTTTTTTCATGTAGTAAAAAAAATAACAATAAACTTAATATTACTGAATTGTACTTTCTTGGGACCTTATTATATGTATGAAGCTATGTTTTCCAGACAGGAAGCTTTTATTTACTCAGCAAAACATAATATTTAAACAGTATTAATAGAGTAAGTCAGTGTGTTTATTTAACCCTTTCCAAGCTTCTCCTTCTATAAACAACCCAGTATTATTTACAGTTCTCATCTAATACCTGCTTTGACTGTTCAGTACTTCATTAAGCTAAATCAAGATTACTGCTGAAGGAACTGAATACATTCATACAATGTCTGGGGCATCCAGGAGAAATCTGGAACTACACTTTGTTCTTCAATCTGGATCAAGATCTGATCTACTTCTCTCACAATAACATATTCATGTTACTTTGTATTGTATGTATGATTATTTACATCTGTTCTAATCAGATCTGGTGTTCTAACTGGTGAACATACACTTATTGATCAGATAAAGACTTTTACACTATCAGTTGAGGGGCCTCAGACTTTTGCACAGTAGTGTAGCTATTATTCTACTTCAATGTACAGTTTATGGCAGTGAATGATAATGACAGTTTGTTCAGACATTGGAAATCTGACTTCCACTGTTGCAGACGTGCAAGCCTGGCATTAGGACTTCACTACAGACCACCACTGGACAGAACTTACATTTCCAGAAAGGACATATTTTGTCTTAATATATTTTGAAATGTTATTCAAAAATTATTTGTAAATGTGAACAAATTGTGTACAAGTTTTCACTGGAACACCACGTCTAAGAGAGTGAATTCTTCCATTCAGGCTGTAAATGTCAAAAATTAAAAGAAAAAAATATATAATAGGATGCCTAATTATAGCCTAATAATACTGAATATTAATCTACCATGAAAGGGTTTCTGTTCAGCTCCTGAAAACCTAAAACTCAACAGAAGAGCTATCCTGGCTGTTTCTAACTAGACACTGTGGTAAAGAAAAAAAACATTTACTTTGTTATTCAATACCAAAACTAAGTGATTCTATGATTCTACTCTTTTAGAAATTAATTTTTCTTAAGTTACTAATCTTCTCTGGAGCCCTACAAAGGCTGCTTTATTAATTCAGCTAAAACAGAACGGAGTGTATAACATAAATTCAGTCATACAAGCGTAGACAGTGTGTTTGCTTGCGGCCTGGTATGTACCTGGAGGTGGCCGTCCATCGTTGATATTGAATGCTGTGGCAAAAATGCCAAAAGGAAACGCTCCGATACCAAAAGACATCTGGAAGCCCCCATCTCCAAAGCCGAAGCCCTGAAAGCCCTGCAATGAGAAACATCAGCTATGAAGTAAAACCTGTAGCCAAAACACAGACACACCAAGAAATCACAGACACTCTGAGACCATACTTATTAGAGATGGACTATCAGCGTTTCTGACACCAGTACCGATCACCTATTAGCACGATCGGCCGATACCAATCGAGGGCGGGGCTGTGTGTATTTATTGGCACAAGCTAATATGATTCCTTTAGCTCTGTGGCTAGTGCCGCTGTACTGTTGGTACCGGTCAGATCTGGTCTGTATGGTGTTCTGGGTTATTTGTTTCATGTTAGCTGTGTGTGCTAGCTCTGCTGTTTGCTGATACTCACTGTATTCGGCTGCGTGGTGTTCTCTGAAGTGGTATATCAGATTAGTAAATTAGTGTTAAATGTCTTTGTTTTGGCTCCCCCGTGAGAGACGGTGATGTTACAGATGTTACAGTACGTCCTGGATGAGTCTGAGTCACATACGGTAACAAACTGCCAGACGGACGACATGTTTTCTATCAGCACATGCGGTGAACGCCGTAAACTGTTCTCGCAAGGGCGTCGCTTTAGTCAATCTCTGGAGAATGAAACGGCATGTTTTTCCACCTAGTGGTTCCGATAGGAATTGCAGATTGTTCTACCAGTCTGTGGTAGCCAGCGTCCTCTTCTCTGCTGTAGTGTGCTGGGGAAGCAGCATTAAGAAGAGGGACAGACCCCTATATCAGTCATCAGTTATCAGACTGTATATATATATATATATATATATATATATATATATATATATATATATATATATATATATATATATATATATATATATATATATATACACACACACATACAGTCTGATAACTGATGACTGATATAGGGGTCTGTCCCTCTTCTTAACAATTATAATTATACTATAATTATACTTGGGTGCGTCCGAAATCGTAGGTCAGTAGGTACTCGATTAGATCCAGTATGTACTGCTCGAGCGGCAGACTAGTAGGCTGACCTGCGTGTTTGTCTGAATCTGTACTCACATGGTGTCGAGCTGTAGCTCGGGGAAGACCAATCAGGTGGAATTTAATCATTTGTCACCTCAGAAGTAGCTCTAACTTCTGTCGCGGCAGTTCACTAGCCGTAGCTACACACACACAGCTGACGCACCGCTTTTCACAGGGTTTTGCCTCCGTGGCTCCAGGTGAATCATGGGATAGCACAGTACGCTGCGGTTGCCTACTTAGGAATGGCTGCCGATTCAGGAGGTCAAGCGAGTACCGTTCGCCTTCTACTCGATGCCTACTAAGTATTCGGACGTGCCTGCCACGCTCACCTACTGATTTCACTACTGACTAGTAGGTAAGTAGACAATTATGGACGCACCATATGATCTTATTTATATTATACACCATGTATACAGTCTATACATGTAAACAGTGCTGCTGCTGTTTATTGGTTTAGGTTTAGGCCCTCGGTTTAGGTTGTCTACTATGGGTGGCAGATCTTTTAGTGTTGCTGCCCCCACTCTTTGGAATGCCCTACCTCTCTCTATTCACTTATCTTTCACTCTCTTAAACCTTTTTTTTCAGCATCCTAGGGATTGTGAAAGGCGCTATATAAGTGCAACCTATTATTATTATTATTATTATTATTATTATTAATATTATTATTAATATAGCATACTGACTGCATAACTGCATATGTGCACTACTGTAGTGGTCTGCACTGCTTACACTGGTTAACTGCACTACTGCCATCACTCTTACACATACACACTGTGAGACTTTCTCTATTTCTATTTTGTATATTCTAGTTATTTTATATTCTATTTTATATTTTTTATTATAACTGTCCTGTTTATCTATCTATCTATCTATCTATCTATCTATCTATCTATCTATCTATCTATCTATCTATCTATCTATCTATCTATCTATCTATCCATCCTTCCATTTCTACTTATTGTGTATGACAGTGTGTGTAGTTAATTAAACGTTCAGGTCAAACATCTGTTTGGTTTTTCCCAAATTATGCAACAGCTTTCTGTTTTTTTTTTTTTTTTTAGCAATCGTTTAATGACTCCTTTTACACGCAACCCTGCAGAGGACGAATGAAGAAGCCCGGAAACGTGATGCAATCTCAAACGGCAGGTGTTGTCATTACCTGAGAGGGCCACAAAAAGCGCTTTCCCACTTCTCTCTTCGGAGATGCCTTCTAATAAGTCCCTCCGGGAGCGGTGCTTTTACTAATGAATTACTCGCACGTTGGCAATACACTGACTGCCTACCCCCCATGTAATAGTTTCATCACACATGTGCTAGTGCAACGCGGCCGCCGGTGTTGCAAATGCGAGTGACGCTGCCGAGCGCCTCGGACGCGCCACCGAGTCTGCTTTGTCACAGCGAAACAAGGCAAGTCTGGAAACAGCTCAGGAAAAGAACTTGATGTGTTGAGCTTGCTTGGTTTTGTTTTGGCCCATGGCTAGTGCATGTACCTAATTAGCACCAAATGATGCAGTTACTTACGCCGCGATTCTCCGGCTCCGGTCTCTGCCCCTGTGGCCTGGGAGGAGTTCTCTCTCTGAAATCCCAGCGGGAGGAAAGTTAATGCAGGGAATCAGCAATTACTGGGCTTCTATTTGTGCCAACAAAGACTCAAAGAACAGGACATGCAGTGACATCAACAATCATTTCTATCTAGTTAATGTGTGGCCAGTGTTTCTCTGAGGGTCCTCATACACACAACACAGGAAGCAATAATAAGTGTGCATAAGCCTTGAGCGCTTACCTCGGGTCCTGCTGGCCCGTGCTGCCTCGCCCATACAGTGGGATGACTTTGTCGCGGCTGATGCCTGCTTTACATACTGGACACACCTGTCGGTTTGGCCTCGTTTCCAACCACTGGGAGGTGAGAAGAGGACAGGAGATGGAGAGAGAGAGAGAGAGAGAGGGGGTGGAGGTACGTTACGGACAGTGAAAAGCCTCAAAGTTAACAGGCATTAGAAGAGAAGGTAGGAAACTTTGATGGAAGATGGAGAAAGGAAAGCATACCTGATGCAAGCAGGGCCAACTGTGAGCCAACCACAGACCAGCATCCAGAGACATGGAAAGAAATAAAACCTGGTTAGCTTATCACTACTACAACTAATCATACAAGCCCATAATAAGAGCATGGGGGGTCTTACCAAAAGAGGTGGCCACACAAGCTTATCACGGCATCCTTTGACGTGTCCAGGCAGATATTACACTCAAACGTGCTGTCCTGGCTGCCGCTTTCTCCGGCCGCTTGGCCACTGGAGCCTGTGGCCGTAGTGTCCGTGGCTGCGGAGCCCGAGGGTGGAGGAGAGGCGCTGGCCATGGTGGTCCCTCAAGAGTGAACTGAAGGACGTCTAGTAAAACAAAAACACAACCGGCTTAGACAGCAGCACGTACATGCATGGTGTAAACCCGAAGAAAGACAAGGCTGAGGTTAGAGTCTTATTAGAATTCTCCATTCCACCTTAAATGATGCTGCAATTACATTGAGGAGTCAGAATGTAACTGCTGCCCCGTTTAAGGTGGAACGAGGAATTCAAATAAGAAGCCAACTAAAGGCGTCAGAATGTGCCTTCTGCACCATTTTAGGTGGACCAGGCAATTGAATAAGAAGCTAACTTCAGGGCTCTGAATGTAACCGCTGCCCCGTTTAAGGTGGAACTGGAAATTCCAATATTAAACTAACTCCAGGCGTCTGAATGCAACGGCTGCCCCGTTTAAGGTGGACCTGTGAATTCCAATAATAAACTAACGTCAGGCGTCTGAATGCAACGGCTGCCCCGTTTAAGGTGGACCTGTGAATTCGAATAAGAAGCCAACTTAAGGCGTCAGAATGTGCCTTCTGCACCATTTAAGGTGGACCAGGTAATTGAATAAGGAGCTAACTTCTGGGCTCTGAAACTAACTGCTGCCTTGTTTAAGGTGGAACTGGAAATTCCAATAATAAACTAACTCCAGGCGTCTGAATGCAACGGCTGCCCCGTTTAAGGTGCACCAGGTAATTCGTATAAGAAGCTAACTCCAGAAAGCAAGCAGTTGAGTTTTTTTCCAGCAAACTGATAGCGAGTCTGAGTTTAACGGTGACCCGTAACTGCGCAGCGACGTTTTCGACCCAGCGCTGTCAAATTTCGTGGACTATAATCGTTGCTACCACTCCACTGAGTAAATGACACACCATATAAACACAAAACGAGTACGTCCTACTAAAAATCAGTTACTACTCGCCGCTGCTTCAGCCACTCATCTGTGTTGTTAGCTGGTTAGCCTGGTTAGCTAAAACTTGCGAACTTATCTCCCGTTTTATATAACAAGCGGGTTTGTAGCTAAATGTGTGACATAGTTAAAGAAGAAAAGACTCGATAAATGACGCTACCTTATCCGTTTCATCCAACAAATTCTGCGTCACCGCCGCCGAGACGAACTGTCCGTAGATCCTCCGGCTAAGGCTTCAAAACGCGTCACATCACTTTCGATCCTATTGCATCAAGCTGCACCCCGGAAAGCGTACTTGCCCACGTGATAGGATGAGGACCAATCAGATGGCGGCACGGCTATACGTAGTAAGCAGAACAACCAATCCGGATCGCGGAGGCTGTGCTTAGGGAGGCGTGAGCGCCTGATTCGGCGGAGGTGGTTTCTTATTCCCACTTGGTAAACACTCAGCTCCTGTGAGTCTAAAGGGCAACTCCACCGATTTCTAAAAATTGAGATGTAAGCACTCTCAACAGAGAGGTTTCGTTACAGTGGTGACTAGAGGTCCTGTTAAAGAAATTAGCAATATACTTGGCAATAATAATTGTTGTACATATAAGATTTACATTACATTACAATGTGCATCCTTTGCTCTACATAGGCTGAAACTATTGACCATCTATTTTTTAAAATGCTCACATGTTCACTTGTTTTGGTCTGACATTCATATCTGGTCGTTATTCATCCCATATCTGGATAATATTCATCCATATACCTGTAATGTTATAATCTACTTTATAGACTAATTAACATTTCAGATACTGTGAATGTTGTGATTATTTGGGGGTAAACATTATATATACATGATATTAATGAAGGTCTGTTCTCCCTCCGTTGCTGCACTCTCACATGCTTCACCAACTATTTTAAGTCACTGCAAAATATTGGATAAATTAATAGAAAGGTTTAAAAAACTGTACACACTAATTCTCCCTTTTCTTTTTTTACTTAAATCTCCTTACTGCGACATGGTCATTTTCACCTTTGCTGTTAAATATGTATGTATTAAACACGACAGCTCCTGTGATTTAGTTTTATAATGAATGGACCAATAGAAATGCTCCAAAATCACTGGGAATAAAATCTCTTTACATTATCCTAAACTGAAAGTAGAAGTTAGTTACTATTGTTTAGTTTGTCTTTTGACAGTGACCCTATGTAATGTAGATGAGCAATATAAGCAAGTGTTAAAACAATGCTTTTTGGGGGGACTACTTTATACCTTATAACACCCTCATGTACTCATCCACTATGAATAGTTTCAAATAAATAGATAAACAAGACATTTTAGGCCAAAGCTTAATCGCACAATATCTGAGGCATCATATCTCAGGTATCATATCTTATAGATTGACATCTATCTATCTATCTATCTATCTATCTATCTATCTATCTATCTATCTATCTATCTATCTATCTATCTATCTATCTATCTATCTATCTATCTATCTATACCATTTTAAGAGCTATTTAATAAACATTTCCTCAGAGAGGGCAACCCATATTTTAGGCAACTCAATATGAAAATAGGACAAATTGGCTCGTAACATAAGAAAAGTGTTAATTATTCAAAAATCTAGAAGACTTCTGCACATACTGCGTCTTTTCTGAATTATCTAATTAATTATACAAAACAAAAAACATCCACAGAAGGAATATTGCAAAGCAGGTGCTTAATTAAAAACCTCCCCACAGAAAGATGTTACATGGAATGCTTGTAAATATGAATTCTGCTGCACAAAACATTGTTTTATTATAGTTTTTAAAGAAGGTTTTAGCCTAAAATGTATACTTATGTTCATGCTGGAGAGGACACAAGACGTCAGACCACCACCGTAAAAGTCCTGCTATTTATTTAAAAGCTCGTTTACTGACAGATTTAAACTTTTTGTGACACTGATCTGTGTTTTTGTCTGAATATGTACTCAGACAGTGTCGAGCTGTAGCTCAGAGAAGATGAAACTGGTGGCTGCCCATTCAGTAGGTCATCTGGGTACCGTTCACCTACTACTCGATGCCTACTGAGTATTCAGACATACTAGCCACGCTCGCCTACTGATTTACTACTGAGTATTCAGACATACTAGCCACGCTCGCCTACTGATTTACTACTGAGTATTCAGACATACTAGCCACGCTCGCCTACTGATTTCACTACTGAGTATTCAGACATACTAGCCACGCTCACCTACTGATTTACTACTGAGTATTCAGACATACCAGCCACGCTCGCCTACTGATTTACTACTGAGTATTCAGACATACTAGCCGCGCTCGTCTACTGATTTCACTACTGAGTATTCAGACATACTAGCCACGCTCGTCTACTGATTTCACTACTGAGTATTCAGACATACTAGCCACGCTCACCTACTGATTTACTACTGAGTATTCAGACATACCAGCCACGCTCGCCTACTGATTTACTACTGAGTATTCAGACATACTAGCCACGCTCGCCTACTGATTTCACTACTGAGTATTCAGACATACTAGCCTCGCTCACCTACTGATTTACTACTGAGTATTCAGACATACTAGCCACGCTCGCCTACTGATTTACTACTGAGTATTCAGACATACTAGCCTCGCTCACCTACTGATTTCACTACTGAGTATTCAGACATACTAGCCACGCTTGCCTACTGATTTACTACTGAGTATTCAGACATACTAGCCACGCTCGCCTACTGATTTACTACTGAGTATTCAGACATACTAGCCACGCTCGCCTACTGATTTCACTACTGAGTATTCAGACATACCTGCCACGCTCACCTACTGATTTCACTACTGAGTATTCAGACATACTAGCCACGCTCGCCTACTGATTTACTACTGAGTATTCAGACATACTAGCCACGCTCGCCTACTGATTTCACTACTGAGTATTCAGACATACTAGCCTCGCTCACCTACTGATTTACTACTGAGTATTCAGACATACTAGCCACGCTCGCCTACTGATTTACTACTGAGTATTCAGACATACTAGCCACGCTCGCCTACTGATTTCACTACTGAGTATTCAGACATACTAGCCTCGCTCACCTACTGATTTCACTACTGAGTATTCAGACATACTAGCCACGCTCGCCTACTGATTTCACTACTGAGTATTCAGACATACTAGCCACGCTCGCCTACTGATTTCACTACTAAGTATTCAGACATACTAGCCGCGCTCGCCTACTGATTCACTACTGAGTATTCAGACATACTAGCCGCGCTCACCTACTGATTTCACTACTGAGTATTCAGACATACTAGCTACGCTCGTCTACTGATTTCACTACTGAGTATTCAGACATACTAGCCACGCTCGCCTACTGATTTCACTACTGAGTATTCAGACATACTAGCTACGCTCGTCTACTGATTTCACTACTAAGTATTCAGACATACTAGCCACGCTCGCCTACTGATTTCACTACTGAGTATTCAGACATACTAGCCACGCTCGCCTACTGATTTACTACTGAGTATTCAGACATACTAGCCGCGCTCGCCTACTGATTTACTACTGAGTATTCAGACATACTAGCCACGCTCGCCTACTGATTTACTACTGAGTAGGCAAGTAGGAGATTTCGGACGCACCCATTGTCTGGTGAATGGACCAATAGAAATGCTCCAAAATAGCGATTCAAATATTCTGGTTTCATTGACATACATGGATAGTAAAGATCTCTCCTGTAAAGTTTCTATTTTGGAGGTGCTTGTGTTTCTTTAGACAGCAACAATATATACATGTTTGAAAACGTGTGTTGCTGTTGATTTGAATACTAAATAAAATCCTCAAATTTTAATATTAGAAATTTCTGCTTTTCATGTGTTGATGACAGTAAAATTGCGGGAAATGCGTTAGATCAAATACATGAATTCGTCTCAGACGTGATGGGTCTCCCCTTGTGAGTCTGGTTCCTCCCAAGGTTTCTTCCTCCAGTCTAAGGGGGGTTTTCTTGCCCCCATCGCCTCTGGCTTGCTCACAGGGGATAAAGTGTTGTCACTTCATGTTTTCATGTTTTCAAACTCCTGTAAAGCTGCTTTGTGACAACATCGGTATAAAAAAATGCTATACAACTAAATTGACGTGACATTAGATGGCCCATTCCTAAGCATTTCATGTACTAACTTTTTAAAGGTGGACATCTGGTTCCATTCACCGCCACTGTGAATGATTCTTACCTGCCAGGTTTCACTAGAGCAGAGCGTTTCACACTGAACCCTCTTCCGAATGACTTTATTTACATCTGGACTGTATAATAATGTAGAAATTTAGAACAAAAAAAGTTGGTGGAGTTTCCCTTTAAGTGTATTGAAAGAGATCTGGGCTGAAGTATTGTTACTCGGTCATTACTGCAATACACATACTATGCCATACATATACATCAGTGCTTAACATACAAAACAATGCCTCCTCACATGAGTGTGCTGGAGCTGCTCAGCCTCGGCAGGCGAGATCACAGCATGCTGTTAAAGGAAAACACCTCGGGGGGCTTCTGACACAGAACATTAGCGCCTTCTTTTTCAACAAGGTGGTCCAACCTAGTGAAAATGTTTGTGTGGCGAGGTTTTATTGTCCTTACTGAGGGGGATAGTAGTGAGAGCTCTTGGACCCCTGCTGCTGCTCGTTGAGCTTGTCCTGACGCTGGGCTGGACCCTCTTTGATGTTATGCGTGAGGAAACGGTCATTTGGGTTTCATTCAACAGGTGACGAGCGCTGGGTGATGTGAGAAGGAGGGCTGCGGGGGGTGTGTGTGTGACATGGGGTATAGGGTGCCAGATGCTGCCCCTCACTGCAGCGAGAAAACCAGTTCTGCATTGTTAACCCTTTGATGCACAACATGACTCAAACTTGACCCGTATTAATTTCCTATGTTACTGTATGTACTGCTGAGTGTCTCTTTGGTAAATCTATTAAAATCAGTTCATTATATTATTTAATATTCCAAGTGTTCATTAAAAACCTTGTTTTGGATCTTAAATCATTATTTTAATTCTTATTCATTTACTTCATAAACAAAAACCATGTTTGTATATACGTTCCTGACAGCAAATGTTTACAAATGTCAACGGAGAAAATGGCTTTTCTTTGGACAGTGATGATATAAACAAGGCAGTTGGAAGGTAACTGTTAGTCCTTGAGGAGAGATCTGGAAATGGTTAGACTTAACATGCTCGATCTTTAGGGGTGGAGCCTCCTCAGGCCCCACTGAAAAAGCCCTACAGATTTTCTCCAGCTGCACTATGTAAGTTTTGAGGATTTGGAGACCTCTCTGGTGGAAATGTGTAACTGCACACAAAGTGTTGAAGATTGAACATTTTATAATGTGGGTCATTTTGACCCAAGTTGTGCATCAAAGGATTAAGGTGTCGAGATAGAAGCAAAGTCATTCAGAGGAGTTTGTTAATGGTTACCAGGCGTCTGAAGCATCTAAAAGCTCCCTAACAGTACATTAGTACATAAACTGATTATAAATACAATGCCTGACAGATTGGTTTATTGAGTTATTGAGTTTTTGGTTTGTTTTAAATGGAGGGATGGCGGAGGGATACATGCAGGGTGTTGTGAGGCAAAATAGTCCCCAAAGAAAACTATTGAGCATTTTATCATCATCATTGTTGCTTAAAAAACTCAGACGACGCATATAAGTTTGCTGGCAGGTTTGGATAGCAAATAAAATGGGTATATATGGGTTGTATATATTTTGATACTGGTTCCATTCAGCACCACGGTAAACTAACCAGAGCTGGTATGTTTCTCTACAATGAACGATTTCACACCAAACCACTCTGAATGACTCTGTTTTCATCTCGGTGACTGACATTTTGAATATTAGGTGGAGTTTCCCTTTTAAGTTCCAATGGCATACTGAAATACGTCTACTTGTTTCGACTACTATCTCAGCTAACACGGGTATAGACACTAAGAGGACTGTTGCTATGTGAAAGGACAGTGGGTACCTGAATGCTGTGAACGCAGGATGTGTAGATCAGTTGTGTAGTTGTGTGTAAGGCCTTAGGCAGCATTGTTTAAACTAACTATCTGAGCAGTATGTGTAGTTTGCCTGTACAAACACTATAAAACATTAGAATGAATGTAGAACCATGAATATGTGGCTCAGATGAAGAGCACAGGCTTTTCTTTGGACAGCGAACATATAAACATATAAAAGAAGTATTTGGACTTCCTTAAGGAAAGATCATTCTCAGCGATGTAGCAATATAAGAGCGTAAGGGGGCCTGAGGGGGCCCCACTGAAAAGCCCTATAGTTTTCCCCCCAGTTGCACTATGTAAGTTTTGTAAGGTCATGTCTTCGGAGGTTGTAAGCAAATGATCTACTGTTGTCATAATATCTTCATTAAGAGGGTAGTCGTGGGCTGGCGGTGGGGGGAACCAATGCTGTATTCGGAAGGTCAATTGCCTGAACTGACAGGACACGACAGTATGTGCTCACTAGTGTGTGTGTGTCTGTGTTTCAGTGCCCCTTAGTGTGTGTGTGTGTGGGGGGGGGGGTGTTTCACTGGCCCCTAGTGTGTGTGTTCATTAGTGTGTGTGTATATGTGGGTGTTTCACTGCCCCCTAGTGTGTGTTCATTAGTGTGTGTGTGTATATGTGGGTGTTTCACTGCCCCCTAGTGTGTGTGTTCATTAGTGTGTGTGTGTGTATATGTGGGTGTTTCACTGCCCTCTAGTGTGTGTTCATTAGTGTGTGTGTGTATATGTGGGTGTTTCACTGCCCCCTAGTGTGTGTTCATTAGTGTGTGTATATGTGGGTGTTTCACTGCCCCCTAGTGTGTGTTCATTAGTGTGTGTGTATATGTGGGTGTTTCACTGCCCCCTAGTGTGTGTTCATTAGTGTGTGTGTATATGTGGGTGTTTCACTGCCCCCTAGTGTGTGTTCATTAGTGTGTGTGTATATGTGGGTGTTTCACTGCCCCCTAGTGTGTGTGTTCATTAGTGTGTGTGTATATGCAGGTGTTTCACTGCCCCCTGGTGTGTATGTTCACTAGTGTGTGTGTATATGTGGGTGTTTCACTGCCCCCTAGTGTGTGTTCACTAGTGTGTGTGTGTATGTGGGTGTTTCACTGCCCCCTAGTGTGTGTGTTCACTAGTGTGTGTGTATGTGGGTGTTTCACTGCCCCCTAGTGTGTATGTTCACTACTGTGTGTGTATGTGGGTGTTTCACTGCCCCCTAGTGTGTGTTCACTAGTGTGTGTGTGTATGTGGGTGTTTCACTGCCCCCTAGTGTGTGTGTTCACTAGTGTGTGTGTATGTGGGTGTTTCACTGCCCCCTAGTGTGTATGTTCACTACTGTGTGTGTATGTGGGTGTTTCACTGCCCCCTAGTGTGTGTGTTCATTAGTGTGTGTGTGTATATGCAGGTGTTTCACTGCCCCCTAGTGTGTGTTCACTAGTGTGTGTGTATGTGGGTGTTTCACTGCCCCCTAGTGTGTGTGTTCATTAGTGTGTGTGTATATGTGGGTGTTTCACTGCCCTCTAGTGTGTGTTCATTAGTGTGTGTGTGTATATGTGGGTGTTTCACTGCCCTCTAGTGTGTGTGTTCATTAGTGTGTGGGTGTATATGTGGGTGTTTCACTGCCCCCTAGTGTGTATGTTCACTAGTGTGTGTATATGTGGTTGTTTCACTGCCCCCTAGTGTGTGTGTTCATTAGTGTGTGTGTGTGTATATGTGGGTGTTTCACCGTCCAATCAAATGTCATTGTGGTTTAATTAAAGAAGATGTGCTTGAATCCAATGCTGATCAGACACTAGAAGACGTTTAATAGACTAAAGTCTGACTCCCTCTCACATCTAAAGACTAGTCTCAGACATTTAGTCACAGACTAGTCACAGGCTATGATTTTGCAAAGACTGGGGGTCTTTCAGAGTTTACAACAAGACTGCGACTAGATTCCTTTTGAGATCATTTCCTATTTATATGATTGAAGTTAGCAATATTCAGCTACAATGTATGGTTCACTGCTAGGCTGATTGTAAACACTGTAGACCCGTTCGGCTGGGCTTTCGAGGGTCCAACTCTCCACCTTGTCCTGGTATAAATGTTAGACATGTTAAAGAGGCACTCCTGCTCGCTCGACAGCTCACTCCACAGCTCACTCCACAGCTCCACCAGTTTCTCCTCCTTTTGTACAGTTCAAGAGAACCGCAGTTTCCGAACCCTCGCCGGACCGCCCTCCGTGTCTAACTTCTATACCCGCCAGACATTCCTGTACTTGCCTTGCAGCTTCCCGTTTGGTGGTGAACAGAGCTCTCCTATTGGTTGTCGACAATGTTTATGTCACTATTTGCGTGAGCCGAGACTTAAAACTTATGATAATATTAAACACGGTTGATTTTATCAGACGAGAAGAGACTGACTTAAACCTGCAGTCTTGACTAGCTTATACTAAACGATCGAGATGATGCAAGCGAGACTCAACTCCAGCAAGACTCTCATAATTTTATTCCGACGTTGGAAATTTGTCCGCGACTATAGAATCGCTTGGTGTAAGACCACCATAAGGAATGAGGAGAGGTTAGAGAGCGTAATAGAAATGATATACATAAAGAAATACATAAAGTAGAATATGAGCCCTTTAACCTCAACATCACATCAAAATATCACTCACATAACACAAGCTGTCAACGAGTGCTGATTGGCTGAAATCTGATCAGCTTAGAAAAAGACAGAAAGGAACTCACATCACAGAATGTAAATAATAAAAGAATATAATTAATAAAAATAAGGAACCTGAAGTAGCTGAAACCCTAAGAATGAGCTTATGTTCTCTAATTCAGGTTTGGTCTCTGACCTCATTATTCAGGAAAGTCTTTTCCTGGCACTGTCAGAGTCCGCCACAAGAGGGCGACAATTCAGAAGCCTGCCAGCTGACTGTGTAAGAGCCTTCAGGCATGGTCATCAGGAGACGGCTCTCACGGTGGGAGTGGGTGAGTGTAAATATAAATATGTGCCCACCTCTTTTTTATTTCCATCCGAAAAGAAAAACAACAACATTTCCATCAGAGCCAATCAGCTCGGCATAGGAACTCACTGAACTGAGCTGTGACGAGACTTCAGGCTCTACTGCAGCCTCTAGTTCCAGTTCCAGCTGTGATGGACACCCATTACCCTGCAGGTGTGAGTTTGAATCCCACTTTCAAATCATTCATTTTTTATTTTAACGTTTATTTTAACGTTTCTTCCATACAAACAAAATGCATCATAGTCAATACTCTTGTTTCCATGGGGGCAACAATTCTCTGGCCATAGAAGGAAGATGTAAAATTTTTAATTAAATAAATAAAAAAAATATATAATTTTTTTTGTATTAATTTTTTGTATGTATTCTATATTTTATTTTATTTATTTATTTATTTATTTATTTATTTATTTATTTATTTATTTATTTATTTATTCATTTACTTCTAATGCTTTTAATGAATAATATATTCACAAAACAACAGAAAAGCAGTTGACTGAGATCTCAATGGGTCATCTTCATACCATCTACACACTCCATTTTATGGCAAGTTCAGTTGAAAATTACTGAAATATTCTAAGAATGGGTCCCATATGGTGTACAATTTACTGGTTTTGCCTCTAAGTGAAAATCTAAGTTTTTCCAATTGGAGGTGGTCCATAATCTCCTTCATCAGAGCTGAGATAGTTGGTGTTTTTGTTGTTTCCAGTTTACTAATATCAGTCTATGTGCTAGCAGTGTGACAAATATAAATACACTGTGTTGATTTACTTTCAAGTCATTCTTAAAGGTGGAAGATTTATATATATGTTTTTAATTGATACATCTGGAGGATGGGGAATTACGATAGCGCAAATCATGATACCAGTAATAATAATAATAATAATAATAATAATAATAATAATAATAATAATAATAATAATAATAATAATAATAATAATAATAATAATAATAATAATAATAATAATAATAATAATAATAATAATAATAATAATAATAATAATAATAATGGGGATGTTACTCTGTTGTTGCATGGTGTCGTTAACATGTGCCAGAGTATTAATACACAGATATGCTGGGTAGATGGTTCTGTTACCCAATATATTGAATTCCAGCAACCTGATATTCATTACTGTGAAGAAAAGGATGTGAATTAATTTCCACTCCCCAATCAATTGTGAGAATAAAAAAGGGAGGAGGCCGTGGTGGAAGTTGTATATGTCATTGCCGTCCAATAAAAAACATGAATTTGAACATGACTGCTGCTGTTTACGTTGAGTGAAAATTTTATGAGGAATGGACCAATAGAAATGCTTCCTAATAGCTTGTGAAAAAAAATCTGGCTCAATTAACTTCAACTGAAAGTAAAGACCTTAAAAGACTATTCAAGTTTTTGTTCTTTCACACATGGTGCACATGGATAGCTCTAGGTTGTAGCCTGTATGTTCTGCCTACTGCTGTTATCCTGGATAGTGATGATGTGGAGTGTGGGGGCTCCCCCACCCAATAAATGATCTCCATTGCACCGCACCTGCTGTCTCCTGTGTGTTCCCTCTGGAGGACAGGGCAAGTACCAAACCACCCCGTAGCATCTCTCTTACCGGGAGCGTTTGCTTCATCAAGCGTCCGTCACAAGGGGTCAGAAGACCACCTGCCGGATACAATCACACTTTGCTGGCATCAGAAGACCATTACACGGTTGGCACCACAAACTCTTCAGGGGTCCCGGAGATCACAAGAGTACCGCATGCCAAGTACATGGTCACCACATGATTCTGATATGGGGGGAACTATGGAAGGGGGAATCTTGAAGGTCCAACTTGAGTCACTAAACTGACGACTTGACAACATCGCTAAGGACTTGCGACTTGACTTTTATTGACTTGGACTTGAGCTTTAAGACTTGAAAAAACTCGCCACCCTAATTTAATATAATAAATAAGGAAAACTTTAAATAACTGATCATTTTGTCTTTAATGGTGCTGTAACGCTAGGGAGCTGAGCTGCACTGCTCAGTTTATCCATAACCTAGCAACAAGTTAAGTTCTGCAGCCAGTCACGGGAAGCTTTTGGGGGTGGGGTGGGGGGGCTAGTGTTGTCCCGAAAATTATCCCGTTCAACTACAAAGATGATGCTGTAGTAAATAAAAAAGTATAAACAACAGCTAATGTGAAGGAAGCTCTCTCTCTCTGTTCCTCCTCCTAGATCTTCCACCGTCCACTGAGAACTTCACTGAAACATTAAATCATGTAGGAAGCTCAGCGTCTCAGACAGGAAGTGATCCAGTACAGCAGAACAGTACAAACACTGATCAGTCCATGCAGAGCTACTGCAGAGTCACACATGCTGTTAGAACTGAAAGACCCGTCCAGATATTAATGCTTATGGGTTTAGAATGTGATGTTATTAAAGTTCCTGTTGGTGTAATGAGTACTAATACTTCCATACAGTGCAGTGTTTCTCAGCCTCGGCCTTCGAGGCCCACTGCCTCACATTTTATTATTTTTTCTGCCTCAATACCTATTTTAACTCAGTAATGGACTGGTAATGAGGTGATTGGACTGGTAATGAGGTGATTGGACTGCTAATAAGGTGATTAGTGATTAGAACAGCTTGAAATGATCTAATTTCATATGCAAGTTACTTTTGTTATAATAAAAACTTTAAAAACGTTAATGTTATATTAACGTCAGTTCAATGTTCTACTAATCAACTGCATCAGTTGTGTTAAATACTGAAATGATGTTACATCTGGTGACTCGACTAGGACTCGAGACTTGAGACTTCCTTATATTGACTTGGGACTTGACTCGAGACTTACTTGTTACTTGCAACTTAGTGAATTGGTCTTATGTCTGGAGGACAGTCATGCAACACTCATCAGAGACTTTAGAACTACTTGCATTTGAGTTTGCGCACAGAGGAATTCAAACTCCACATTTAACCCATCCGTGCAGTGTAACACTCACATACACACACACTAGTGAGCATACACAATAGGTGGGGCAGTGAGCGGAGCAGTAGGCAGCCCTATCCACAGCGCCCAGTGAGCAATTCAGTCATGCCCTGACAGTTCGGGGGGATCTGATGGGTTTGAGTAATGTAGTACTAATAGAAATCTCTTCCATCATATTTCTGTATTTGGTATTTTCTATAAACCTATCGATGTAGGTATCAGCGCTGACAGTTTCCTCTGATTTACTGATTTACAGAGTGTTGACTTGAAATAAAAACTAATGGAACGTCCCGCTGCTGGCTAGCACAGAGTGGAGCCCACCTAGGAGAATGTAGGACACGGAGTAAGAGACACTATAAAGCTTATTAATATCTGAGACTGTTAGTTTAACTATGCACCACTAGGGACTGGGTGTTGTCCAGCTTGGCAACCATTCACCCAGGTCACATCCCAGTCAAACTCCGCCACCATGTTGAAGAGTCCCACAGCTTATGGCCCAGTCAAACTCCACCACTATGGTGAACAGTAATCCAGCTTACGGCCCAGTCAAACTCCGCCACCACGGTAAACAATCTCCCAGCTTACAGCCCAGTCAAACTCCACCACTATGGTGAACGGTAATCCAGTTTACGGCCCAGTCAAACTCCACCACCTTGGTGAAAAGTCACCCAGCTTACAGCCCAGTCAAACTCCACCACCTTGGTGAAAAGTAACCCAGTTTACGGCCCAGTCAAACTCCACCACCTTGGTGAAAAGTAACCCAGTTTACGGCCCAGTCAAACTCCACCACCTTGGTGAAAAGTAACCCAGTTTACGGCCCAGTCAAACTCCGCCACCCGGTAAGCAGTCTCCCAGCTTACAGCCCAGCCAAACTCCACCACTATGGTGAAAAGTAACCCAGTTTACGGCCCAGTCAAACTCCGCCACTATGGTGAAGAGTCTCCCAGCTTACAGCCCAGTCAAACTCCACCACTATGGTGAAGAGTCTCCCAGCTTACAGCCCAGTCAAACTCCACCACTATGGTAAAGAGTCTCCCAGCTTACTGCTCAACCAAACTCTTCCACCTTGGTGAAGAGCTACCCAGCTTATGACTCAGTCAAACTCCACCACTATGGTGAAGAGTCTCCCAGCTTACAGCCCAATCAAACTCCACCACTATGGTGAAGGGTCTCCCAGCTTACAGCCCAGTCAAACTCCACCACTATGGTGAAGAGTCTCCCAGCTTACGGCCCAGTCAGACTCTACCACCATGGTGAAGAGTCTCCCAGTTTATAGCCCAGTCAAACTCCACCACTATGGTGAACAGACTTCTAGCTTATGGCCCAGTCAAACTCCACCACCTTGGGGAAGAGTCTCCCAGCTTACAGCCCAGTCAAACTCCACCACCATAGTGAAGAGTCTCCCAGCTTACAGCCCAGTCAAACTCCACCACCTTGGGGAAGAGTCTCCCAGCTTACAGCCCAGTCAAACTCCACCACCATAGTGAAGAGTCTCCCAGCTTATAGCCCAGCCAAACTCCACCACTGTTGTAAAAAGTCCCTGGCACACGGCCCAATCAAACTTTGTGGTGTTGTGGGGCTGTTGATGACTTGCCTGCTATCCTTGCTGTTCAGTATTGCACTTCTTGTTCACTATTTGAACTTCTGATACAGTGATACCAGAATGAACAACCTTGTAACCCATGTGATTGGTTACCAGCATTCATGCAGATCCCGGAGATCTATCTTCCCAATGAGTGTGCTTCCAAGCCCAATCCATCACACCTGATCCAGCTGATTAACATCCTCAGAAGTTCCTGGTAGGGGGATTAGATGCATTAGTGCTAGGTTAGGTAAGGGCGTTACAGGTTGGAGGTTAACTGCATGAAGTGGTAGAAGGAGGAAGGTTGGTGACCAATGTTGCGGGGTGTCCCATTTCTCGTTCATCATCAAGAACCTTAGAAGCAGCCCATTATTTAGCCCAGTTAAACTCTGCCACCATGGGGAAGAGTCTTCCAACTTACGGCCCAGTCATATTCCACCACTGTAGTGAATCTCACAGTTTATGGCCCAGGCAAACTCTGGACCATGGTAAAGATTTCCTTGCTCACTGCCCAGTTAATCACAGGCACCATGGTAAACTACACCACTGTCGTGAAGATTCTCCCAGCTTATGGCCCAGTTAAACTCCACCACTGTCATTAGTGCTAGGTTAGGTAAGGGCATTACAGGTTGGAGCTAAACTGCATTGAAGTAGAAGAAGGAGGAGGGTTGGTGACCAATGTTGCGAGGTGTCCCATTTCTCATTCATCATCAAGAACCTTAGAAGCAGCCCGTTATTCAAAAGTGGAACTAGTTGAAGTGTAGAGCTCTTATTTCGTTTGTTTTTGTGCAGATTTCTGAGTAAGTTGGTGGAGAAGATGTTGTTCAGACATGAGTACAGATGCATTTGTTTACAATTTTTTCATTAAGCTATATTATGATTACAGTCTGAGTTCAGATTCTGCTGATAAGCCAAAGTAGCTCATCACAACTGTTACGCCTCATGTGGCTCCAGTCTGTCCAGAAGGCACCACAATAGGTCATTGTTGATGTCACCGAAGTCTGGAAGACCACAGGGCTTATGGTGCCGGGCTAATTTGCTTTACAATGCAATTCAGTTTAGCTCAGTTCAATCATATTTCTACAATGCTTTTCACCAAAGATAGTGTCCAGCTTGTCCAGAAATCTGTTTCCATACTGCTGTTGAGCATCAACAAGGGTAACCGTGGCAGGAAAACATCTGTAACAGGGGTCACTAATACGGATCCGGACCCAGACGTTGCCACTGTGGACTTGATTTAATTGATTTAATGTTGACTGTGTTTATTTTAAGTGGTGGAGCTTTTCTAGTCTTTATGGTATACGGGCTTCACGGCGCAGTAAGCTTACAGACCAATCACGTGCGCTGTAAGATCACCATAGGCGCTCCTCAGCCAATCAGATCTGCGCACATTGGGGCGTGCAGTGTGCACACACCGGCGAGGTACGAAGCGAGAAGCAGCAGCCGGAGACTAAAGCGAGTCAGAGAGAATAAGGAGCTCTAAAAACAGAGAAGTGAACAGAGAGAACTGAGTGTTTAACAGGAACGGTTCTGGAATGGAGCTGCTCGTCTAGTTCTGGAGAACACCGCTCTGTACAACCAACATGTTCATCTGTGAAGCTGAGTTAACAAGAAGACACACATTTTATTAACTTTCTCTATAAATAAACACTTTAAAATGCACTTTTTTAAAAATATACTAAAATATACTGAATATACTGAAATATACTGAAGGGTATGTGTGGTGTGTTGGTGTTTCAGTAGTTGATGGTATAAGATGCTGATACTAGACTACTTCAGTAAACAGGATACACCACTGAATCAGAACACACGTTAGAAATGATGACGGTCTGGACCTTGACCTGAGGAACTCTCCTCTAACTGGACCTTACTGACTCTAAATAATAATCCCTGATCTGTAAGAACATAAGAAGGAACCACTTAGAGGGAAAAAAGATCCTACTTTATAGTAAGTATCTGTAATAACTTTTTAGTTAAACATGAACAACGTGTGTAAAAAGAATGTAACTACTATTGAGGTACGGTGTGATCCCCGTTGCTGTAATGAGAACAGCACCATTTGAATAAACCGCTATTGAAAACAGCCCTGGAGCTCCACTAGTGGTCATTTCCACGAAACCAGCTGTTAATATCTCTCAGTTCACAACCATATGAAGTTTAACTGCTGCGGTCGTCTGGATCATGTTTCTAATTAACCAGCCACAAATCCAGAGAAGCACGCTGACGCAACCGAAAACCTAAAACTTGTTTTTGTTGAGCCTGTTTAAGGGGAGAGGAGAAGTATGGTTTATTTGCTTACTTGTTTTGCACCAAAGATACAAAACGAGAGAGTCTGAAGGAGCCTAGTTTTAACCACTGTGGTGTACAGTCTCCAGGCTCATGGCCCAGGCAAACATCACCACTACAGTGAACATTTCCCAGCTTGTGGCACAGTTAAACTCTGCCTCTGGGGTGAAGAGTTTCCTGGCTAGTAACCCCCTCAAACTTTGCCACCATGGTGAAAATTCTCCCAGTTTGTGGCCCAGTCACTCCGTGGTAAAGAGTCTCCCTGCTCACTGCCCAGTCACACTTTGCCAGCACAGTAAAGATTCTTCCAGTTTACGGCCCAGTTAAACTCTGCCACCATGGTGAAGAGTCTTCCAACTTACGGCCCAGTCATATTCCACCACTGTGGTGAAGAATCTCACAGTTTATGGCCCAGGCAAACTCTGGACCATGGTAAAGAATTTCCCTGCTCACTGCCCAGTTAATCACTGCCACCTTGGTAAACTACACCACTGTCATGAAAATTCTCCCAGCTTATGGCCCAGTTAAACTTCACCACTGTCATGAATAGTCACCCAACTTATGACCCAGTCAAACTCTGTCAGGACAGTGAAGAGTCCTCCCGCTTACTGCCTTGGTGAAGAGTCACCCAGCTTATGGCCCATTCAAAGTCCGCCACCATGGGGAAGAATCACCCAGTTTATGGCCCAGTCAAATGCCACTATATTGCCAAGTCTCCCCACTTACGGTCAAGTCAAATTCTGCCTCCATAGTAAAAATTCTAGTTTATGGCCCAGTTAATCACTGCCAACATGGTAAACAGTACAATATCTTGTTGTCTAGTCAAACTCATGAAGTCTCCATGCTCACGGCCCAGTCAAACTCCGCCACCATGATAAGTAGTCACCCAGCTTACGGCCCAGTCAAACTTCACCACCTTGGTAAAGAGTCTCCCAGCTCACAACCCAGTTAAACTCTGTCACTGTTGTAAAAAGTCCCTGGCTCATGGCCTAGTCAAACTTTGTCACTGTGGCAAAAAGTCCCAGCTCATGGCCCAGTCAAATCTCAGCTACCGCAGCGAAAAGTCCCTGCCTCGTGAACCAATCGAACTTCTCAACTGTGGTAGAAATGTCTCTGGCCGCTTCTTGTTTAGCAATGGAAAAACTCCCTGACCATTGGGGAAAACACATCACGAACACAACCACACAACTCCGGCAAACCTCACACAGCAACCTCAGATAGGCCACGCACAGCCTCACGTATACACTCTTTCTATAACGTTTTTAATATGAAGAGTATTCAACACGCTTTATCTAGCACGTTAAGGATGGAGTGGAGTAGTGGGAGAAAATAAACCCTCCTGTTTGAAAATAAGAACTCATAGCGCTCAAGGCTGGAAAACAGTAGAGGTTGTACATCTTCAGCTGGTCAGAACGTCATTTCTAATGGTCATCACCGTCTGTCCAACCCCTAAACAACACTTGAGTAAATACTTGTACTTCTTTCCTGAGTATTTCTAAACTAAACACTGAACGTACTTTAACTTCCATTTCCAAGTACTTCAAATCTCAAAGGACAGATTTTCCTTCAAAATTCAGAGTTCTTTCAAATTTTAATGTATTGCTTGTATTAAAACATCCAAACAATCCAAGTCCTATAAGCTCAAAAATGAATTCGTGTAATGACGTCTACTGATCAGTCAGCCATACTACACACCAACCAAACACATTAAACTGTTAATTTGCTTATTGTACCTTTCAGTCACTGGATATGTTCCTACCTACAGAGCTAAGTTTGATGTCTGACACCTATAAAATGTCTGGTTAACTACTTAAAATTAATAACACACCCCATCCAGATGTTTTTAAGTAGTCAGGTGTTCAGTTGTGCTAGTCTGCTGGTAAGTGTTTCTGGCAGATGTTTGTGTTATTGCTTTTTTACGTGTTACACCACAGATTTCCCAACTTTGTTCGAGCTTAATGTCAAATAAACTTGCAGAAAACCAGCATATATATATATATAAAGCTGGTTTTCTGCACAAGTTTTTAAGTTTTAAAGAAAAAGAGACAGAGAATAGCCTTAAAGTTGCAGGAATTAAATGATGTTGTGATATAAAGCATGATATTAACTTGTTTATAATAGACATCTTTCAAAGCTTGGATGAAAAATATAAGAATATAAGATAAATATGATAAAACATGGTTTAAAACTGCTGATAAGATCTATCTGAGAACTGTATGGATGTGGCTAATGAGCAGACTCTGCTGGTCTGCTCCACCCCTCATACAGAACTAACATCATTATCCAGCTTTTATACACTAACTGAACCAAAACAGACACAGATGAACACGGATGAAAGAAACAAGTAGGTGGTTAAGCAAAACCTGAATGAATAAATGGATGAAGGAACAATTTTGGTGATGATAAAGGAATGAAGGGATGAAGGAAGAGTGTTAAAGATGATGATTAAGGAATGAAGGGATGAAGGAACAATGTTGAAGATGATGATAAAGGAATGAAGGGATGAAGGAACAGTGTTGGTGGTGATAAAGGAATGAAGGGATGAAGGAACAGTGTTGAAGATAGTGATAAAGGAATGAAGGGGTGAAGGAAGAGTGTTGAAGATGATGATAAAGGAATGAAGGGATGAAGGAACAGTGTTGAAGATGATAAAGGAATGAAGGGATGAAGGAACAGTGTTGGTGGTGATAAAGGAATGAAGGGATGAAGGAACAGTGTTGACGATGGTGATAAAGGAATGAAGGGATGAAGGAACAGTGTTGAAGATGATGATAAAGGAATGAAGGGATGAAGGAACAGTGTTGAAGATGATGATTAAGGAATGAAGGGATGAAGGAAGAGTGTTGAAGACGATGATAAAGGAATGAAGGGATGAAGGAACAGTGTTGAATATGATAATAAATGAATGAAGGGATGAAGGAAGTGTTGAAGATGATGATAAAGTAATGAAGGGATGAAGGAAGAGTGTCGGTGGTGATAAAGGAATGAAGGGACGAAGGAAGAGTGTTAAAGATGATGATAAAGGAATGAAGGGATGAAGGAAGAGTGTTAAACATGATGATTAAGGAATGAAGGGACGAAGGAAGAGTGTTGAAGATGATAAAGGAATGAAGGGATGAAGGAAGAGTGTTGAAGATGATGATAACGGAATGAAGGGATGAAGGAACAGTGTTGAAGATGATGATAAAGGAATGAAGGGATGAAGGAACAGTGTTGAAGATGATGATAAAGGAATGAAGGGATGAAGGAACAATGTTGAAGATGATGATAAAGGAATGAAGGGATGAAGGAACAGTGTTGAAGATGATAAAGGAATGAAGGGATGAAGGAACAGTGTTGGTGGTGATAAAGGAATGAAGTGATGAAGGAACAGTGTTGAAGATGATGATAAAGGAATGAAGGGATGAAGGAACAGTGTTGAAGATGATGATAAAGGAATGAAGGGATGAAGGAACAGTGTTGAAGATGATGATAAAGGAATGAAGGGATGAAGGAACAGTGTTGAAGATGATGATAAAGGAATGAAGGGATGAAGGAACAATGTTGAAGATGATGATAAAGGAATGAAGGGATGAAGGAACAGTGTTGAAGATGATAAAGGAATGAAGGGATGAAGGAACAGTGTTGGTGGTGATAAAGGAATGAAGTGATGAAGGAACAGTGTTGAAGATGATAATAAATGAATGAAGGGATGAAGGAAGTGTTGAAGATGATGATAAAGGAATGAAGGGATGAAGGAACAGTGTTGAAGATGATAAAGGAATGAAGGGATGAAGGAACAGTGTTGAATATGATAATAAATGAATGAAGGGATGAAGGAAGTGTTGAAGATGATGATAAAGTAATGAAGGGATGAAGGAAGAGTGTTGGTGGTGATAAAGGAATGAAGGGACGAAGGAACAGTGTTGAAGATGATGATAAAGGAATGAAGGGATGAAGGAAGAGTGTTAAAGATGATGATTAAGGAATGAAGGGACGAAGGAAGAGTGTTGAAGATGATAAAGGAATGAAGGGATGAAGGAAGAGTGTTGAAGATGATGATAACGGAATGAAGGGATGAAGGAACAGTGTTGAAGATGATGATAACGGAATGAAGGGATGAAGGAAGAGTGTTGAAGATGATGATAAAGGAATGAAGGGATGAAGGAAGAGTGTTGAAGATGATGATTAAGGAATGAAGGGATGAAGGAAGAGTGTTGAAGATGATGATAAAGGAATGAAGGGATGAAGGAAGAGTGTTGAAGATGATGATTAAGGAATGAAGGGATGAAGGAAGAGTGTTGAAGATGATGATAAAGGAATGAAGGGATGAAGGAAGAGTGTTAAAGATGATGATTAAGGAATGAAGGGATGAAGGAAGAGTGTTGAAGATGATGATAAAGGAATGAAGGGATGAAGGAAGAGTTTTGTTTCTTTTCTTTTTGAACTGAGTGTGAATCTGATCTCCCGCCGTCACAACAGGAACAGACACACCGCAGCTCCGACACATTGCGGCACGCGGGGGGTGGGGGGGGGGGGGTGGTAGCGTCAGCGAGGAGTAGCGAGAAGTGACGGTGGGGGGGCGGAGCCTGGCTGCGGTCAGGCGGGGGCGTTGCTGCGAAAGGCGGGGCTCCGCTGCGAGTGGGCGGTGCCTGTGCGCGGCCGGGCGTGGCGTTGCCGTGGGCCGTGCCGTTGCCAGACGCTGGGGGTCGCGGAGTGAGCGGGCGGGGAGAGTCGCTAGTCCGCAGCGCCGCACGCACCGCTGAGAGTCCCGCTGTGAAGCCCCGGGCTGCCCATGTCACGTAACCACAGCGGGTGAGAAGCGCGGAGCTCGTTTCGGTGTCGTGGCTCTTTAAGAGACTTTAGCTGGAGGACTGTCATCCACCAGCACCACGGCGGCTAACGGAGCTAGCCTAGCGGTAATCTGACGGAGGAGAAGCCATCGGCGGGGCACTTTCGCCTCACGTCCGTCGGGGGGACAGAAGGACAAACCCACCCCTCCCTTTCGGAGACCCAACCGTCAACTCGGTTAAATGATTATGGAGAGGAAGCGGGTCGACTGTCCGGCGCTGCCACCGGGCTGGAAGAAAGAAGAGGTGATCCGGAAGTCGGGACTCAGTGCTGGCAAAAGTGATGTTTATTACTACAGGTAGGCTAACCGGGCTAACCGGGCTTTTACCGAGCTTCTCTCGAAAGTTGGGGCCACTTTTAGTCTCTTTAGAGCTCGACTAACGAGCCGGAGCTCTGTAAACAACTCCACTCCTTACTGGACGCACACGGGGGGCTTGTATTTCTGTCTTTGTGGGGTACTTCGCTCTGGACCTGTAGCCAGGCGCAGGCTTAAAACTGATCTGATCCCATCTGCTGTGGATTCGGTTTACTTTTCATAATAATATACTTTTTATAATTTATAGCACATATACGGGCCGTTTCCTTGTAGGGATCTCCCACAACGTTGATGCTGTCCATCACATATGTCCTCGCAACGTGCTGAATACATAACCACACACACACAGACGTTGTGAACTTGGCCAGGAGCAAAGTGTGAATCCTTCTGTCACTGGTCATTTGCTGGGGACTCTCTCTCTCTCTCTCTCTCTCTCTCTCTCTCTCTCTCTCTCTCTCTCTCTCTCTCTTTCACTCTCTCTTTCTTAAGCAGTGCAAGCCTTTCTCTGTGTTGATATTGTCTCTGCAGATGGGGATATTGTTCATAATCCAGCATAAATCAATATCTGAGCTGTAAACTGAGTCTTTATGTAGTAGTTTGACATGAAAAGTTAATTATGGAGAGTCTTAGAGATGAGCTGACTCTAAACAGACCTGTTTTCGGGACTTTTCTCGCCACCAGTGAACGTATTCGCACGTTTCAGGCTATCAGAGGATGTGACACCGGCCTCCACACACAGTAGACTAGGCCAGGAGCAAAGTGTGAATCCTTCTGTCACTGGTCATTTGCTGGGGACTCTCTCTCTCTCTCTCTCTCTCTCTCTCTCTCTCTCTCTCTCGTTGGGATTACAAGAGTTAATACTGTCTCACTGTTGTTCCCCAAATTGGAATATTTTGCATAATCCATCATAAATCAATATCTGAGCTGTAAACAGAGCTTTAATGTAGTAGTTTGACATTAAGTAGTTCATTATAGAGAGTCTTAGAGACGAGTTGAATCTAAGTAAGACTGGTTTTTGGGACTTCTCTCGACACCAGTGAACGTATTTATGGGTTTTAGGCCAAAGCTTTAGATTCAGGCTATCACAGGAGGTGACACAGGCCTCCACATACAGTAGACTAGGCCAGGAGCAAAGTGTGAATCCTTCTGTCACTGGTCATTGGCTCAGGACTCTTCTCTATGTTGGCTGCCCGTCATCCTCTTTCTAGCAGGGAGCTCCAGAAAGTCAGCAGCGCAAGTCTTTTTCTTTGGGAAGTGTTGGGATTACATGTGTTAACACCGTCCCGGTGTTGTTCCCCAGATATTAATATTGTGCATAATCCAGCATAAATCAGTAGCTGAGCTGTAAACAGAGTAGTTGCTTGACATGAGGTAGTTAATTATAGAGAGTCTAAGGGCGTACTTACACTAGGCTCTGTGATCCGGGCCTGGGCACAGTTCCCTGCCGAAGCACGGTTCGTTTGATTAGTGTGATCGCTCTGAACCGTGCCCAGGCCCGGCCCAGTTCCCGCTTGAAGAGGTGGGCCAGCTTGGACTCGGGCTCGGTTTGCTTCTAGTGTGAGCGCTTATCCGTGCCTGGGCCTGCTTGGAGCCTCGTGCGATTGGTTCGTTTTGCTGGAACTCAAACATGACGTCCCCGGGCCCCAGCGGAACGAGCAAACTGGGCCGAGTGTTATATCCATAAAAATATGTGTCTCCATTTTTGTTGATTTCCATGTTTCTATATCACATGAACACGACAGCTGCTCTTTATATCCTGTGAAAGTTTCAGAATGAATGGGCCAATAGAAATGCTCCAAAATCACTTATAATTAAATATCTGTACATTGACTTTTGCTTATAACTGAGCCTAATAGCAACATACACTACCGCTCATAAGTTTGGGATCACAGTGAAATGTTCTTGTTTTAATGGAGTATCTTCTTCTTTAACACAACAATGGACTGACGGGTCTCTAAAGAAAGTTGTTTCTTTCTGGTCATTGTGAGTCGGTCAGCAAGCCATCAACTGCTGATCTTCAGATACTAAACTAACCTAGAATGTTGTTCTCCCTTTTATACTCACTTATTAGTAGAATGTTTTTCAGCTGTGATCACAATTGAGCAAGAGTGTCCTAACAACCAATTAGTCCAATAACATCCTTAACTTGGATTGGTGGTCGTACCAGGAGATTTAGACAGAGGACTGAGAATTACTGATAATAGGACTATATGTAAAATAAGCCTCTATACAAAAATAGACTTTAATACAAACATTTTTATTCTTTAAAAATCATCTGATACACTTACATTAATTGTGAAATGGACAATATTGTTTGTGAATTGCATGAAAATGGCATGAAATGAAATTCCAAAGTGATCCTAAACTTTTGAGCGGTAGTCTATATAATATGAATAGTAGCGGTCCTAAGACAGAACCTTGTGGAACTCCATATTTCACTCTTGTATAATTAGACGATACATTATTTATCTCTGTTGAAATTTAAGAAAGTTTGTTCTCTGTAAAGTTACTACTTTGGAGACACTTGTTTTTCTTTGGACAGCGACGGTATTTAAACTATCACAGAGTGTGACATCAGACTTCAGGTAACAACGGCTTTTGTAGGCCTTAAAGGCTTCAGACGTCTGGTTCCCATCACCGCCACTGTCCAGAGTGAAGCAGTTTCCGCTCTTCTTGAATGTTTTCGTCTCTAATTATGGGATTAAATATATATTTTAAAGCATTTTATTTCTATAGGAATAACAAGGAGATAGATCCAACCAGTGACAAGCCAAAAACCCAAAACTCTTTAAGGCTGTTCCTTGTAAACAGGGCTGTATCTGCGGTATTTAATGGTTTAAAGGGGGCAATTAGCAGCAATTTGCCTTTAGGTTCCTTGTTACCGGCTCGCTGCTGGGAGACTTTACGGCTTGGCACATCCGAATGGAAGGCCTGATTTACGGCGACTGTTGGCAGCGTGGCGTGAAGGGTATGGATTTTGAGGGGTGCCGAAAATGTAGAGCGCCCCCGAAGGCGGAAGGTGTGCTGGAATGACGTGTTTGATTGCAGAACTGCTGTCGCTGTTGGCTCCGGCTGTAAAAGCAGTGAAGCTTGCAGGAAGTGTTTTTTCGACTTTCGAGATCAGCCCAGGTGATCGCTGCCACTAGAGCTTAGCCCAGAGTAGACTGCATGTTCAAACCAGCTGTTATGTGGAACAGAAACTGGTTTCCGAAGCTCGCAGGCCACCACGTCCCTTCACTTCTCGTGTCAGTTTAAATATAGAAAATACTTACCGTCACTGAAAGCCTTGTATCTCTGTTTGTTTGGTTGATTATTATTTTTATTATTCTTATAATCTGACCACGTCAGCTGCCCAGTATCATCACCCATTTAGAATGACTAGGCCAACAGATCCAAAGCCACCTAAAATAAGTGTTTTGTTATGTAACCTGACCTTTTATATTCTAGGTTTTATTATAAAGGGATATTAGCAAACTTTACCCAATGGAACAGTAGGCGGACCAGTTTACCAGTTGACCAGACCGTGGTCACCGCACTCTCATGTTAGCTGTAGTGGATTGTACAAATAACAAATTGGGACACAATCTGATTGGTCTAGTTTTGTGTCCGATCAAGCAAGCAACCATTGGGGACCATTGGGGCCACAGGCTCTGGACTGGACATGTGACCAGTCTACCTACTACATATCTTAGCCAAAGCATGGCTTTAGTATAGTATAACCTTGCATATCAATATATTACAATGTTGTAAGCAAGGTGAAGTCACCTAAGCTGATTGTTTAAAAGCCCTTAACTGATCAGTAAGGCTAAGCTCACCAGTAAGACCACCAGATGACCACCACCATATGTTTAGAACAGAGATAAATAAATATAAATACAATACAAAGTAACATGAATATCTTATTGTGAGAGAAGTAGATCAGATCTTGATCCAGTTTGAAGAACAAAGTGTAGCTTCAGATTTCTCCTGGACGCCCCAGACATTGTATGAATGAATGTCTTGATTTAGCTTAATGAAGTACTGAGCAGTCAAAGCAGGTATTAGATGAGAACTGATAATAATACTGGGTTGTTTATAGAAGGAGAAGCTTAGAAAGGGTTAAATAAACACACTGACGTATGTAAAAGCACTACTTACTGTATTAATACGGTTTAAATATTTAAATAATAACACAAATAAAAGCTTCCTGTCTGAAAAAATGTTTTTTAAATATAATAGTGACCCCGCTTGTCTAAAACTGTTGAACAGTAGGGGTGGTCGATATGGCCCTACAATAATATCACGATATTTCATGGTATTTTTGTGATAACGATACTCTTGGCGATATGACAAAACATTGAATTTTAAAAAATATTCCAAGAATACATTACTGCAACAAAATGAAAATTTAATTTTATTATTGTATATGATATGATATGGAACACTCCTAAATGAGATATTAAAAAATACAAGAATTTTTATCAGATTGTAACAGAAGTCAATGGTCCAGAATGTCATGATACTAAATTATGCACTCCAAATATCTCCATATATCCAGAACTGAAGTAAAGTGAATGATACTGGAGATAAAATCTGTCTCTAGTAGATATATAATAGGAAATGAGAAAAGTGTGAATTTTTCTTTTGCTATAAACAGTAAAGTAGTACCTGATGTGATAATTAGTGATGGGTGATATGGTACGATATTTCAGGGTATAATATCGTTCACCATATTCAAAAATGTTGATGTTATTATTGTGTATGATACGATATGGCACACCCAAATTTAACAGTACTGTTCGCTTATGCTAATGATATTGGCGCGGCCTTACGCTGGAGAGGAAGAATCTCATGGCAGAAGAGAGATTACAACACTGCTTGGTTTAAACCCAACACATAATGAACTACAGTCTGAATCGATAGACAAAACTTAATATCGCAATCGTCAAGTGTATCAATATCAGATCAGGTTTGGTTCCAGCACGTCCATTATATTTTAATTTTATTATAATTTTTCCATTAAGATTCACTGCTAAATCTTCTAAATGACCAAAACTGCCTTTACTTTCAATGGAAGTCAATGGAACTAGAATTATTTCCAATCTATTTTAAAGCACTTCTATTGGTCCATTCATCAGCGACGGCATGTTTGGGTTTATGTACGCAATTCTTTCCCACTTGACCTTTTTCGGACCTTGCTTTGTCCCTTAAAGTTCAACTAAACATTGTTACTGTACCTGATATATTTAAATAAGCTGCTCTGATTGGCTGCCCTATTATATTCCTGCTCGTTTAAATAGCAGCGCAGGCTGAAACGCTCCTTATAACTTGAATGGGCGGAGCTAAACTGCTGTAAGCTGAGTGCGTAGACGTGTAAATGATGTAAATGTGTTGGTTTTGTGACATCACAAAAATGCTGAGTTGAAAAACAAGCCATGTTTCCCGTATACGGGCCGAATAATAAACAATAATTTATTATTTAATGATAAAGAGCGTGTAAGCATGAGCCCTCTAAAACGTCTCCGTCTTTAAGACTCTCGGAAAAAACCTGCCTCCCTTCCTTTTTCAGGAGGGAGCCGCGGCCGGGGCGGCGTGCGAGAGGAGAGCGGGCTGCGTGCTGATCTTCCTGATAGCGAGGCCGCCTCGCTGACGCATGGCCTTTGAGTATTTTTGGTGTCCCGTCACATCCTGTGCCTGCGCCTGAGCCGCGGCACCGCCTCCGCCGGCCTGCGACCGACCGGCCTGGGGTGTCCCGCAGCAGGCCGGGCTTGTGCCGCGTGACTGCTCTCAGTACACGCTGACAGCTGCTTCTGCATTATTCCCTCAACAGAAAGTACTTCCTTCTTTTCCATGACGCACCAGAAGAACGCCGCAGTGGCAGCACTTTTGAGTTCCTGCACTGATGGATTGATGATGGTGGGCTCTGTTCTGGGTTTACAGCAGCGCAATAAGCAGAACAAAAGCAAATGAAGTGGCTTCTTTCTTTTCTTTTTTTTCTTTTCTTTCCCTCCTCCTCTCCACGCGAGCCGGTGGGGGAGGGGTGTGCGCGGCGGCTCGTTTCGAGGTGCCGTGATGGCGAGGGGAGGCGTGTAAACTGATCCGTCGACACCGCAAAAGCGTGGTTTGCTGGAGGTGACCTGCCTCCAGCAGCACTGTGGCGTCAATACCTTTGGCTCGGCGTGGCCACTGTGGGGGGATGAACACTTTTAGCCAGCTGCTTCACTCTCTACCGGCCAACTGGAGTCGCCGGACTGGGCTGGTCTGGGCTGGGCTCTCATACAGGGATGTAACCAGCTGGTCTGGAAGATTGGGATCAACACAGTTTGTCAGGCATATCAATCTCGGCTTTACTGACCCAGTTGTAAACCTTTGTTTAGGCTCAAGTACGTCAACACTGTCCAAAGAAAGACGAGCGTCTCGGAAAAAGCGACTTTACAGGAGAGGCTAAAAACGGTGCCTACTTTCAATGTAGGTAAATGGAACCGGAATGTTTTCCGAACTGTTTAGGAGCGTTTCCGTTGGTCCGTTCATTATGAAATTCACACACTATGGAACCGGCCGCTGTCGGGTTCAAACGATACAGAAAAATAAATATAGTTAAAAGTGGACAGAGGGCGCTGTGGTGGACGCAGCATACATGGGCACTACCTGAGACTACGCCATGTCTGAAATAGAGTACTATGGATTACCCACAATGCACTTGGCAGAATACCCAGACAACTTACAGTTTACATGTTCACTGGTTGGTGTAGGTAGTGTTATTATTGGCACAGTGTAGGGGGGCTGCCCAGTTGGGGGGGAACTGACCCCCAGGCTACAGCATGGAGGGGAGTAGTGTAAACCACTACAATATAACTACAGGCAAAGAAATTGTTGTGTTGTGGCAGATATATAATATTTATTTCAATTAAATATATATATATATATATATATATATATATATATATATATATATATATATATATATATATAATCAGCTCTGCTGGCCATATAGGAGCACTTTGTACACTTACAGACTGTAGTTCATCTGATTCACTGTATGCTCTTTTACACTGTTCATCAGTAATCAGGACCCCCACAGGACCACCACAGAACAGATATTATTTGGTTGGTGGGTCAAGTCAGAGACAGTAGCTCATCTGCTGCTGCACAGTTTGTGTTCTCTAGTCCCTCATCAGTGGACACAGGACGCCGCCCACAGGACAATGTTGTGTGGATGGTTATGGTTGGTGGACGATTCTCAGTCCAGCAGTGACACTGAGGTGTTTAAACACATCAGCAAGCGGACTGCTGTGTCTGATCCACTCACACCAGCACCACGTCAGTGTCAATGCAGTGCTTGTTATGAGGGATCACTTTGTTCACACAGGACGTGTGTCTCTCTGTCTGCACTTACTTGTGTTATGCAGGTGTAACAGTAGTGATCTTGTTCATGAGGAAGGGTTTCAGCCGGTATACTGGATGAACCAGTATTACACCCACTACTAAACACTGTCAGACAAAAAAGATATTAAACTGTCAGTTTGGGGGCACCCTTAGGGGTATGTCGTCATAGCTTTAGTTAGGGTACAGAAATGATTAGGTTAGTACCAGATTAGATTTTTTTAAAGCTGCAGGAAACACACTGCAAATAAATAAAGAGTGTTTGTGTGGTTGTTATATTGAGTGTTTATATCAAACGTCCAGCCAATTAATAAAAAATCTAAGATATAAATGTAATTATATATGGCTTAAAACTGCTGATCAGCTCTATCTGAGAACTGTGTGGGCGTGGCTAGTGAGCAGCTTGATTGACAGCTGGCTGTCCAACACTGCTTGTCTACTCCACCCCTTATACAGAACCAACATCATTATCCAGCTTTTATACACTAACTGAACCAAAACAGACACAGACCAACAAACTGATGGACGGATGATGGTTAAGCAAAACCTGAATGAATAAATGGATGAAGGAACAGTGTTGGTGAGGATAAAGGAATGAAGGGATGAAGGAACAGTGTTGGTGGTGATAAAGGAATGAAGGGATGAAGGAACAGTGTTGGTGATGATAAAGGAATGAAGGGATGAAGGAACAGTGTTGGTGATGATAAAGGAATGAAGGGATGAAGGAACAGTGTTGGTGATGATAAAGGAGTGAGAGGATGAAGGAACAGTGTTGGTGATGATAAAGGAATGAAGGGATGAAGGAACAGTGTTGGTGATGATAAAGGAATGAAGGAACAGTGTTGGTGATGATAAAGGAATGAAGGGATGAAGTAAGAGTGTTGGTGATGATAAAGGAATGAAGGGATGAATGAACAGTGTTGGTGATGATAAATGAATGAAGGGATGAAGGAACAGTGTTGGTGATGATAAAGAAATGAAGGGAAGAATGAACAGTGTTGGTGATGATAAATGAATGAAGGGATGAAGGAACAGTGTTGGTGATGATAAAGGAATGAAAGGATGAAGTAAGAGTCTTGGTGATGATAAAGGAATGAAGGGATGAATGAACAGTGCTGGTGATGATAAATGAATGAAGGGATGAAGGAACAGTGTTGGTGATGATAAAGGAATGAAGGGATGAATGAACAGTGTTGGTGATGATAAATGAATGAAGGGATGAAGGAACAGTGTTAAAGATGATGATAAAGGAATGAAGGAATGAAGGAACAGTGTTGGTGATGATAAAGGAATGAAGGGATGAAGGAACAGTGTTGGTGATGATAAAGGAATGAAGGGATGAAGGAACAGTGTTAAAGATGGTGATGAAGGAATGAAGGGATGAAGAAACAGTGTTGGTGATGATAAAGGAATGAAGGAACAGTGTTGGTGATGATAAAGGAATGAAGGGATGAATGAACAGTGTTGGTGATGATAAAGGATAAAGGGATGAAGGAACAGTGTTGAAGATGATGATAAAGGAATGAAGGAATAAAGGAACAGTGTTGGTGATGATAAAGGAATGAAGGGATGAAGGAACAGTGTTGGTGATGATGATAAAGGAATGAAGGGATGAAGGAACAGTGTTGGTGATGATAAAGGAATGAAGGGATAAAGAAACAGTGTTGGTGATGATAAAGGAATGAAGGAACAGTGTTGGTGATGATAAAGGAATGAAGGGATGAAGGAACAGTGTTGAAGATGATAAAGGAATGAAGGGATGAAGAAACAGTGTTGAAGATGATGATAAAGGAATGAAGGGATGAAGGAAGTGTTGGTGATGATGATAAAGGAATGAAGGGATAAAGGAACAGTGTTGAAGATGATGATAAAGGAATGAAGGGATGAAGGAACAGTGTTGGTGATGATAAAGGAATGAAGGGATAAAGAAACAGTGTTGGTGATGATAAAGGAATGAAGGAACAGTGTTGGTGATGATAAAGGAATGAAGGGATGAAGGAACAGTGTTGAAGATGATAAAGGAATGAAGGGATGAAGAAACAGTGTTGAAGATGATGATAAAGGAATGAAGGGATGAAGGAAGTGTTGGTGATGATGCTAAAGGAATGAAGGGATGAAGAAACAGTGTTGAAGATGATGATAAAGGAATGAAGGGATGAAGGAACAGTGTTGGTGATGATGATAAAGGAATGAAGGGATGAAGGAACAGTGTTGGTGATGATGATAAAGGAATAAAGGGATGAAGGAACAGAGTTGAAGATGATGATAAAGGAATGAAGGGATGAAGAAACAGTGTTGGTGATGATGATAAAGGAATGAAGGGATGAAGAAACAGTGTTGGTGATGATGATAAAGGAATGAAGGGATGAAGGAACAGAGTTGAAAATGATGATAAAGGAATGAAGGGATAAAGGAACAGTGTTGAAGATGATGATAAAGGAATGAAGGGATAAAGGAACAGTGTTGGTGATGATGATGAAGGAATGAAGGGATGAAGGAATAGTGTTGGTGATGATGTGTATGTGTAGTCAGGCTACAGCAGTAGTGTTCTCAGTGTTAGGGAGTTGAGGAGTGCTTTGGTCCAGACTGCTCTGTGAGAGAGGTGTGGAGCTGCTCCTCTGCTCAGGTGAAGAACTGGTTAAAGGAACTCCACGCAGTGAAGTTAGGGTGTGGAGCAGTTCTGAAGGTTCCCACCCTGCTCTCTCCACCGAGTTGCACAAGATGTTCTTTGCTTTTCTCGCTGTGAGTTGCCTCAGAGTAGTGAGTTTGTCAGACTGGGCTGTATAGCATTTAGCACATTAGATACATGAGAATTAATGTACGAGCTGGAGTTCCATCACAGTACAGAGTCATATCTGCTATATCACTACAGCCTGCACCAGAGTTTCACTAGTGATGCAGATATTAATAAACAAACTAGCTTATTTACATTCTGCAATAAACATTCATTAAACATGCTATTTGATATCTATGTTCATTCAGCTAACACTGTCTCCTCACTAGTGCTCTTCATTCACTAACTGTCCTCTCACTAGAGCTCTTCATTAGCTAACACTGTCTCCTCACTAGTGCTTTTCATTAACCAACACTGTCCTCTCACTAGTGCTCTTCATTAGCTAACACTGTCTCCTCACTAGTGCTTTTCATTAACCAACACTGTACTCTCACTAGAGCTCTTCATTAACTAACACTGTACTCTCACTAGTGCTCTTCATTAACTAACACTGTACTCTCACTAGTGCTTTTCATTAACTAACAATGTACTCTCACTAGAGCTCTTCATTAACTAACACTGTCTCCTCACTAGTGCTTTTCATTAACTAACAATGTACTCTCACTAGAGCTCTTCATTAACTAACACTGTACTCTCACTAGTGCTCTTCATTAACTAACACTGTACTCTCACTAGTGCTCTTCATTAACTAACACTGTCTCCTCACTAGTGCTTTTCATTAACTAACAATGTACTCTCACTAGAGCTCTTCATTAACTAACAATGTACTCTCACTAGTGCTCTTCATTAACTAACACTGTACTCTCGCTAGTGCTCTTCTTTAACTAACACTGTCTCTTCACTAGTGCTTTTCATTAACTAACACTGTCCTCTCACTAGTGCTCTTCATTAACTAACAATGTACTCTCACTAGTGCTCTTCATTAACTAACACTGTACTCTCGCTAGTGCTCTTCTTTAACTAACACTGTCTCTTCACTAGTGCTTTTCATTAACTAACACTGTCCTCTTACTAGAGCTCTTCATTAACTAACAATGTACTCTCACTAGTGCTCTTCATTAACTAACACTGTACTCTCACTAGTGCTCTTCATTAACTAACAATGTACTCTCACTAGAGCTCTTCATTAACTAACACTGTACTCTCACTAGAGCTCTTCATTAACTAACACTGTCTCCTCACTAGTGCTTTTCATTAGCTAACACTGTCTCCTCACTAGTGATTTTCATTAACTAACAATGTACTCTCACTAGTGCTCTTCATTAACTAACAATGTACTCTCACTAGTGCTCTTCATTAACTAACACTGTACTCTCACTAGTGCTCTTCATTAACTAACAATGTACTCTCACTAGTGCTCTTCATTAACTAACAATGTGCTCTCACTAGAGCTCTTCATTAACTAACAATGTACTCTCACTAGTGCTCTTCATTAACTAACAATGTACTCTCACTAGAGCTCTTCATTAACTAACACTGTACTCTCACTAGTGCTCTTCATTAACTAACAATGTACTCTCACTAGAGCTCTTCATTAACTAACACTGTACTCTCACTAGAGCTCTTCATTAACTAACAATGTACTCTCACTAGTGCTCTTCATTAGCTAACACTGTCTCCTCACTAGTGCTCTTCATTAACTAACAATGTACTCTCACTAGTGCTCTTCATTAACTAACACTGTCCTCTCACTAGTGCTCTTCATTAACTAACAATGTACTCTCACTAGTGCTCTTCATTAACTAACACTGTCCTCTCACTAGAGCTCTTCATTAACTAACAATGTACTCTCACTAGTGCTCTTCATTAGCTAACACTGTCTCCTCACTAGTGCTCTTCATTAACTAACAATGTACTCTCACTAGTGCTCTTCATTAACTAACACTGTCCTCTCACTAGTGCTCTTCATTAACTAACACTGTACTCTCACTAGTGCTCTTCATTAACTAACACTGTCCTCTCACTAGAGCTCTTCATTAACTAACAATGTACTCTCACTAGTGCTCTTCATTAGCTAACACTGTACTCTCACTAGAGCTCTTCATTAACTAACACTGTACTCTCACTAGTGCTCTTCATTAGCTAACACTGTCTCCTCACTAGTGCTCTTCATTAACTAACACTGTACTCTCACTAGTGCTCTTCATTAACTAACAATGTACTCTCACTAGTGCTCTTCATTAACTAACAATGTACTCTCACTAGTGCTCTTCATTAACTAACACTGTCCTCTCACTAGTGCTCTTCATTAACTAACACTGTACTCTCACTAGTGCTCTTCATTAACTAACACTGTCCTCTCACTAGTGCTCTTCATTAGCTAACACTGTCTCCTCACTAGTGCTCTTCATTAACTAACACTGTCCTCTCACTAGTGTACTTTAGCTAGAGCACAGTATCTGTATGAAAGTGATTTAACAGAACTTCCAGTACAGTCAGAGGTCGGGTTCCTGTGTTTGGGTCACATCGGTCAGTGTTTCCTGTCTGTGTCATGTCTGAAACTCTTGCTTTGTATTGCTTGTCCTAACACAACCTTCATGTCATCACCTGTTCAAAGACTTAGCCAGTTAGAACAACAACACAGATGTAACAGTCTGCACAAAGTTGTCCACAAGTTAGACTCCAACTAAAACCAGTCTGTGTTCAGACTGCAGGCCAACCAGACTTGTTACTCCAGTCAGATCTTTATCGTTACCCTAGACTTGACATTACAGCTGTTTTTTTTTTTTTGTGTTGCGAGTGAAGCGAATGACACTTTGAAATCTGATTGGAGGAGCCAGAGCGTTCAGACCAAGATGCATCTGTAGAAATTTAATTGTAATTGCATTTAATGCCAAATTCCAATGTGGTTGTTGCTGTCCAGACTATCAAAAGTCTGGATGAAATCTGGATATTACAGGTGTAGGAAAATATTGAAAATATCGAATATCGGGATATTATGTTTGGTGATACTGTATTGATTCTCAAAAACACAGTATCAATACACAGATTCCTGGCAGACAGTGAATCATTGTGTGTTGTTTAACCCTCTGAGCACTAGATGGCAGTGTTGTAATCCATTTTCAGCTCCACTCCAACATTAACAAGCAGCACAAGGGCGCAATGCTATTGTACGCATTGACAAACCTGTTTATATAGTGGTGTGTTTTAATAGTAGGATTTGAAAAATCACAGTATATCACTTTATATATATTGATATATCGAATCGTGACCGCTGTATCACGATACGTATTGTATCTTGCCAATACACAGCCCTACTGGAGATGCCAGAAATCAAGAACTAAGGGAAGTTAGTTGTGCTCTTCTACAATCCTGGCTTCGGACACCTCCGGTATTCTCCAGACGGGACCACAGCTATCTATGGCTGTAAGTGGAATAGAGGTTAGCAGGTCATGCTTGGGCAACGTAACATAACAGCATTTGAAACGTTGGCTCTGTGATACTATCACTGTCCAAAGAAACCCAAGTGTCTCTAAAATGCCAACTTTACAGGAGAGAACACAAACAGTCTTTACTTTCAATGTAAGTCAATGGAACCAGAATGTTTTCCAAGTTATTTTTGAGCTTTTCTATTGGTCCACTAACCATGAGATTAGCACACAATGCAAACGGCAGCTTGTGTGTTCAAATGATGCAGAAAACTGAAAATCGACAAAAATGGAGAAACATGATTATCCTCGGACAGAGATGAAAGGCTTCGTGCTGTTGGGTGCTGTTAGCGACACTATGAAGAAATGTGAGAGTGTCTTAGAGGAAGGTCGTGCTACCCTTCACTGGCATGTACAGAATGTTTATGTTTTGTGATAGGAATGCTAAAAGCTGGACTATGTAAGTTCTGGGAATTTGGCGACCCCTCTGGCGAAAATGTTATGTAACTGCACGCAATGTGTGGAAGAACATTCAGTTACACGGGTTGCACATGGATGAGTCTGACTTTTGTGTTGACAGAGAATTCAAAGAGAACTCAGTCAAAACATGGTGAAGGTCGTAGGGGTGTTAAAAATATCAGAAATATCGAATATTGGGATATTATGTTTGGTGATACTGTATCGATTCTTAGAAACACAGTATTTATACACAGATTTCTGGCAGACTGTCAATCATTGTGTGTTATGTTTAAACCTCTGACCACTAGATGGCAGTGTTGTAATCCATTTTTTAGCTCCCCTCCAACATTAACAAGCAGCACAAGGGCGCAATGCTATTGTAAGCACTGGCAAACCTGTTCATACAGTGGTGTGTTTTAATAGTAGGATTTGAAAAATCACAGTATATCACTTTGTTTGCAGTATCGCAGTATATCATGATATATTGAATTGTAACCGCTGTATCATGATATGTATTGTATCGCCAGGTTCTTGCCAACACACAGCTCTAGAAGGTCGTATCTCCTGAATATGTGAGTGAACTGATTTTGCATTTGAGACCTAAACTTTGAGTCGGACCCTCTTTTTGAGAAGGACGGCCTCCAGACAGACTTTGAAATGATGATTTCAGGCTCTGCGAGGCAGTTCACAGCTGCACACGCACTCCACCCGACACCTCCTCTTCCCTGAATGTTTAATATCGCCGGACTGTCCGCGAGATCCGGTGACGTGTGCGCGGCTGACCGCTTGTGTTCCACCCTGATTACGCCGTGCGCATCGCTGATGAGCTCTGACTGCATGTCCGAGTCGCAGCCTCGGAGCCGTGACTGTGTGCCCACGCGCACGTACACCCTTTTCCCCAGTAGGTGGGTTTCAATTAAACTGAGCCCTGCGGCGCCGCTCTCTGCTCTCCTCTTTGTCAGCAGGGAGAATGAGTGTGGCGGTCAGTGGGGCTTTCTCCACTTTCACCACTGTTTTTACTGGCAGGACTGTCAGAGTAACTCTTCCAGATAGAGAGAGCTGATCCAGGATCAGGGAATGTCAGGGCTGACAGCAGTAACCAGTATTTGACACCTTTTCATGACATGAATAATAAATAACTGGACTCTAAAACAAGCTTAAACTATGATACAGATTTGAATCATCATTAAAGGGCTCATAGGATATTATTCTAAGCAGTCAGTCCATTAAAGGACACTAGGCTGCCAAAATAACCCAAGAACCTGTTCACATATATCCAGCCTCCAGCAGTTTAGCTCCACCCACTGTGCTCTAGTGAAGTTATAATGAGTGTTTGAGGCACGATACAGAGCAGCCAATCAGAGCAGAGCTTATTTATCGTACATCAGTCTTGAGATGTAGCAACGGTGATTGAAAAGCTGTTTGTTGTCCTCATTGTCCTGCACTGGTCAGCGTAGACGTGTCCAAACAGTGGCAGCAGATCACTAGTAGAAATAAATATGGGCTGCATGGAGCCTGGAATACAGTTTTCATTCCCAACATGACTCTTGACTGAGCAGCCACTACATGTTACTTGTTTTGGACTTTGTAAACAATAAAAGTATGTTTTCTTTATTGCCTTGTAGTTGTTTAGTGTGTTTCTTCAAAAGCATTAATAATATAGCCAATGTCTTTATCTGGTTTGGAGAAGTTGGTTGGGGGAAACCATGCAATTGAAAGGAGGCTCTAGTCCCCTGTTGGGCACCTCTAGCCTGGATACGTGATGAGATATGGTTGGAGGTGTACAGCATTCTGCTGCACATTTAACCACAGATGTTGCCAGATGTTGCAGCTGGGCCTGTAGATCCTGCACACACATAGGTCGCAGAAGCTGGCGTCCCATAAATGGTCACGGGTGATAAATCTGAAATGTACAGGCCAAGGAGGTAGCAGAGTGTGGATCACTATCCTGCTGAACAATGCCAGTTGGAAGTCCTGCCATGAGAGGCACCACATGTGGACGCAACATGTCCCAAGCATTGAGTGTTGTGTGTTGTGTTTAAACCTCTGACCACTAGATGGCAGTGTTGTAACTCGTTTTCAGCTCCACTCCAACATTAACAAGCAGCACAAGGGTGCAGTGCTATTATAAGCATTGATAAACCTGTTCATACAGTGGTGTGTTTTAATAGTAGGATTTGAAAAATCACAATATATCACAATATATTGAATCGTGACGGCTGTACCTTAATACAGGTTCTTGCCAATACACAGCCCTAGTGAAAACGACCTCCTGCTTCTCTCAGTCCGATGATGCGACAGTCTGTCAACTAGACAGAATGTCTTTTAGTGAGTTGTAGAGGCAGCAGATCTCTCACCAGACCCTGTGCGACCTAAAAGCAGCCTCTGATAGTCTTTTTATAGGACAGCGGGAGAGACACTCCCACATTTCTAACTGGATGCATCATTTTTTGCCATTTAATTGGCTGTAATTACTGACAGTATTTCCATTATCAGTCTATTAGTTTGAATTCAGCCCCTGATATACTGTGCACCCCCTATTAACCTCTATTCAGTCCATAAAAGTTTTGTTTGGTTGCAGTGAATCACTAAGAGCTTAATGAATTCTGTATTTAACTCTCTTTTGAGCATCTCTCATTTAGTGTCTTACACAGATTCCAGATAGTGAATCATTGTGTGTTGTGTTTAAACCTCTGAGCACTAGATGACAGTGTTGTAATCCATTTTCAGCTCCACTCCAACATTAACAAGCAGCACAAGGGTGCAGTGCTATTGTAAGCACTGGCAAACCTGTTCATATAGTGGTGTGTTTTAATAGTAGGATTTGAAAAATCACAATATATCACTTTGTTTGCAATATCGAAGTATATCGTGATATAATGAATCGTGACGGCTGTATCACAAAATGTATTTTATAGGACTTTCTATCTAGATGCATAATTTTTTGCTGTTTAATTGGCTGTAATTACTGACAGTATTTCCATTATCAGTCTATTAGTTTGAGCTCAGCCCCTGATATACTGTGCACCCCCTATTAACCTCCATTCAGTCCATACAGGTTTTGTTTGGTCACAGTGAATCACTAAGAGCTTAAGGAATTCAGTATACGCCCTTTAACTCTCTTTCCAGCATCCCTCATTTAGTGTCTTCCATATAAACCAGTATCAGTGATCAATGCTCTGAGCTTAAAGGGTCCTGCTTTTATGTTTCCGGAGGGCTTAGAATCTCTAGACTTTGTGATTTTCTGAGGTCATGCGTAGCGTTCCTGTTCCAGGATGCCTCCCGAGTGCAGCTCAGGTCCAGCCTGGCCTCCATCCTGGGCCTCAAATGGCTGTTTTCATTGAGTCATAGCTTGAGTCATCCTCGGAATTCCTCTCTCACAGCTCATAACCACGCGCTGGGTCTCTGCTCTGGAGGAATGTACGCGGCGGCCGCGTTCCCGCTTTCAGTGCTGCGGCCCGTTCAGTCGGGACTAAGGAGAGGTTTTACAATGATAGTCCTGCAGTCAGGCGCTGGCCTGGGTCGAGTGTTATTATACTCAGTTTAAACACAGTTTACAGTCAGAGAGTCGCCTTCATCGTTCAGAACATCACAGTCTTTGAGGGTTTGAGTGGTTGTGTGGGTGCGGGTTACTGGTTCTTATGGTAAACCTCCATATTAAACCCAGTGAGAATCATACCACTTGTTTTTTTTAATATGATTTCAATGAATGTCAGGTATATGCCTGAACTTTATATACTAGGGCTGTGTATTGGCAAGAACGTGGTGCTTACAATAGCACTGCGCCCTTGTGCTGCTTGTTAATGTTGGAGTGGAGCTGAAAATGGATTACAACACTGCCCTCTAGTGGTCAGAGGTTTAAACACAACACTCAATGATTCATAATGATTCATCTGGAATCTGTGTAAGACACTAAATGAGAGATGCTCGAAAGAGAGATGCTCATTAAGCTCTTAGTGATTCACTGCAACCAAACAAAATCTATATGGACTGAATGGAGGCTAATGGGGGTACGCAGTATATCAGGGGCTGAACTCAAACTAATAGACTGATAATGGAAATACTGTCAGTAATTACAGCCAATTAAATGGCAAAAAATGATGCATCCAGTTAGAAATGTGGGAGTGTCTCTCCCGCTGTCCTATAAAAAGACTATCAGAGGCTGCTTTTAGGTCGCATAGGGTCTGGTGAGAGATCTGCTGCCTCTACAACTCACTAAAAGACATTCTGTCTAGTTGACAGACTGTCGCATCATCGGACTGAGAGAAGCAGGAGGTCGTTTTCACTAGGACTGTGTATTGGCAAGAACCTGTATTAAGGTACAGCCGTCACGATTCAATATATTGTGATATATTGTGATTTTTCAAATCCTACTATTAAAACACACCACTGTATGAACAGGTTTGCCAATGCTTACAACAGCACTGCATCCTTGTGCTGCTTGTTAATGTTGGAGTGGAGCTGAAAATGGATTAAAACACTGCCATCTATTGGTCAGAGGTTTAAACACAACACACAATGATTCACTGTCTGGAATCTGTGTATTGATACTGTGTTTTTGAGAATCGATACAGTATCACCAAACATAATATCCCGATATTCAATGTTTTAATATTTTCTTACACCCCTATTATATACAGTATGTGCTTGAGAACTTTCTGTTTGTGCAAGTCGCTAAAAATCTTGTGTTGTTGGTGAGTTCTCGGAGACTTTGGATTAACTATAAGTATAATAAATATGACAGTTATTTTAATATGAGTTGTATGCAACACTGGTATAAAACCTTGAGTATCAGCTGATACCAGTCTGCTGTTTTGTTTCTTGAAACATTTCTAAGGTGTGAAATTCTCTATTTTAGTTTTGAGCATGTACAAATTAGCCACCGTGAGCTTTTCCTGTGTGTTTGTTATAAACAGTGGCTGCTAATAAAGGTTTCACGTTAAGTGCTATTATATAATGGTATGTGTGGCATAAGCCTGATGCTTGCATAATAAAGAAAATGGCATGTTTATTCTGGTACACAATGAGTCAAAAGTTTGGAGGTTGTTCTTATTTGAACTATTTTAATAGTAATAATATTAGTGAATAATTATGATGTCAACTACTAAATAGTATGTATGGAATTATTGCTGGAGCAGAATTAAAAATCTGGTTGTGTTTAAAGAATGTAGAGTATCTTTTAGAAATGAGCTCTGATGCATGTTTGCATGCTTTGAACATTCTGACCAGCAGCTTCATGAGGAGCCACATCGTTAGAGCTTCTCTAACAGGACTGGAGAAGATAGTGTACATGCTGAGATCTTGTTTTATAGCTCTTATAATGAATATGCATTGCCATTGTTTATTTAAATACAGTAAAATTTTTGATTTAGAAATATTTTACGTAGATACCAACTTTTTAATAATAATAATAATAATAATAATAATACTTTATTTATATATAGCACTTTTCAAGAACCCAAAGACGCAACCAGTACATACAGACAACAAGAAAACAGTTCTACAACTAGGCATGAACAGCACATGGTAAAGGAACAGTCAGACTCGAGGAAGAGATTGGATTTAAATGGAAGGATGGAATTAGACTGTTTAACCAGTGGTGGAGAAGAAGTTCTAGAGGTGAGGAGCAAGTCTGGAGAATCCTTGATCACCAAAACCATGAAGGTTAACTGGAGGTACTGTAAGTAGTCTATCTTACAGTATAGAGGATCTGAGAGAGCGAGAAGGTCTGTAGAAAGAAAAGAGATCAGAGCGGTAAGAACTAACTGTGCTGTTTGAACTGTATGCACTATTTAATAGGAAGCCAGTGGAGATGTTGGAGAGTAGGTGTAATATGGGGATGCGAGCGGCTGTAGGTGAGGAGACGAGTAGAGGAGTTCTGGACCAGCTGAAGTTTGTGAATAGAAGAGGAGCTGATGCCTGCTAGGAGGGAGTTACAGTAGTCCAAACGACTGAGAGAGGGACGGTCTGATTCTGGTTATACCACAGAGGTGAAATAATGAAGACTGTGGATTTAACATGGGCTCTGATCGAGAGAGTATTTCAGATTCAGATCAAAATGTCTTTATAATTATAAACATGTATACTCAGGTGGGTGTCCAAAACTTTTGACTGGTGGTGTATGATACGGTATTGTACGTTGGAGCAGATAAACAGTGTAGAGCTGGTACCGTACTAATGTCTGGTCTCAGATTTTGAATATTAATATGAATTGTGTTAGTACCAGGCCTGTGTATTGCCATACGATACATATCATGATACAGGCGTCACGATATGATATATTGGAATATATTGCGATACTGTAAACAAGACGATCTTATCTAGGGTTAAAAAAACACACCCCAGGTTTACTGATGCTAGTTCTGGGAACTACTAACTAAAAAGCAGCTCAGTGTTTCTGAGAATCGATACAGTATCAACAAACATAACATCACGATATTGGATATGTTTGATGTTTTCTTACGCCGCTGGGTAATGGTGTGTTATGTTTGGCTGCTGGTATCATGACAGGATGTTTTTATACTGTTCCGTCACTGCTATTATATTTCACAGCACCTGCCTATTATCTCTACTCCATACTCATCAGTACTGCCTACCCTCCGACTGCAGGCCACCACGCTGAGCCAAGCTAATGCTAACTGACTGTATGCTGGAGCAAAGCTAATATTAGCTGACTTCAGCACTGCAGCATGTTATTTATGGACTGTGTTTATTACTATGACCCTCTTTCTCTCCGCCTCTCTTTCTTTCTCTCTCTCTCCGCCTCTCTCACTCTCTCTCTCTCTCTCTCTCACTCTTTCTCTGTCTCTCTCACTCTTTCTCTCTCTCTCTCTCTTACTCTCTCTCTCACTCTCTCTGTCACTCTTTCTCTGTCTCTCTCACTCTCTCTCTCTCCGCCTCTCTCCGCTTCTCTTTCTCTGTCTCTCTTTCTCACTCTCTCTCTCTCTCTTACTCTCTCTCTCTCTCTCTGCCTCTCTCTCTCTCTCTCTCTCTCCACCTCTCTCTTTTATTTTCTCTCTGTCTCTCTCACTCTCTCTCTGTCTCTCTCTCTCTCTCTCTCTGCCTCTCTCGTGCTCTCTCTTTCTCTCCCTCCCTTCCTCATCTCTCTCTCTCACTCTCGCTCTCTCTCTCTCTCTCTCTCTCTTGCTCTCTCTCTCACTCTCTCGCTTCTCTCTCTCTCTCTCTCTCTCTCTCTCGCTCCTCTCTCTCTCTCTCTCTCTCTCTCTCTCTCTCTCTCTCTCTCTCTCGCTCCTCTCTCTCTCTCTCTCTCTCTCTCTCTCTCTCTCTCTCGCTCCTCTCTCTCTCTCTCTCTGCATGTGACGTAGCTTGGCTGTGTGTGGACGTGGCGTTCTGACCCGCTGTGTCCTTGGCCTCTCTGCATCGATGTGGTAGATGTGTCACTTCATTTGAAACTCTCTCTCTCTCTCTCTCTCTCTCTCTCTCTCTCTCTCTCTCTCTCTCTCTCTGTGAGAGTGCGTTCGAAGGCGTTTCCCTCGCCGGAGTCGGCGGCAGCGCCTCAGAATAGGGCCCTGGTAGAGGCCTGTACCTCCTGACCAGTGTCTGGACTAACAGCATTAGCTAATCCCCGCGAGGCCGTATGGGAAATGGGCCAAGAAGGCACTTCCTGTTTGTGTTGATTGCCGTTGAGTCATGAATCCTTCTCGTTTGAAGCCGTTCGCCTCCTGCGTCTCCACTGAGTCATTCGCAGTAAACGCCGGACCACCTGCGCCCCGCTCTCCAGACCCGAATTCTCCGACTGTGAATCCTCTTCTGGGCTCTAATTGGGAAATAAACACAGGCAGTTACAGTAAACAGCAGCTCAGCTGTAGAGAGCAGTCTCTCGCTGATGAAGACTGTGAACAGACACAGACAGTATGCAGCTCTGTCACGACCCTGATAACGTCCTGCTTGTTTCAGGCCTCATATCACGGCCTGACTGTACTCAGATAAGGGGCGGCTCCTGGGTGGGCTCTCAGAATCCCAAAATGTGTAGTAAATGGAAAAAATTGAAATCACAACTGATTCTGGCCAGCAGCTTCATGAGGAGCCACATGAGCTGCTTTTCAACTAGGGATGATCTGAATTGCTGTGTTAATGATGCATGAGCTGACGTTATAGAGTACGTTATAGAGTAGGAGTATAAACAGAGTATGAGGAGTATAAACAGAGTGTGAGGAGTATAAACAGAGTATGAGGAGTATAAACAGAGTATGAGGAGTATAAACAGAGTATGAGGAGTATAAACAGAGTATGAGGAGTATAAACAGAGTATGAGGAGTATGAACAGAGTACGAGTAGTATGAACAGAGTACGAGGAGTATGAACAGAGTATGAGGAGTATGAACAGAGTGTGAGGAGTATGAACAGAGTACGAGGAGTATGAACAGAGTACGAGGAGTATGAACAGAGTATGAGGAGTATGAACAGAGTGTGAGGAGTATGAACAGAGTACGAGGAGTATGAAGAGTATGAGGAGTATGAGGAGTATGAACAGAGTATGAGGAGTATGAACAGAGTGTGAGGAGTATGAACAGAGTATGAGGAGTATGAACAGAGTATGAGGAGTATGAGGAGTATGAACAGAGTATGAGGAGTATGAACAGAGTATAAGGGGTATGAACAGAGTGTGAGGAGTATAAACAGAGTGTGAGGAGTATAAACAGAGTATGAGGAGTATGAACAGAGTATAAGGGGTATGAACAGAGTATGAGGAGTATGAACAGTGTGTGAGGAGTATGAAGCGAGTGTGAGGAGTATGAACAGAGTATGAGGAGTATGAACAGAGTACGAGGAGTATGAACAGTGTGTGAGGAGTATGAACAGAGTATGAGGAGTATGAACAGAGTATGAGGAGTATGAGGAGTATGAACAGAGTATAAGGGGTATGAACAGAGTGTGAGGAGTATAAACAGAGTGTGAGGAGTATAAACAGAGTATGAGAAGTATGAACAGAGTATAAGGGGTATGAACAGAGTATGAGGAGTATGAACAGTGTGTGAGGAGTATGAAGCGAGTATGAGGAGTATGAACAGAGTATGAGGAGTATGAACAGTGTGTGAGGAGTATGAAGAGAGTATGAGGAGTATGAACAGAGTGTGAGGAGTATGAACAGAGTATGAGGAGTATGAACAGAGTATGTGGAGTATGAACAGAGTATGAGGAGTATGAACAGAGTATGTGGAGTATAAACAGAGTATGAGGAGTATGAACAGAGTATGTGGAGTATAAACAGAGTATGAGGAGTATGAACAGAGTATGTGGAGTATGAACAGAGTATGAGGAGTATGAACAGTGTGTGAGGAGTATGAAGCGAGTATGAGGAGTATGAACAGAGTATGAGGAGTATGAACAGAGTATGAGGAGTATAAACAGAGTATGAGGAGTATGAACAGAGTATAAGGGGTATGAACAGAGTATGAGGAGTATGAACAGTGTGTGAGGAGTATAAACAGAGTGTGAGGAGTATGAGGAGCTTCAGGAGCACGCTGTCCAAGACAGACCTAAACTAGCTAGGGAGTCTGTTAAACACACATTCAGCAAACTTCAGTGGAGTCATTCACTAAAACCTTTGACCGGTGACACTGGGATTGGCTCCAACCCCCCGTGACCCCGACTAGTGGGATAAGTTTTTAATGCACAATATTGTTCATTATTTTTATCAACAAAATGACAGAAAATATCCAGATATCAGTTTTTTGTTAGTATCACACAACCCTACTTTCAACACATTCAGATCAAACTGTCTCAATAATTATATAAACATATATTCAGTTATGTGTGTCCAAACTTTTGACTGGTAGTGTACGTCACAGATGTGAGTGTATGTTTCTTACTGTCCTTCTGTTGGAGCAGATAAAAAGTATCAACCTGAGGTCAGACCAATATGACCTCATAACTGGGGTCAGACCAGTATGACCTCATAACTGGGGTCAGACAAATATGACCTCAAAACTGGGGTCAGACCACTATGACCTCAAAACCGGGGTCAGACCAATATGTTAGGTGGTTTGTATTTTTGCCACACCAGCATTGGCACGAACCTGGCGATACGGTACGTATCATTATACAGGGGTTACGATTCAATATATTGCAATACTTTATTCAAAGAGATATATCGCGATTTTTTAAATGTAATTTTAGGTTAAAAAAACTGACTACATAAAAAAACAGACTAGATATAAAAAAGAGACTAGATAAAAACAGACTAGGTAAAAAACAGACTAGATATAAAAAACAAACTAGATAAAAAAACAGACTAGATTGAAGAAAACAGACTAGATAAAAAAAACAGACTAGATTGAAGAAAACAGACTAGATAAAAAAAACAGACTAGATTGAAGAAAACAGACTAGATAAAAACAGACTAGATAGAAAAAAACAGACTAGATATAAAAAAGAGACTAGATAAAAAAGAGACTAGGTATAAAAAACAGACTAGATATAAAAAACAGACTAGATGTAAAAAAGAGACTATATATAAAAAACAGACTAGATAAAAAACTGACTAGATATAAAAAAGAGACTAGATAAAAAACTGACTAGATATAAAAAAGAGACTAGATAAAAACAGACTAGATAAAAACAGACTAGATAAAAACAGACTACATATAAAAAGAGACAAGATAGAAAAACAGACAAGATAGAAAAAGAGACTAGATATAAAAAGAGACTAGATATAAAAAGAGACTAGATAAAATCAGACTAGATATAAAAAACAGACTAGATATAAAAAGAGACTAGATAAAATCAGACTAGATATAAAAAACAGACTACATATAAAAAGAGACTAGATATAAAAAGAGACTAGATATAAAAAACAGACTAGATAGAAAAACAGACTAGATATAAAAAGAGACTAGATAAAATCAGACTAGATATAAAAAGAGACTAGATAAAAAAAGAGACTAGATAAAAAAAGAGACTAGATAAAAAAGAGACTAGATATAAAAAGAGACTAGATATAAAAAGAGACTAGATATAAAAAGAGACTAGATAAAATCAGACTAGATATAAAAAAGAGACTAGATAAAAAAAGAGACTAGATAAAAAAGAGACTAGATATAAAAAACAGACTAGATATAAAAAACAGACTAGATAGAAAAACAGACTAGATATAAAAAGAGACTAGATATAAAAAACAGACTAGATAGAAAAACAGACTAGATATAAAAAGAGACTAGATAAAATCAGACTAGATATAAAAAGAGACTAGATAAAAAAAGAGACTAGATAAAAAAAGAGACTAGATAAAAAAGAGACTAGATATAAAAAGAGACTAGATAAAAAAAGAGACTAGATATAAAAAGAGACTAGATAAAATCAGACTAGATATAAAAAAGAGACTAGATAAAAAAAGAGACTAGATAAAAAAAGAGACTAGATAAAATCAGACTAGATATAAAAAAGAGACTAGATAAAAAAAGAGACTAGATAAAAAAGAGACTAGATATAAAAAACAGACTAGATATAAAAAACAGACTAGATAGAAAAACAGACTAGATATAAAAAGAGACTAGATAAAATCAGACTAGATAGAAAAACAGACTAGATAGAAAAACAGACTAGATAAAATCAGACTAGATATAAAAAGAGACTAGATAAAATCAGACTAGATAGAAAAAAACAGACTAGATTAAGTCCTCATAAAGTTCATGCTTGTTTTCCTGCAGGCCTCATATCATGGACTTACTGTACGCAGATAAGGGGTGGGTCCTGGGTGGGCTCTCAAAACACATTACAGTTTAGTAAATAGAAAGTAAAATCACAACTGAGGTCACATTG
>CM038726.1:31293413-31303413 GCA_021613375.1 Megaleporinus macrocephalus | reverse complement strand
TGGACCCAGAGTTTTTTTCCAAGCCGTTATGGGGCATTTCTAATGGTCCATTATCCATGAAACTTATGTTGTTGCTTTGGATGCTGGTATGCTGGTCAACCAGCATGACCAAGCTGGGTGACCCACTAAGCCAGCACCAGGCCAGCACTGTACCAGCTCAAAGCAGCATGGAATGCATGCTGGTCTGTGCTGTTTTCTTGAACAGCCTTGAAGTTAATAACAGCTCACAGCCATTAATTAACACGATGTGTGTAGCCTAAATTGTTCTGTGATCTCCAGAATAGACTTGCGCATGTGGGTTCTGACGCTGCATGACTCGTTTTCTGTAGAAACAGTGAACAGCGTGGGCAAAATACATGCCGCTCCTGCTGCCTGTGGCCGGGGGCTGTTTAAGATGATCTACCATCCAGTGAGTGTGGATGTGGCGTGATGTTAGTAGAATCTTCTATTACTTCACATCACTCGCCTCATAGGCCTCGTAGCTCCAGCGCCAAAGCTAGAAAAGCTAACACATGACGAGGTGATAGAGAACTGTGAACGTTTAGTCTGGACCCTCGCAGACCTTCACACAGTGGCCATATGGTCACGCACTGCTGGGAGAGGAACGGCACCCTGCGCTCCTGCTTACATCAGTGCTTTCCCACACCGAGGGGGGCGGCTCAGTGCAGTCAGAGCAGCTCAGCTACTCCCCGCGCTCGATTATGGTGGGCTTGTGTGGCGGTGCGTGGCCCAGCGTGATAGGTCTGTGTTTGTGCATATATGTGTTCTCTCCTGAGAGGGGGTCTGTCTGTGTGTGTGTGTCTGTGTGTGTGTGTGTGTGTGTTTTCAGGTGTTTTCAAGCTGCGTAGGAAAAACAGGTTCAACCTACAGGGTACGAGTGACCGATATGATGATATTGTATCACTATCATAATAAATTATGTCCTCATACTCTGTTCATACTCCTCAAACTCTCTGTTCACACTCCTCATACTCTCTGTTCATACCCCTCATACTCTCTGTTCACACTCCTCAAACTCTGTTCACACTCCTCATACTCTCTGTTCACACTCCTCATACTCTCTGTTCATACTCCTCATACTCTCTGTTCACACTCCTCATACTCTCTGTTCATACCCCTCATACTCTCTGTTCATACTCCTCATACTCTCTGTTCACACTCCTCATACTCTCTGTTCATACTCCTCATACTCTCTGTTCATACTCCTCATACTCTCTTCATACTCCTCATACTCTCTGTTCATACTCCTCATACTCTCTGTTCATACTCCTCATACTCTCTGTTCATACTCCTCATACTCTCTTCATACTCCTCATACTCTCTTCATACTCCTCATACTCTCTGTTCATACTCCTCATACTCTCTGTTCATACTCCTCATACTCTCTGTTCATACTCCTCATACTCTCTTCATACTCCTCATACTCTCTGTTCATACCCCTCATACTCTCTGTTCATACCCCTCATACTCTCTGTTCATACCCCTCATACTCTCTGTTCATACCCCTCATACTCTCTGTTCACACTCCTCATACTCTCTGTTCACACTCCTCATACTCTCTGTTCATACTCCTCATACTCTCTGTTCATACTCCTCATACTCTCTGTTCATACTCCTCATACTCTCTGTTCATACTCCTCATACTCTCTTCATACTCCTCATACTCTCTTCATACTCCTCATACTCTCTTCATACTCCTCATACTCTCTTCATACTCCTCATACTCTCTGTTCATACCCCTCATACTCTCTGTTCACACTCCTCATACTCTCTGTTCATACTCCTTATACTCTCTTCATACTCCTCATACTCTCTGTTCATACCCCTCATACTCTCTGTTCACACTCCTCATACTCTCTGTTCATACTCCTTATACTCTCTTCATACTCCTCATACTCTGTTCATACTCCTCATACTCTCTGTTCATACTCCTCATACTCTCTTCATACTCCTCATACTCTCTGTTCATACCCCTCATACTCTCTGTTCACACTCCTCATACTCTCTGTTCATACTCCTTATACTCTCTTCATACTCCTCATACTCTGTTCATACTCCTCATACTCTCTGTTCATACTCCTCATACTCTCTTCATACTCCTCATACTCTCTGTTCATACTCCTCATACTCTCTGTTCATACCCCTCATACTCTCTGTTCACACTCCTCAAACTCTGTTCACACTCCTCATACTCTCTGTTCATACCCCTCATACTCTCTGTTCATACTCCTCATACTCTCTGTTCATACTCCTCATACTCTCTGTTCATACTCCTCATACTCTCTGTTCACACTCCTCAAACTCTGTTCACACTCCTCATACTCTCTGTTCATACCCCTCATACTCTCTGTTCATACTCCTCATACTCTCTGTTCATACTCCTCATACTCTCTGTTCATACTCCTCATACTCTCTGTTCACACTCCTCATACTCTCTGTTCACACTCCTCATACTCTCTGTTCATACTCCTCATACTCTGTTCATACTCCTCATACTCTCTGTTCATACTCCTCATACTCTCTGTTCATACTCCTCATACTCTCTGTTCATACCCCTCATACTCTCTGTTCATACTCCTCATACCCTCTGTTCACACTCCTCATACTCTCTGTTCATACTCCTCGTACTCTCTCTTCATACCCCTCATACTCTCTGTTCATACTCCCCATACTCTCTGTTCACACTCCTCATACTCTCTGTTCATACTCCTCATACTCTCTTCATACTCCTCATACTCTCTGTTCACACTCCTCATACTCTCTGTTCATACCCCTCATACTCTCTGTTCATACTCCTCATACTCTCTGTTCATACTCCTCATACTCTCTGTTCATACCCCTCATACTCTCTGTTCACACTCCTTATACTCTCTGTTCACACTCCTCATACTCTGTTCATACTCCTCATACTCTCTGTTCATACTCCTCATACTCTCTGTTCATACTCCTCATACTCTCTGTTCATACCCCTCATACTCTCTGTTCATACTCCTCATACCCTCTGTTCACACTCCTCATACTCTCTGTTCATACTCCTCGTACTCTCTCTTCATACTCCTCATACTCTCTGTTCATACCCCTCATACTCTCTGTTCATACTCCTCATACTCTCTGTTCATACCCCTCATACTCTCTGTTCATACTCCTCATACTCTCTGTTCATACCCCTCATACTCTCTGTTCATACTCCTCATACTCTCTGTTCATACTCCTCACACTCTCTGTTCACACTCCTCATACTCTCTGTTCATACTCCTCATACTCTCTGTTCATACTCCTCATACTCTCTGTTCATACTCCTCATACTCTCTGTTCATACTCCTCATACTCTCTGTTCATACTCCTCATACTCTCTGTTCATACTCCTCATACTCTCTGTTCATACCCCTCATACTCTCTGTTCATACTCCTCATACTCTCTGTTCATACTCCTCATACTCTCTGTTCATACTCCTCATACTCTCTGTTCATACTCCTCATACTCTCTGTTCATACTCCTCATACTCTCTGTTCATACTCCTCATACTCTCTGTTCATACTCCTCATACTCTCTGTTCATACTCCTCATACTCTCTGTTCATACTCCTCATACTCTCTGTTCATACTCCTCATACTCTCTGTTCATACTCCTCATACTCTCTGTTCATACTCCTCATACTCTCTGTTCACACTCCTCATACTCTCTGTTCATACTCCTCATACTCTCTGTTCATACCCCTCATACTCTCTGTTCACACTCCTTATACTCTCTGTTCACACTCCTCATACTCTCTGTTCATACTCCTCATACTCTCTGTTCACACTCCTCATACTCTCTGTTCATACTCCTCATACTCTCTGTTCATACTCCTCATACTCTCTTCATACTCCTCATACTCTCTGTTCATACTCCTCATACTCTCTGTTCATACCCCTCATACTCTCTGTTCACACTCCTCATACTCTCTGTTCATACTCCTCATACTCTGTTCACACTCCTCATACTCTCTGTTCATACTCCTCATACTCTCTGTTCATACTCCTTATACTCTCTGTCCATACTCCTCATACTCTCTGTTCATACTCCTCATACTCTCTGTTCATACTCCTCATACTCTGTTCACACTCCTCATACTCTCTGTTCATACTCCGCATACTCTCTGTTCATACTCCTCATACTCTGTTCACACTCCTCATACTCTCTGTTCATACTCCTCATACTCTCTGTTCACACTCCTCATACTCTCTGTTCACACTCCTCATACTCTCTGTTCACACTCCTCATACTCTCTGTTCATACTCCTCATACTCTCTGTTCACACTCCTCATACTCTCTGTTCATACCCCTCATACTCTGTTCACACTCCTCATACTCTCTGTTCATACTCCTCATACTCTCTGTTCATACTCCTCACACTCTCTGTTCATACTCCTCATACTCTCTGTTCATACTCCTCATACTCTCTGTTCACACTCCTCATACTCTCTGTTCATACTCCTCACACTCTCTGTTCATACTCCTCATACTCTCTGTTCACACTCCTCATACTCTCTGTTCATACTCCTCACACTCTCTGTTCATACTCCTCATACTCTCTGTTCATACTCCTCATACTCTCTGTTCACACTCCTCATACTCTCTGTTCATACCCCTCATACTCTCTGTTCACACTCCTCATACTCTCTGTTCACACTCCTCACACTCTCTGTTCACACTCCTCATACTCTCTGTTCACACTCCTCATACTCTCTGTTCATACCCCTCATACTCTCTGTTCACACTCCTTATACTCTCTGTTCAGACCCCTCATACTCTCTGTTCACACTCCTCATACTCTCTGTTCAGACCCCTCATACTCTCTGTTCACACTCCTCATACTCTCTGTTCACACTCCTCATACTCTCTGTTCATACTCCTTATACTCTCTGTTCATACTCCTCATACTCTCTGTTCATACTCCTCATACTCTCTGTTCATACTCCTCATACTCTCTGTTCATACTCCTCATACTCTCTTCATACTCCTCATACTCTCTGTTCATACTCCTCATACTCTCTGTTCATACTCCTCATACTCTCTGTTCACACTCCTCATACTCTCTGTTCATACTCCTCGTACTCTCTGTTCACACTCCTCATACTCTCTGTTCACACTCCTCATACTCTCTGTTCACACTCCTCATACTCTCTGTTCACACTCCTCATACTCTCTGTTCATACTCCTCATACTCTCTGTTCACACTCCTCATACTCTCTGTTCATACTCCTCATACTCTCTGTTCATACTCCTCATACTCTCTGTTCACACTCCTCACACTCTCTGTTCATACTCCTCATACTCTCTGTTCATACTCCTCATACTCTCTGTTCACACTCCTCATACTCTCTGTTCATACTCCTCATACTCTCTGTTCACACTCCTCATACTCTCTGTTCACACTCCTCACACTTTCTGTTCATACTCCTCATACTCTCTGTTCACACTCCTCATACTCTCTGTTCACACTCCTCACACTCTCTGTTCATACTCCTCATACTCTCTGTTCATACTCCTCATACTCTCTGTTCATACTCCTCATACTCTCTGTTCACACTCCTCATACTCTCTGTTCACACTCCTCACACTTTCTGTTCATACTCCTCATACTCTCTGTTCACACTCCTCATACTCTCTGTTCACACTCCTCACACTCTCTGTTCATACTCCTCATACTCTCTGTTCACACTCCTCACACTCTCTGTTCATACTCCTCATACTCTCTGTTCAGACCCCTCATACTCTCTGTTCATACTCCTCATACTCTCTGTTCATACTCCTCATACTCTCTGTTCACACTCCTCACACTCTCTGTTCATACTCCTCATACTCTCTGTTCACACTCCTCATACTCTCTGTTCATACCCCTCATACTCTCTGTTCATACTCCTCATACTCTCTGTTCATACTCCTCATACTCTCTTCATACTCCTCATACTCTCTGTTCATACCCCTCATACTCTCTGTTCATACTCCTCACACTCTCTGTTCATACTCCTCATACTCTCTGTTCATACTCCTCATACTCTCTGTTCACACTCCTCATACTCTCTGTTCACACTCCTCATACTCTCTGTTCATACTCCTCATACTCTCTGTTCATACTCCTCATACTCTCTGTTCACACTCCTCACACTCTCTGTTCATACCCCTCATACTCTCTGTTCACACTCCTCATACTCTCTGTTCACACTCCTCACACTCTCTGTTCATACTCCTCATACTCTCTGTTCACACTCCTCATACTCTCTGTTCACACTCCTCACACTCTCTGTTCATACTCCTCATACTCTCTGTTCACACTCCTCATACTCTCTGTTCATACTCCTCATACTCTCTGTTCACACTCCTCACACTCTCTGTTCATACTCCTCATACTCTCTGTTCACACTCCTCATACTCTCTGTTCATACCCCTCATACTCTCTGTTCATACCCCTCATACTCTCTGTTCATACTCCTCATACTCTCTGTTCACACTCCTCATACTCTCTGTTCATACCCCTCATACTCTCTGTTCATACCCCTCATACTCTCTGTTCATACTCCTCATACTCTCTGTTCACACTCCTCATACTCTCTGTTCATACCCCTCATACTCTCTGTTCATACCCCTCATACTCTCTGTTCATACCCCTCATACTCTCTGTTCATACTCCTCATACTCTCTGTTCACACTCCTCATACTCTCTGTTCATACTCCTCATACTCTCTGTTCACACTCCTCATACTCTCTGTTCATACCCCTCATACTCTCTGTTCATACTCCTCATACTCTCTGTTCATACTCCTCATACTCTCTTCATACTCCTCATACTCTCTGTTCATACCCCTCATACTCTCTGTTCATACTCCTCATACTCTCTGTTCATACTCCTCATACTCTCTGTTCATACTCCTCATACTCTCTGTTCACACTCCTCACACTCTCTGTTCATACCCCTCATACTCTCTGTTCACACTCCTCATACTCTCTGTTCACACTCCTCACACTCTCTGTTCATACTCCTCATACTCTCTGTTCACACTCCTCATACTCTCTGTTCACACTCCTCACACTCTCTGTTCATACTCCTCATACTCTCTGTTCACACTCCTCATACTCTCTGTTCATACTCCTCATACTCTCTGTTCACACTCCTCACACTCTCTGTTCATACTCCTCATACTCTCTGTTCACACTCCTCATACTCTCTGTTCATACCCCTCATACTCTCTGTTCATACCCCTCATACTCTCTGTTCATACTCCTCATACTCTCTGTTCACACTCCTCATACTCTCTGTTCATACTCCTCATACTCTCTGTTCATACTCCTTATACTCTCTGTTCATATATATATATTATACTCTTATATAATATATATATATATATATATATATATATATATATATATATATATATATATATATATATATATATATATTATGTTTTATACAGGTACTGTATGCATAATACAGATTGGTACTCATATGTAATGCGTATGGTCTGTATTACTATTACTATTATTATTATGTAGCTTCTTATGTTCAGTCATATTTAAAAATTTGAGCGCCCCGGTCACATGATGTTTTGTTGAATTTCTGGTTAACACATCCTGTACTGAGAACACGCTGCTGCACATCTCACTGCTACCGTTTATTTGCTGAACACACTGATGAATAATAAAACATGAAATCTGGGTAACGCTGTGGCACGCTTCATATTTATATTTTTTATTTCAATATTTTAAACTTGTTCTCAACATGTTACACTTGTTTTGCTTGTATTGGGAGGGTTTTGGTTTTACTGGGATGGGTGTTGGCCGTACTAGTATTTTTGGTTGTACTGAGAGGGGTTGGTTGTCCTGGGAGGTGTTTTGGTTTTACAGTGAGGGGTTTGGTCACACTGGGAGGTGTTTTGGTTGTACTGGGAGTGATTGTGGTTGTATTGGGAGGGATTTTTGTTGTACAGGGAGGGGTTTTGGTTGTACCGGGAGGGGTTTGGTTGTACTGGGAGGGGTTTCAGTCACACTGGAAGATGTTTTGGTTTTACAGGGAGGGGGTTGTTTGTACTGGGAGGTGTTTTGGTTTTACAGGGAGGGGTTTGGTCACACTGGGAGGTGTTTTGGTTTTACAGGGAGGGCTTTTGGTTGTACTGGGAGGGATTTTGGTCACACAAGCAGGTGTTTTAGTTGTACAGGGAGGGGTTTGGTTGTATTGGGAGGGATTTTGGTCACACAAGGAGGTGTTTTGGTTGTACAGGGAGGGGTTTGGTTGTATTGGGAGGGATTTAGGTCACACAAGGAGGTGTTTTAGTTGTACAGGGAGGGGTTTGGTTGTATTGGGAGGGATTTTGGTCACACAAGGAGGTGTTTTGGTTGTACAGGGATGGGTTTGGTTGTACTGGGAGGGATTTTGGTCACACAAGGAGGTGTTTTGGTTGTACAGGGAGGGGTTTGGTTGTACTGGGAGGAATTTTGGTCACACAAGGAGGTGTTTTGGTTGTACAGGGAGGGGTTTGGTTGTATTGGGAGGGGTTTTGGTTTGTGGGAAGCAGATGTGTTTGCACAGCTATAACGTGGGTCAAAGCATCTCAGACCATCTCCTGAAGTGGTTGGAATGGTCAGATTTGAATGTGTCTTTAGTGCTTTTCTGTTTATTTTTAAGTGGCCTGGTTGGCCTGATCCAGATATAATCCTCATACTCAAGAGACATGCTATGTGATGGCTGGAGATGTTCAGGAATTATATGGAGCCCAACCTTATTCATTACACAAGCTCCCAAGATCTTTAAAAACGTGTCATTCTGGTTAATTGTTATTGTTTTGTTTAATTAATTACATCTGTTCTAATGATGACATGTTGTCTATACACAATATGTTATAATGTGTTATAATACAGTTTTTAACCAGTGCCTATATATATATATATTATTATTATTACATGTAGGTGTTTGTTCTGTGAAGTGAAACAAACGTTTGCACCATGTTCTGATGCTGTGTGAATACAAATGTGTGTATGCATGTGCGCTTATGGCTTTGTAACTTTGTACGTGTGGTTTTCTATCTCTCTCTCTCTCTCTCTCTCTCTCTCTCTCTCTCTCTCTCTCTCTCTCTCTCTGTCGTTCAGATCTGACTCATCTCTGACTCATGCAGATGTAGGCTGACCTTAAACCTGTTGACTGTTGCTCAGTCATTTCTGGCCGCAATCCAGCCACACCAAGGAAATGCTCGTCTTGTAACTTGTATTTCGGTTTTTATTCCTTTGTCAGCACCAAACCAGTCTGGCAACCCAGAACCAGTGACACACGTTTTTTTTTTTCTTCTGTATCCACAGCTTTAAAGTAGGCGCTTCATTAAAATTGGTTTTAAAAAGTTAATCAGTGATTATTAGTTGGCCTTTTGCGGACTGATGAGATGTGATGTAGTGACTGTAGTTCGGCGGCTCATAGCGAAGCGCGGCCAGTGTTGGCGTGAAGCCATGCAAATGTTGGAGTGGTGACGGTGTTACCAGTAAAAGGGATGGTTATCAGACTGTTTGTCAGCGTGGATTGTTTATTTTACGGTGGGAACAGGATGCTCTGTACCGCACTTCTATTTCCGGTTCTTGCGGAACTGAACGCGATCTACGCTCAGCGTCCATCTAGGCTTGTGTGATATTTACAAAAACTGATTTCTCAATGTTTTCTATAATTTGGTTGATAACGATAATAAATGATATTGTGCATTATTTAAAAATGTGTTTGTAAAAGTTTTATATTTTACTAGCTTGCACTTCTTAAATGATATTAACATCAGGGTCAGGGTCATGGGGGGGCTGGAGCCAATCCCAGCATCATCTTTAGTTTTAGTGAATGTCTCGCTGAAGTTTGAGTGTTTTAGCTGGTTTAGGTCTGTTTGGACGTCGCGCTCCTGAAGCTCTTCATACTCCTAATTTGTTGGGAGATGATGGAACAGGTTAGCTGTGTTGATCTTTAACGGCTGTTTTCTTACGAAGTCTGTAAAC
>CM038726.1:31273413-31285913 GCA_021613375.1 Megaleporinus macrocephalus | reverse complement strand
GATAATCTTTTATTAGTCCCACAGTGGAGAAGTTACAGCAGCAAAGGGATAGCAAAGCACTCGGTACGAACAATAGATAAAAAAAACAGTACAGTATATACAATATAAATTATAAAAAGCCAAGAACTCTTCTTAATTGCACATGGGGAATTGAAAAATATTGCACATTATGTTACACTGAAAAAATAAGTGTGTGTGTATGTAGTTATGATATTTTGACCAACCTTTGAATGACGGAAATGACTTACTAATGACTTTTTTCATGTGATGTCAATCGTGACGTCTACTTTGGGGAATATATTTGCATATAATTGGATTTTTCACCATAAAAGGTGGAAAATTATTCATGTGCACGAGTATTTTGGTGCTTGTGTCATTCTGGCCACAGATTATGGTCGAAATTTAAATATGCACTTTGGTATAGGGGTGTACTGATACTCTCGATTCAAAAAGGTATATCAGGTATTGTTATGATATTTTGATCAAAATTTGAATAAAGGAAATGACTTGGCTGGTGGAACTACTTTCTTTGGCGGAAGGAGATGCAAGTATTAAAACTTGGTTGTTTCACTTTTTTCTTAACTTAGCGAAACAGCTGGATGGCAGAACATGTTATGTTGATCTTGAGCTCTTTTTCAGTGTCAGTCTGCTCTGATTTTTGGAGAATATAATTGCATATAATTGGAATCATTACCATAAAAGGTGGAAAATTATTTATGCGTAGGTGGCTCTGGATAAGAGCGTCTGCTAAAAGCTGTTAATGTAAATGTAAATATAAGTTAAAAGGTGATACATGCACACAAGTATTTCGATACTCATGTCATTTTAGCCAAAGATTACGGTTGAAATTAAAATGTGCACTTAAATATAGGGGTGCAACGATACCCTCAGCTCACAATTCAAATAGGTTCACTATACTAGGTCCATGATTCAATAGCAATGTTATGATATTTTGACCAACATTTGAATGAAGGAAATTACTTACTAATTACTTTTTTTCAAGGATGGCTGCAATCAAATATTAATCAAGACATGTGATGTCAATGGTGACCTGCATAAAATTGGAATTATCACCATAAAAGGTGGAAAATTATTTATGTACACAAGCATTTTGGTGCTTGTGTCATTTTAGCCACAGAATACGTTAAAAATGACAAAATAATATAAACTTTAGTAAAGGAGTGTAACGATACTCTCAGAACACAATTCAAATAGGTTCACTATACTAGGTCAATGATTCGAAACACAGAATACAGTGAAATATTATATACTAATATAGACTTTAGTAAAGGAGTGTAACGATACTCTCAGAACACAATTCAAATAGGTTCACTATACTAGGTCAATGATTCGAAACACAGAATACAGTGAAATATTATATACTAATATAGACTTTAGTATAGGAGTGTAACGATACTCTCAGAACACAATTCAAATAGGTTCACTATACTAGGTCAATGATTCGAAACACAGAATACAGTGAAATATTATATACTAATATAGACTTTAGTAAAGGAGTGTAACGATACTCTCAGAACACAATCCAAATAGGTTCACTATACTAGGTCAATGATTTGATATTGTTATGATATTTTAAACAAAATTTGAAAGAAGGAAATTACTTACTAATTATTTTTTCATGGATGGCTGCAATCAAACATCAATGAAGACATGTGATGTCAATCGTGACGTCTACTTTGGGGAATATATTTGCATATAATTGGATTTTTCACCCTAAAAGGTGGAAAATTATTAATGCGCACAAGTATTTTGGTGCTTGTGTCATTTTAGCCACAGATTATGGTCGAAATTTTAATATGCACTTTAGTATAGGGGTGTACTGATACACTCAGCCAACGACTTGGCTGTGGCTGCTGGAACTACTTTTTTTGGCGGAAGGAGATGCAAGTATTAAAACTTGTTTGCTTCACTTTTTTCTTAACTTAGAGAAACAGCTGGATGGCAGAACATGTGATGTTGATCTTGAGCTCTTTTTCAGTGTCAGTCTGCTCTGATTTTTGGGGAATATATTTGCATATAATTGGATTTATTACCATATAAGGTAAAAGGTGATACATGCACACGAGTATTTTGGAACTTAATAATAATTTTAATTTTAATAATTTTTAGTCACAGATCACGGTCACAGATGTAAATGTGAACTTTAGTATAGGGGTGTAGTGATACCATCAGCACATGATTCAAATAGGTTTAGTATACTAAGTCAGTGATTCGGTATTGTTATGATATTTGAGTGAAGGAATTTACTGGTGGCTGCTGGAACTACTTTCCTTGGCGGAAGGAGCTGAAAGTATTCAAACTGGTTTGCTTCACTTTTTCCACAACATTGCGAAACAGCAGGGTGGCAGTACTAGAACACGTGACGTGTGATGTCAATCAGCCTGCTGTGATGTTCGGGGAGGAGGGCCGGCGCTGAATCATGTGCTTGCATCATCGCTCCCTCCGTGGTGTCAGTGTCCGAGCGCCGTGTCAAGGCTCGTCAGCCTCTGTACACGCTCTTGAGGGCATGTTTGACCTATGAGCATTACTTTGCGAGTTGCTCCCTCATTAAAATTCCGCATACAGACCCCAAATCAGCTGTTCCAGATGAGGCCGTGACCCACCCGGCTGATGGGGGGGTGGCCGTTGTGGCGAATCAGTGCAGTGGTTTTTGGTGATGGTGTGTATTTGATCTCACAGCGTCCGTAGCAGTGATGACTAACCCTCGCGCTCGTGTTTGTTTGTTTACCTCCAGCCCCACGGGGAAGAAGTTCCGAAGCAAGCCCCAGCTGTCCCGTTACCTCGGCAACACGGTCGACCTAGGATGCTTCGACTTCCGCACGGGGAAGATGATGCCCAGCAAACTGCAAAAAAACAAACAGAGGCTTCGCAGCGAGAACCTCAGCCTGTCCAAGGTACCAAACGACAACTCACAGCAGCTCCACCTCCAGTTACCCGTCCGGTGATTCCAGAGTGACAGCAGACGTCTGTAACCCTGTTAGTGCTAATACTGACCCACACTGACCCATCAGGTTTCTGAAGAAGCTCTCGAGGACTGGATTTGTTTGTTTTATTGTTACTCCTCAATATAACAACACCCACCAGTCATAAGATTAGAACCAACTCTATATCTACACTGACTCTCCAGTGTATCAGCTCCACTGACCATATAGATCAGGGGTGTTTAATTAGAGTCAGTAAGGTCCAGTTAGAGGAGAACTTCTCAGGCCAAGGTCTGGACCACCATCATCTCTAACGTGTGTTCTGATTCAGTGGTGTATCCTGTTTACTGAAGTAGTCTAGTATCAGCATCTTATACCATCAGCTACTGAAACACCAACACACCACACATACCCTTCAGTATATTTCAGTATATTTACTGTTTAAATACTGAACTTTCAGTAAAAACAAGGGCTACATTTAAAATGATTTTGAAAAAAAGGGTTTATTTATAATAAAAATTAAAATAAAATGTTTAGTCTTGTTAACTGAGTTTCACATCTTATCAGTTTATCTCTCTCTTGTATTCCTCCACTCTTCCTCTTGTTCAGTGAGAGAGGTGAGCTCTTGGTTGTCCAGTCAGGACTTTAAATCTGGGCTGAAACTGTGTTAGGACTATTCTCACACTCATATGAGATATCCGGAAACTTCTGTGTCGGGTCGTTCTGTCTCGGTTCCTGGTTAAAAAGTTGTTTATCGTCGCCGTCTGTATTCTCTGACTGCTGCTTCTCGCCTGTGTGAGCACTGCTCTCCAGAATCTGCTCAGATCTGATTGGCTGAGGAGCTCATTTGTTGATTTTACTACACTCATAATTGGTCAGTGAGGTTACTGCACTGCAAAGCCCGTATACCGTAAAGACTAGAAAAACTCCGCCTCTTAAAATAAACACTGTCAACATTAAATCCGTATGAACAGATTATCTGTTTGGGTTCTCATTGGACAACGTCTGGGTCCGCCTAATAGTGACCTCTGCTATAGGAGCTACACTTACAGACTGTAGTTCATCTGATTCTCTGTACACTTTATTACCCTGTTCTTCAATGATCAGGACCCTCACAGATCATTATTAGGGAGGTGGGTCATTCTCAGCACTGCAGTGACACTGACATGGTGGTGGCGTGTTAGTGTGTGGTGTGCTGGTGTGAGTAGATCAGACACAGCAGTGCTGCTGAAGTGTTTAAACACTGTGTTCACTCACTGTCCACTCTCTAATGGTCTCTCACTGGACGCTGTTGGCTGGGTATGTTTGCTTGGTGGACTGTTCTGAGTCCAGCAGTAACACTGAGATGTTTAAACACTCCGTAGACCACCGATGAAGGACTGGAGAACACAAAGTGTAAATGATGACCCGCCGTCTCTGAGTGCCTAATAGAGTGGACAGAGTGTCAGTGTGTCTGATCCACTCACACCAGCACAACACACACTAACATAACACCAATATGTCAATGTCACTGCAGTGCTGAGAATGATCCATCTTCCTAGTAGTGTCTGTTCTGTGGTGGTCCTGTGGTGGTCCTGATCATTAAAGAACCGAGTAATAAAGTATACAGAGAATCAGATGAACTACAGTCTGTAGGTGGAGCTCCTATATGGTCAGTGGAGCTGATACAGTGGACAGTGAGTGATACGGGGTCAGATGTACGTATGAGCAGGTCAGCTGGGTGAAATATGTTTTGTAGCAACCACAGCACACAGTAGGACTTCAGTTTGCATGTAGCCCCGCCTACAGGGGACGCCATGAAGCCCCAACAAGCTCAGAGCAAAGCTGAAAATGAAAGTTTAGTCATGAAGACAGGGCTGTGCTAGAAACGAAAGTAGTTTCCACCAAAACCTTCTACAGAGAGCTTGTGAAACGATGACATGGACTGTGCTCACATATCGCGACCACATCACAGCGTATATTGCACCGTGTGTTCTGATCTGCTCCTGTGAGTAAACCCTGTTATTCTGATGGTGAACGTTCCTTTGAGGGTCGTATCTCAATAGCACAGCTTTCTGAGACCATATTAAAAAAATCACAGCAGGTTTTAAAAGACCCCACACAGCCCCCTGGCCCAAATCTTTAGTAAGTTTGTATGAAGTGTGTGATCAGTCATGTGTAATATACACCTGTAATATCTCCTTCCACTGTTTGTACAAGTGCATTTTTTCACATGCACAGCCCATAAACTGCACATGATTAATGACGGTGAATCAGTTTTCACCTGCAAATAATATATAAATATATAAAAATATAATATAAAAAAATTAAAGACAGCCATACCAATATGACAATTTAAGTATATATACAGTATCTTCGTAGTGCCAACTTTATAGTACATGCTCTACTTACAATGTAAGTCAATGGAAAAAGATTGTTTTCATTGGTCCATTCCTTATAAAAAAATTTTTGTCTATGTTTATATGTCATAGACAAATGAAGAAATATCTATCTATCTATCTATCTATCTGTCTATGAAGAAACAAAGTATAAAACTGATATATATATATATATATATATATATATATATATATATATATATATATATATATATATATATATATATATATACAGTTAAATTTTCCTATAATATTTAAACATGGCAGCTGCTATTTACATTGATTAAAAATTTTGTGATGAATGGACCAATAGAAATGCTCTAAAAGAGTGTGTAAAACATTCTGGTTCCATTGACTCACATTAAAAGTAAAGACAGTTTTTGGCCTCTACTATAAAGTCACTATTTTCTATTTTTTCTTTGGACAGCCAAAGGCTATATATATATATAGGTGATGATGGTGCTGAACTGGCTATAGACATCACATGACTGCAGTATTGCGGTATTGAGATTATCGTCACAGCCCTAGAGTCGAGTTCAGAAATATCAAGTATCAGAAATCCTCATTTACTCTCTGATTTCTAAACATTTGTTTATCACAAGATTCTGACGACCTCCTAGACTGATTAACAAATGATCCGACGTGGTTTTGTTGTTGAAGTCTGTGTAAACGCAGGAATACACTCACAGTGTTTTGTAAGTCCTGTGTACAGTGTAGCAGCTGTGCGTGTGTACATCCGTGTGAGTTTGTGAGTGCACGCTTGTTTACGTGTTACGGTCCGCCCTAATCATCGTGTCACCCTGACTAAGCAGATAAGGGAAGAACTGGCCTGTGCCACGCTGGACTAGGCACACAGACGGAGAGAAGCCCGAACAGGAAGACAGAGGATAGAAGTTTCTAGAAAGCTGTGGACAAATGCTCCGCGCGGCTCTTTTCCGAGTGAAAGGAGACCACTATTCAGCTCTATTGGGAGCCGCTGGGGGTGCGGGGTTGGGGGGGCTTTTGTTTTTTAACCTGCACGCTTCACAGCCTCTTGCTTGGCTAATCAGTTTCTGCTCTTGTTCCTGTAACTTTCACATGAGCTGCAGTGGAGATTGTGTAACACTTACTAGTGATGAGGCTTCTCTGTAAGTGTGCGGTCAGTAGCTGGTGGGAAGCTGTGTCACTGTTTTGTAGAAGCCCTTTGGACAGTCCAGTTATACTCGAGGATGGGGTGTGTGTGCATGTGCGATATATATATATATATATATATATATATATATATATATATATATATATATATATATATATATATATTAGAGATGGACTGATCAGTGTTTTTGAGGCCGATTCCGATGACCAATCACCTTTCAGCACGATTGGCCAATATCTGATACCGATCGAGGGCGGGGCTATATGACACTGCAGGGCTACATGCAATTATTAGCGCAAGCAAGTCATGAAACCTGCTTGAAATGTGATTATCTAGCACTATAAACTCAATCACATTGGCTGTGATTCCTGTAGCTGATTGGCTGTTGCTTCTGCTCTACTGTTCGTATTGGTCAGATCTGGTCTGCAAGGGTTTCTAGGTTGTTTGTTTTGTGCTAGCTCTGCTGTTTGCTGATACTCACTGTATTCAGCCGTGTGGTGTCTCTGAGATGCTGTATCAGATTAGTAGTGTTAAGCGTCTTCGTCTTGGTTCCCACATGAGACATGCTGATGTTACAGGACGTCCTGAATGAGTCCACGTCACATACGGTAAAACACTGCCAGACAGACGACATGCTTTCTATCAGCACATGCCGTGAACGCCATGAATGAAACCACATGTTTTTCAACCTAGTGGTTGAAGATAGGAATTGCAGGGATCTGGCCAGAGTGGGCTTCTTGGCAATAAATGTTGTCCGGGTGGAAAGCCTGTTCATTTCCCTTTTAAATGGTGCCACATTTGTGCCCATAAAAAATCCTCTCTGCCCATGCCAACCAGCTCATTGTGCCATTGATTGGTTTGGTCTTTGGTGCAATGGATGATTGAGGTATAAAGAAACTAGACATATTAGCAATTTAACAATTTAATTTTTAACAAGCAGGAGCCTCAGTAGTGTGTGGAAGAATTTCATCTCGATATCTCTCTGCATTGAGATTGTCTTCTATGATGAGGAGCCTCGTTTTTCCAGTGAGGGAGATGCCAGCCCACACCGTCACACTGCCTCCACCAGAAGATGTTACTCTATCGATGCAGCAGTCAGCTTCTCCACACTACCATTCAACTGCTATAGGCAGAATCTGGACTCGCTGAATAGCTGAACATAACGTTCCTCCACATGTTCAGGTTCCAGTGCATGTGTTGGTGAAGGGCAGTCATGCCAGGCCTCCAGGCAACCCCAGAAGACCAAAGATTGGCTGCATGCAGTCTGTTCTGGAGCTGTCGGCCATGTCGTCCTGCAAACTTGGACTGCTCTGATCTGGAGAAGACATCCTATGGTACCAAAGTGTTGACGGGGTGAGGAAACCTCTGTCTCTGAAATTCTCCATTATATGGAACTTGGTCTTTAGTTTGGAGATGGTACTGGGGCTCACTCCAGATAATGCCACAGCTTGGTTTTGTGGGACACTAGCTTGAAGTTGCCCTATCGCACGGGCCCTATCCCGATCAACCAAGCGTGGCATGTCGATTCTTGGAGCAGACACCTACTGACCATGCACACAGGTGCTGTCAATCAGGTGCCAATTGGCAGCACCTGAGGTACCAGAAGCTCAAAACAAGTGTCAGTAGCAACAGCAAAATAAGCTGTTTGGATTTGACAAATGTTTCATGGGCGCAACCCACATTCTCAGCTCTACTGCTCATCCCACAGAAGGTTGTTCCTTACAAATGTGGAACCATTTAAAAGAGAAATGATGAGGCTTTCCAGCCGTATAAGATTTATTGCACAACAAAGAAATAATCTACCAAACACACAATTCTTTTCTTTTTGTGCTAAGTTTATATATATATATATATATATATATATATATATATATATATATATATATATATATATATATATATATATATACTCGAATATTGGTCATTGGTGGTATCGTACTAGCCCTGAAAAAAAAAACCCCAACATATCGCTGTCCAATGAAAAACAAGTATTTCCAAAATTGGACCTTTACAAGAGAGACCGAAAACATACTTTACTTTCAATGTAAGTCAATGGAACCTGAATTTTTTCCAAGCCATTTTGGAGCACTTCTATAGAAATTGATTATCAGTGGTCGGTTACCCAAATATTGGTCATTGGTGGTATCGTACTAGCCCTAAAAAAAAAAAAGCCCAACATATTGTCGCTGTCCAATGAAAAACAAGTATTTCCAAAATTGCAACTTTACAAGAGAGACCGAAAACATACTTTACTTTCAATGTAAGTCAATGGAACCTGAATTTTTTCCAAGCTATTTTGGAGCACTTCTATAGAAATTGGTTATCAGTGGTCGGTTACCCAAATATTGGTCATTGGTGGTATCGTACTAGCCCTGAAAAAAAAACCCAACATATTGTCGCTGTCCAATGAAAAACAAGTATTTCCAAAATTGCACCTTTACAAGAGAGCCTGAAAACATACTTTACTTTCAATGCAAGTCAATAGAACCAGAATTTTTTCCAAATTATTTTAGAGCACTTCTATAGAAATTGGTTATCAGAGTTCAGTTACCCAAATATTGGTCATTGGTGGTATCGTACTAGCCCTGAAAAAAAACCCCCAACATATTGTCGCTGTCCAATGAAAAACAAGTATCAAGTATTCCCATCATATAAGCCCAAGTATTTCCAAGCTACTTTGGAGCATTTCCATTGGTCCATTCATTATGAAATTATTTATTATTTATAATATTAAAATAATTAAATAACATATATATCACACAGGGGCGGTCTGTATGACCCCACGTCCTGACTTTGTATAAAAACCTGTCTGTGTGTGTGCACGCTTGTTTTAGAGTGTCATAGAGAGTGAAGTTGTGCTGAGACTGTATCTTAAGAATGTGTAACATTACACACGACCACACCTCTTCAGGCTCAATCGTCAGCCGACGCACACGCTCGCACGCTCGCACGCTCACACGCTCACAGACACGTGGGCTGCCCCTCTTCAAAGGAAAGTCCTGAGCTATATTAAGAAAGATTTGAATAATTGTAATTCAGCACCAATCACTGGCATCCATACAGGCATGTATGGATGAGCGTGCGGGGCGGCGCCTCTGGGACAGTACAAGACGTCTTCATGATGAGTCTTTATGACTTTAATAGCTTCTCCGCTCTCATCTTGCTCAGAGGGGTGGGCACTTTCTTGTGGGCAGCGTTGCTTTCCCCTTCGCTGGCTTCAGTAGATTAACTTCAGAGAAGTGCCGTCCATCCAGAACCTCCCGAGAGCGACGTCACCGCGCCGGACGCTCCACTGGACGTTCTAAATCTTTTCCCTGGAACTGCTTACATGACCGGTGCACCTAAAATAGCCGTGAAATAAATAAGCGCCGTCTCCAGTGTGTTCTCCCGTCCAAAACAACGGCACATTTATAGCCCCCCATTCCCCCCGCTCCCGAAAACAGGCGTGTAGTGTGTAAGGAGTACTGGGATACCAAAAGAGACCCCTCACTTCTGTATCTAATATATAATATACATATATTACAAAGGCTTTAGACACTTTTTTAAAATATTAAACAGTATTAATAGAGTAAGTAGTGCTTTTACATACGTCAGTGTGTTTATTTAACCCTTTCCAAGCTTCTCCTTCTATAAAACCCAGTATTATTATCAGTTCTCATCTAATACCTGCTTTGACTGCTCAGTACTTCATTAAGCTAAATCAAGATTTGCTGCTGAAGGAACTGAATACATTCATACAATGTCTGGGGCGTCCAGGAGAAATCTGGAACCTAACTTTGTTCTTCAAACTGGATCAAGAGCTGATCTACTTCTCTCACAATAACATATTCATGTTACTTTGTATTGTATGTATGATTATTTATATCTGTTCTAATCAGATCTGCTGTTCTTACTGGTGAAAATACATGTATTGATCAGATAAAGACTTTTAAACTATCAGTTTAGGTGCCTCAGACTTTAGCTCTAGTTATAACACTAATTGCGAGTATGTATGGAGCAGTACGGTGCAGACGGGGCTTAGAAGGAGTCACACTTCTGAGGTAAAATGTAGGGTCATATGTCTTTTACAGGCTTTAAATACAGTCTGGAATGTCTTTCACGAGCTTCAGAAGTCTGTGTTTTCATTAGTTGATGTTTTCATTAGCTTAGTGCTAACATGCTATATACATCCCACAGGGGCGCTAGCATGATTATGGCCGCACTGAAGGCCTAGTTCTAATATGGTTTGCCACTGCACATTATATATATATATATATATATATATATAAATAATACTGGGTTGTTTATAGAAGGAGAAGCTTGGAAAGCGTTAAATAAACACACTGACGTATGTAAAAGCACTACTTACTCTATTAATACTGTTTAATATTTAAATAATAAAGTGTTTTGCTAAGCAAATTAAAGCATCCTATATAGAAAAATAGCTTTTTAAATATAATGTCCCCACGTGTGTGTGTGTGTAATAATATATTATATTATATATTATATATTATAATATATTAGATAGATAGATAGATAGATACTTTATTGATCCCGAAGGAAATTTAGCAATTATATATATATATATATATATATATATATATATATATATATATATATATATATATATATATATTATAAATTAATATTAATGTATTAGTTTTTGTATTATTATTTTTTTAATTTCATTTTATTTTATTTTATTGTTTTAGTCAATTTTCATTTTTCTGTACCTATACATTGTAATTATTTATTATTGCTGTCTCCAATGTTTTGTCGATTTTGAGTTTTCTACATCATTGAAACACGGCAATGGTCGTTTACACTCTGTGAAAATTTCATGATGAGTGGACCAATAGAAATGCTCCAAAATAGCTTGGGAAACATTCTGGTTCCATTGACTTACATGGAAAGTAAAGTATGTTTTTGGTCTCTCCTGTAAAAATGGCATTTCTGAGGTACTTGTTTTTTTTTTTAATGGACTGCGACGATATCTGCATTATCTAAAAATGTAAGATATATGGACCAATAGAAATGCTCCAAAATAGCAAAAAAATTCTGGTTCTGTTGACTTGCATTAAAAGTAAAAAGGTTTTTGTGTTCTTCTGTGAAGTTCTTCATTTTGGAGTACTCCATTGGACAGTGATGATATTTAACATCTTCCAAGCTTGAGACTTATTGCCCTGTGTATATTACCCCTTCACCCCTAACCCCCCCAGTGTCACTGGATCCATTTTCAGCAGTCAGAATATGAATGATGCTGAATACATGCTACAAACAAACTAAAATTTTGATGACGCTGCGTGGAAGTCAGTCTACAATCAAACATAACACTGTTATATACCAACACCAGCCACTCAAACCACAGGCTGCTGCTTCCATACCAGCTTTACTGCCAAATTAAAATATATATGAAAGGCTAATGTCTTTTTAGGATTATTATATATATTATCATATATAGGTTATCATTGGTTTAATGAACTGCATTGAGTTTACAGCATGCATTTTCTCAGTTTCTGCACTAAAACTGAAATCCACCGAGTCTGCACGCTAGTCTGACTCTCTGCCTCGAGCCATTAAACTCCCACTGTTCCCTTTCAGACAGTAACAGTCTCTCCAGTGCAGACCTGGCAGCAGGATTCATTAAAGGGCTATAACTGCTTTCACCTAATGACCAGCTAGCAATATAAGCTGATCTGTTTTCCTAGCCTGAGCAGTAATTGCACGACGGTTGTCTTTCTTCATTACCGTATTTCATTACCGTTATTGCAGCACAGTGGAGTTGAGTAGCCGTGCTGTATTATAGCCCCGTAGCAAAATATGAAGCAACCAAGTTCAGCCTAATGTGGTTTGTTCGTGCATCAAGCTTTGCTTTTCTCTCACTGCTGTAACAGCTTGAGGTTTATATCATGGCTGGTCAGAGACCAATCAGTGTGTTTTCATGCTTTTTTTTCATTATCAGATTTCTGCAGTTATCTGATTACTCGAGCAGCCGTGTAAACAGCAATGCTCTGATTTCTGTAAGGCCTAGAAGTCTGATAATGAAGAAAGAGCTGGATTTTAGCTCAG
>CM038726.1:31018413-31270913 GCA_021613375.1 Megaleporinus macrocephalus | reverse complement strand
GTACTAGTGTCTTTGTAGCATCACGTAACCCCAGTAACACAATATTAAACAATCAAGTCTAACTTCTTCCTTTGTTTCCATGTCTTATATTTTCTCATCACTTTTAATTCCTTTCACTGCTGTTACACATTACACTGCTGTACAGCAGAGCAGGAGCTCCACCACACGCGCTGACATGGCTTATAATGAAGAGAACATCTCACCACCAAACAGCTTCTCTCACTGTGACATTAGCTTTGAACTCTTTATGAAAATGAGCCGAGCTGAGACCGATACCATCTCCGTCATAACAGTGAACACAGAGAAACAGAAAGCTGGGTGGGGAGGGGTTACCACTCACACCCCTCACCCTACGCCAGCGCGCTCCTTGTTTACAGTTCAGTCGTTTGGTTCTCGTTTTAACGGCTCGAAGTGCAGAATCAGCATTATTAGCACGTGGGACTGAGCAGCAGGCGTGCGTGCGTTTACAGAGAGCTGGTGCGACGGCGGTGTGAGCTCAGCGCTCAGCAGATGTAATCTCAGGGCTGTGGGCTTGTTTGCATTCTTGTGGTTATACTGAGCCGTGCTGTGGAGCTCAGCTGTGGACTCTGCACGTCAGTCACTGCTTGGCTAGCGATAAGTGTGAAACCCCGGCCTTCACTTTAGCTATACATGTCGCATGTAGTAGTGCAGCAGCACAGCAACCGACTCAGGATGATCTGGGTGTATTATTTTATGGTACTTTTCTGTTGGGATTATTATTATAATTATTATTATTATTATTATTATTATTATTATTATTATTATTATTATTTTACTATTATTATTATTATTTTTTTATTATTATTATTATTATTATTATTATTATTATTATTATTATTATTATTATTATTATTATAGAACATTCATGTCCACTATTATTCCTGTTTTGTCGTGTTTCACTTTTAACTTTTATTTTTATTTTTTGTACAAACCCAATTTCACTATTGCTTCTGTGATCTTTCTCAGCACTGCAGTGACACTGGCATGGTGTTGGTGTGTTAGTGTGTGTTGTACTGGTATGAGTGGATCAGACACTGCTCATTCTGCTCAGACTCTCCTTCAGAGTTCAGTCCTTAAAGTTGGTTTTGCTTCTTACCCTTCTTAACACATTCAGTGATATTGAGATCTAGACTCTGGGGTGAGATCTAGACTCTCTCTCGTCTCTCTCTCGTCTCTCTTTCTCTCTCTTGTCTCTCTCTCGTCTCTCTCTTTCTTGCTTCACTCTCGTCTCTCTCTCTCTTCTCTCTCACTCTCTCTCTCTCTCTCGTCTCTCTCTTCTCTCTTTGTCTCTCATCTCTCTCTCGTCTCTCTCATCTCTTTCGCTCTCTCTCTTTCTTGCTTTGCTCTCGTCTCTCTTGCTCTCTCTATTTCTCTCGTCTCTCTCTCTTTTTTCTTGTCTCTTTCTCTTTCATCTCTATTTCTCTCATCTCTCTCTCTTCTCTCTCTTGTCTCTCTCTCTCTCTCTCATCTCTCTTGTCCCTCGTCTCTCGTCTTTCTCTCTCTCTTGTCTCTCTCTCATCTCTATCGTCTCTCTCTCATCTCTGGTCTCTCTCTCATCTCTCTCTATTTCTCTCATCTCTTTCTAATTTCTCGTCTCTCTTCTCTCTCTCTTCTTTCTGTGGTCAGTCCATTGTTCTTGAGTTCTCACAGTGAGAGTGTATAAAAACTGTGTCCACTCACTGTCCACTCTATTAGACACTCCTACTACTTGCTGGTCCACCTTGTAGATGTAAAGTCAGAGACAGTAGCTCATCTGCTGCTGCACAGTTTGTGTTCCTCTAGTTCTTCATCAGTGGACACAGGACGCCGCCTACAGGACACTGCTGTCTAGATAGTTTTGGTTGGTGGACGATTCTCAGTCCAGCAGTGACACTGAGGTGTTTAAACACTCCAGCAGCAGCACTGCTTTGTCTGATCTACTCACGCCAGCACAACACACATTGACACACCACCACCACATCAGTGTCACTACAGTGCTGAGAATGATCCACCTCCCTAATAGTACCTGCTCTGTGGTGGTCCTGATCATTAAAAGTATACAGAGAATCAGATGAACTACAGTCTGTAAGTTCCCAGTTCTTAAGATTGTAATGCGAAAAAAATAACCAAGGTGGTGCTTTCACTGATGTGTGGGTTGCCTAGCAACACCCCCTCTAATACCAGAACAGAAGCTGGATTTTGAACTTTACGCTGGTAACAGTCTGGATGATCTTTTGGCTCTTTAATAAAAATCTGTACACCAGCGTCCACTCACGCTTACCATAACCCCTCGTCCCAGTTTAGAGACCCTCCCTGATATCGTCTTTCACTTAAAAATAAATCACAGGACTTTCACTGCGGAGGTCACATTCTGAATTCATCTCGCAGCTGTTGTAGGCAAGTGACTCTCCAGTGATGAAACTTCTCGTGTCATGTTTTGTGGACCAGCCTCTGTACGTGTACCTTGACGTCACGCCTCGTGGCTGCAGCGCTCTTTCTCTTTCATTTAGATAAGAGACGTGTCGTCTCCAGCCTCAGCTGATAGAGATCACACAGAGCACGGAGCGGTACAGAGAAGTCACTGAGGGATGAAATCCTTCACACAGTCTCAGCACTGAGGCAGTTACTCAAACAGAAAGTACTTCAGTACGGATAACTAAATACTCCACTCAGACTGTTACGAATTACTTTCTTCGTTGTTTCTTTGTGACTATAACATTAATCTTTAATCTTGGTAGCCTCTGTAGCCCAGTAAGCCCGTTTCTGCCTCCTGATGGGTCACATTTGTCTCGCGCTGTTTGAAAAAATCCAACTAGCGAGTAGAAAGCGTTCCGAAGCAAACTTCCACCTGCGAGGCTTCCGGAGCCGCTTGTGGGCGGGGATCAAGTCCGACCTGTTTAGGTGAGGCTGGAACGTTCCGGTTTTCAAGCCCCCAAATACAGACGAGAGAGGAAGAGAGAGAGAGGGAGAGAGGGAGGAGAGAGAGAGAGAGACGAGAGAGAGACGAGAGAGACGAGAGAGAGAGACAAGAGAGAGACGAGACAGAGAGAGAGAGAGAGACGAGAGAGAGAGAGAGAGACAAGAGAGAGACGAGACAGAGAGAGAGAGAGAGAGAGAAAGGGAGAGAGGAGAGAGAGAGAGAGACAAGAGAGAGACGAGACAGAGAGAGAGAGAGAGAGAGAAAGGGAGAGAGGAGAGAGAGAGAGAGACAAGAGAGAGACGAGACAGAGAGAGAGACGAGAGAGAGATGAGACAGAGAGAGAGAGAGAGACGAGACAGAGAGAGAGAGAGAGAGAGAGAAAAAGAGAGAGAGACAAGAGAGAGAAAAAGAGGGAGAGAGAGAGAAAGAGAGAGAGAGAGAGAGACGAGAGAGAGAGACGAGAGAGAGACGAGAGAGAGAAAAAGAGAGAGAGAGAGACAAGAGAGAGACGGGAGAGAGAGACGAGAGAGAGAAAAAGAGAGAGAGACAAGAGAGAGACGAGACAGAGAGAGAGAGAGAAAGAGAGACGAGAGAGAGATGAGACAGAGAGAGAGAGAGACGAGACAGAGAGAGAGAGAGAGATGAGACAGAGAGAGAGAGAGAGATGAGACAGAGAGAGAGAGAGAGCGAGAGAGGCGAGACAGAGAGAGAGAGAGAGAGAGAGAGAGAGAGAGCGAGAGAGACGAGAGAGAGACGAAATTGTTAAATGTTGTTTTCTTAGAGGCCCGTTAGTAACAAAGGTATTGAAACTCTGATCGCTGTAAGAAGTGATTACAACTCTAGTACATCTGATCCAGCCAATCAGTGGCCCGGGTTGATAGGTTGATTAGCTCCAGGACCAGGGATGGACCCCACTGCTGTGAAGTCAAGTCAAGACAACGATGTTGTCTCAAAGCAGCTTTACAGAGTTTTGAAAACAGACAGTTACAACATATACCCCCCCAGTGAGCAAGACAGAGGCAACAGTGGCAAGAACACCTCCTTCAGACTGGAGGAAGACTCACAAGAAGAGACCCGTCCTCCTCTGATCAAACAGTACAGTTTAATAAACTAAACACCAAAGAAAAGAGTCTCTGTTTGAAATCTGGAGAGCAAAGCTTTAGAAGCTGCACAGGTAGAGGCAGTCTCTGACTGAGGCAGTCTCTGACTGAGGCCGTCTCTGACTGAGGCCGTCTCTGACTGAGGCAGTCTCTGACTGAGGCCGTCTCTGACTGAGGCAGTCTCTGACTGAGGCCGTCTCTGACTGAGGCAGTCTCTGACTGAGGCAGTCTCTGACTGAGGCTTTATGTAAAGTGGGCGTGAGCTGAAACAGTCTAATCCTATCTCAATGCTGATGCATCTGGATGGCACAGTGATGTAACTGAGGGTGTAGCAGACACAGACAGGAGGACAGTCATTACATTGCAATGAAGAACAAGTGTCTTAGAAACGACAACTTAGAGAGAGAGAGAGAGAGAGAGAGAGAAGAGAAGAGAAGAGAGTAGTAGGAGTGTCTAATAGAGTGAACAGTGAGTGGACACAGTGTTTAAACACTCTCAACTGTACTTTCAATGCAAGTCAATGGAACCAGAATTTTGTATAAGCTATTTTGGAGCATTTCTATTGGTCCATTCATCATAACATTTAAACACAATGTAAACATCAGCTGTCGTGTTCTAATGAAATATTCTTCTATGGATGGCACTGTCTCCTCACAGTAAGATGATCTGGGTTGGATTCCCGGTCCGGGTGGTTCTGTGTGGAGTGTGTATGTTCTCCCCGTGCTTGAGTGGGTTTCCTCCGGGTTCTCCAGTACATGCTGAGCAAACAGAGCTCTGAACACATAGAACACCCAGCACACTGAAACACTCAGAACTGAACATACAGTACGTGAAGTGTTTCAGTAGCGGCGGCTCCTAATGTTCCCACTGATTTCCCCTCCACAACAATGGGGTCGGCCTGCTCACCATGTGGCCGCGAGGGAGAGGGGTGCAGTCTCGCTTCCTGCGCTACAGTGGCTAAAATAAGGCTCCGCCTGTGAACTGAAACCTTTTAAGTGTTTCGGGAAGTGGTGATTATCTGATTAAGGACCAGTGGTTTGCTGGTTTACGCTTTAGGAGCTGCTCTCATGGCGGGATGTCAGCTTAAACATGAGCAGCGGTGCTCAGAGTGGCTGTGAAATGAAGAACCGTCGTCTGTGTGTGTGTGTGTGTGTGTGTGTGTGTGTGTGGTGTGACCACAGTCGCCCAAAAGGGCTGCACAAGCTTGTAACTACTGGGTTTCACTTACTGAGTGGAGTCTGTAAAGAGTGGTGTTAAAAGGTGGGGCTGCACAGCGTTTGTTCGTTTGTTCTTTGCTGTACTGACATCACAAACGCTACCATATTCAAACGACACCTCTAACCAATCAGTGTGTGTGTTACGTTTAACCTGATCACAGCTCAGGATGAGTTTCTGTGGGTAGCTTTTAGAGCTGTGTATTGGCAAGAACCTGGCGATACAATACATATCATAATACAGCGGTCACGATTCAGTATATCACCATATACTGCGATACACACCACTGTATGAACAGGTTTGTCAATACTTACAATAGTACTGCACCCTTGTGCTGCTTGTTAATGTTGGAGTGGAGCTGAAAATGGATTAAAACACTGCCATCTAGTGGTCAGAGGGTTAAACACAACACACACTGATTCACTGTCTGCCAGATCTGTGTATTGATACTGTGTTTTTGAGAATCGATACAGTATCACTAAACATAATATCCCCGTATTCGATATTTCAATATTTTCTTACACCACTAGTTTCTATGGGTACTACTTCCATCCAGTCTTCCATCCGATATTCGTCAAGCCTCTTCTGTCTCGGTGTTTAAGTCAGGTCTAAAAACATACTTTTACAAACTTGCTTTTGAATAACAGGAGACTGTAGTGAGGTGAGGTGCTGCTAGTTTTCTTTCTTTAGTTTTTCTTTTAAACTCCTTTTATGTGTTACTGTCATTACGTATTTTATTTGTTTATTGTTTTTATCCTGCGTGTCCTGAGGATTGATTTATAAATAAATTTATAAATAAATTCTTACTTACTTCTTACTTACTTTAAGTATTTTTCAGGACAATTTTGTGTCAAATTTTTAACACAAACTGTTGCAATTTACTGGTGATTTTCTTTTATTGTATTAAACTTGAACTAATTTTCTTTACAACAATCACAATCACAGCTTGCCCGACTTGCTAGATAGCTACGTATCCTTTTTGGCTAAATAAATCGTTTTTCAATGCTGTGTGAATCTGGATCATAGAGAATCGGACCCAGACATGAAGGTCAACACATCATGCTAATAATCGGATGGGATTTAGCTCAGTTTTCATGTTGACGTTGGAGAAAATAATCATCATTATTACGCTTTATTATATGATTGGTGTAAAATGTTAGTATATGACTGACCGTGTCGTGCAGGGATGATGACCTAAGCGGAGTTTTCTGTATTTGAATGTTTTCGGTTGTGTATAAGGTCCATTGGGTTGATTCTGTATTGTTAGAGTGTTTATGCTGGAATATCTTATTTTGCACATTTTGCATGTTTTCATTTCCTATTTGTGAGAATTCTGAAATTTGAGAAGGCCTGGATTACAGCTGAGGTTACCTGGGCCCACCATGGCCCCCCTGTAGCCATGCCCCCTATAGTCATGTCCCCCATAGTCATGCCCCGCATGCCCCATCCCCAGCCATAACACCTAGTAGCCATACCCCACCATGACTACCCCACCTCAGCCATACCATATCTTAGCCATTCCTCACTGTCGCCATACACAATTTTAGCCATGCCTCACTGTTGCTATGCCCCACCAAGCCCCCCTTTAGCCATTTTTTCCTATGCCTCCCCTTTAGCCATTGCTCACCCTGTAGCCATGCCCTCACTTGCCCCTCATAGACATGCTCACATGCCCCCCAAAGCCATGCCCCTTGTAGCCATTTCTCCCATACACCCATGGCCCCCATGGACCACCAGCCATGACCTCCCCTGCCCCACCATAGCCATATCCCACCATAGTCATGCCTCACCTTAGCCATACCCCGTCGTAGGCATACCCCACTGTTGCCATGCCCCCCTCGAACCTTTTGCCGCTGCTTGACACGTTTTACATATAGGCTACTGACTTTAGTTTGATTATGACCTGAAGTGTGAGTCTCTGTCTCAGGTTCTCATCTTCTCTCTCTCTCTCTTTCTCTCTCTCTCTCTCTCTTTTCTCTCTCTGTCTCTCTCTGTCTCTCTCTCTCTCTCTCTGCAGGGAAAGCCTGACCTCAACACGGCGCTGCCCATCCGGCAGACAGCGTCCATTTTCAAACAGCCCGTCACCAAAGTGGTCAACCATCCCAACAACAAAGTCAAGACAGACCTACAGAGAGCGACGGAGCAACCTCGGCAGGTTAGTCCATCACGTCTCGACCGGTTTAATCCAGTTCCGTGCTGTTACGTGTTAAGGCCTTGAGCTGCTCGATAAGATCACTTACAGAGGAACTTTCTTTCTTTCTTCTCTTTTTAAACAAACTACATCACTAAACAGATTGAGAGAGATAGTCAGAGTGGTCTGGTGTGATACGCACCAGTGTTGCTCCCAGTTTAATGTTTTTACAGCCTCTCTCACAGACAGTTATTACATATAATGGTACATGACTGATGCCTGAGACGTTGTTCATGAGCACCATTCACAGAGAAATCGTGTAGCTTCAGAGGAATTACTGTTGTATCTTTATCAGTGGTAATATTTACTAGGTACCAGTAAGAAGGCTATATTTGTGTTGTAGACCCCCGGTCCAGTTCACCACCACTGCAAAGAAACGTTAAGGTTTTCTTATAGTGGGCCATTTTTACATTAAACAACTTTAGTTAGGTTGATCGCTCACTCTAAGCTACTCTGCCTGTAGGTGTGAGTGTGTGCATGAGTGTGTGTCGGCCATACAATGGCCTGGAGACCTGTCCATGGTGTACCCTGTCTCACCTGATGACACTGGGATTGTTTCCAGCCCCCCCGTGACCCTGATAATGGATGGGTGGATGCATGTAAACAACAACTGCCATTTACATAGTATGAACGTTTCATGATGAATGAATACATTAACAGTAAATAGTCCATAAACTAGTCCTTACATTAACAGTAATGACTTGATTTGTCTTCTCCTATGAAGTTGTCATGTTGGAGATACTTCTGTTTCTTTGGACAGTGACGAAGATGTCACCATACTAACCACTACACCACCATACTGACCACTACACCACCATACTGACCACTACACCACCATACTGACCACTACACCACCATACTAACCACTACACCACCATACTAACCACTACACCACCATACTAACCACTACACCACCATACTAACCACTACACCACCATACTAACACTACACAACCATACTGACCACTACACCACCATACTAACCACTACACCACCATACTAACCACTACACCACCATACTAACCACTACACCACCATACTAACCACTACACCACCATAATAACCACTACACCACCATACTAACCACTACACCACCATACTAACCACTACACCACCATACTGACCACTACACCACCATACTGACCACTACACCACCATACTGACCACTACACCACCATACTAACCACTACACCACCATACTGACCACTACACAACCATACTGACCACTACACCACCATACTAACCACTACACCACCATACTGACCACTACACCACCATACTGACCACTACACCACCATACTGACCACTACACCACCATACTAACCACTACACCACCATACTAACCACTACACCACCATACTGACCACTACACCACCATACTAACCACTACACCACCATACTGACCACTACACCACCATACTGACCACTACACCACCATACTGACCACTACACCACCATACTAACCACTACACCACCATACTAACCACTATACCACCATACTAACCACTACACCACCATACTAACCACTACACCACCATACTGACCACTACACCACCATACTGACCACTACACCACCATACTAACCACTACACCACCATACTAACCACTATACCACCATACTAACCACTACACCACCATACTAACCACTACACCACCATACTGACCACTACACCACCATACTGACCACTACACCACCATACTAACCACTACACCACCATACTGACCACTACACCACCATACTAACCACTACACCACCATACTGACCACTACACCACCATACTGACCACTACACCACCATACTGACCACTACACCACCATACTAACCACTACACCACCATACTAACCACTACACCACCATACTAACCACTACACCACCATACTGACCACTACACCACCATACTGACCACTACACCACCATACTAACCACTACACCACCATACTAACCACTATACCACCATACTAACCACTACACCACCATACTGACCACTACACCACCTTACTAACCACTACACCACCGTACTAACCACTACACTATTATACTAACCACTACACCATCGTACTAACCACTACACCACCATACTAACCACTACACCACCATACTAACCACTACACCACCGTACTAACCACTACACCACCTTACTAACCACTACACCACCATACTGACCACTACACCACCATACTGACCACTACACCACCATACTAACCACTACACCACCATACTAACCACTATACCACCATACTAACCACTACACCACCATACTGACCACTACACCACCATACTAACCACTACACCACCATACTGACCACTACACCACCGTACTAACCACTACACCACCATACTAACCACTATACCACCATACTAACCACTATACCACCATACTAACCACTACACCACCATACTAACCACTACACCACCATACTGACCACTACACCACCGTACTAACCACTACACTATTATACTAACCACTACACCACCTTACTAACCACTACACCACCATACTGACCACTACACCACCATACTGACCACTACACCACCATACTAACCACTACACCACCATACTAACCACTATACCACCATACTAACCACTACACCACCATACTGACCACTACACCACCATACTAACCACTACACCACCATACTGACCACTACACCACCGTACTAACCACTACACCACCATACTAACCACTATACCACCATACTAACCACTATACCACCATACTAACCACTACACCACCATACTAACCACTATACCACCATACTAACCACTACACCACCATACTGACCACTACACCACCTTACTAACCACTACACCACCGTACTAACCACTACACTATTATACTAACCACTACACCATCGTACTAACCACTACACCACCATACTAACCACTACACCACCATACTAACCACTACACCACCGTACTAACCACTACACCACCTTACTAACCACTACACCACCATACTGACCACTACACCACCATACTGACCACTACACCACCATACTAACCACTACACCACCATACTAACCACTATACCACCATACTAACCACTACACCACCATACTGACCACTACACCACCATACTAACCACTACACCACCATACTGACCACTACACCACCATACTAACCACTACACCACCATACTGACCACTACACCACCATACTAACCACTACACCACCATACTAACCACTACACCACCATACTGACCACTACACCACCATACTAACCACTACACCACCATACTAACCACTACACCACCATACTAACCACTACACCACCATACTAACCACTACACCACCATACTGACCACTACACCACCATACTAACCACTACACCACCATACTAACCACTACACCACCTTACTAACCACTAAACCACCGTACTAACCACTAAACCACCGTACTAACCACTAAACCACCGTACTAACCACTACACCACCGTACTAACCACTACACCACCATACTGACCACTACACCACCGTACTAACCACTACACCACCGTACTAACCACTACACCACCATACTAACCACTACACCACCGTACTAACCACTACACCACCGTACTAACCACTACACCACCATACTAACCACTACACCACCATACTAACCACTACACCACCGTACTAACCACTACACCACCGTACTAACCACTACACCACCATACTAACCACTACACCACCATACTAACCACTACACCACCGTACTAACCACTACACTAAAATGCTACAGAGTAGCTTCTGGTTCCGTTCACCTACTTTGAAAGTGAATAAGGTTTTTTCCTCTCATGTAGTTTCTCTGCGTGCTGTGTCTCAGTTCGGCCACAAGGGGGTGCTAAATGCACGCGTTTCCACGTGTGCCGCTCCATGTGAGTGGATGTTGATCGGGCCACGTTCATGATTTTCATGCAGAGGAAGATGAACTTTTGCGAGGGCGGGTTTAGAATGCCGGGAAACTTCCGGAAGGGTCCGCCTGTTCCCCTTTCATTTCATCCTCCGCTCTTTGTGATATGGTAATGGTCCGGAACGCTGCCTATTACCGGGCCAGGCACTTGCAGTAAACACAGAAACGAGAGGCATGCGTGCTTTGAACTTTGGCTCGATATAGGATCAGAGCAGTCGATTCTTCTAGAAAGGAGGGTCCGCTGTGATTACACAACAAATCTGGAGTCTCTCGTTTTATTCTATGTGAGGACGGATTGATGAGAGTAATCGTGGAAAGAGGGAGGAGAGGCGGTTAGAGCGAGTCGAGTCGCAGTGGGAGTCGAGGCGAGCCAGAGCTTTGTGTGTGCGCATGTTCGAAGGGGAGGCTCCAGCAGTCATTAGCGTTTGGGAATAAGCTTGCTGCCTGACTGCTCTGTGCTCCGTGAGCAGGGCAGTAATGACCCCCCCCCCCCCCCCTCCCAACACTCACAGACCCACCACTTCTTCTTCCCTCTTCACCCCCTCACTGCTGCACCCTATTACTACAGAGAAAACCATCACTTACTCAGGTCAGCGCATGCCGCGGCTCAGGCTGAGAACAGGGCGAAGCTGCTTTAAAGCAATTTAATCCCGTAAACAAAGTCAGATCTAAAGTGCTTCGCCGGAGAGAAGCTTTACAGGTGAATGAATGGAACCAGAGGTCACTTGTGTCTTCAACACATCTCAATAGCAGCGTTCAGTTTTCTAGCTTTTCAATGTTTTAGAATCTCCAGACGTCTGGTTCCTATCACTGACACTGTAAGCAGTTAAAGGGCTATGCTACCATTTTTGCATGGCCCCCCTGGAGAGTCCACTTGTGACATTCATGTAGATTTGTGTACCAAAAACAGTAAAAATTAATTTTTTTTCCAAGACTGTTTTCCAAACAGGCTAGGACCTATAAATCGTCGCTGTCCAAAGTTATATAAGTATGTTCATTTTTGGTGATTTTTATTTTTCTACATAATTTAAACCCGGAAGCTGAGATTTACATTGTGGAAAGATTTTATGATGAATGGACCAATAGAAATGCTCCAAAATAAACTGAAAACATTTCTGGTTCCATTGACTTACATTGAAAGTAAAGACAGTTTTTGTCCTCTCCTGTTAAGTTGCATTTTGAAGGCATTTTGAAGGTTAATATATATATATATATATATATATATATATGACAATATTAATATATACAAGGTTAATTCATATATATATATATATATATATATATATATATATATATATATATATATATATATATATATATATATATATATATACACTTGGGTTTGTGAAGTCACAATCACAGTGAATTCAGTTGCGGTGTCGTGTGTAGGCGGTGTGGCTGGGGAATGATTTTGATCCGGATCGTCTTGCTGACCACTACACCACCGTGCTGCTCAGTGTTAACATATGACTTTTATTATTTTATTTGAATAAAGCAGGTTTTGTGGCCTCTCGTAACAATTTCAGGAATTTTGAAATTGTGATGGAATTCCCCTTTAATCTGAGGTTAGCCTTATACTACAGGCACTAGAGGTTTCACACGTGTCAACACACCAACACATCTAAAGGTTGTGCTTCAACTGCATTGTTTTAAACCTTAGAACAAATTTGAATAGATTCTGATCAGTTTCATTGCAAGTATATGCTCAGAATGTTTTCATTCCTAATTTAAATCTAAGTTTTATATTCATTAAAGGAACAGTTGACATATTTACTCTCTTAGCCTAAACCTAAATTGCTCCGCTAAGACATGTTTGTACTGGAGCTACAAGGTTAATATCGTTGCTGTGCAAAGAAAAACAAATGTTTCCAAAATAGTAACTTTACAGGAGATGCCAAAAACACTCTTAACTTTCAATGTAAGTCTATGGAAACAGAATTATTTCCAAGCTGTTTTGGAGCATTTCTATAGGTCCATGCATCATGAAATTATTACGCAACGTAAAGAGGAGCTGTCATGTTCAAATGATGTAGAGAAATAAAAATGGAATACATTTAGCTTTACATTATGCGTTATCAGCATTAGCCCTATAGCTCTAGAGCGGGATGGCAAAGCTACATTTTGGACTCAAAAATGTACTGACTGAGCAACAACTTCAGGACTAATGATGCTCCAGTGCAAAGCTTACAGCTGACGTGCATGCAACTTACATGCAACTTAAATGCAACTTAAATGCAACTTACATGCAACTTACATGCAACTTTTGCTACATACACTAGAATTGCATAACAGACAGCGTCCTGCTGGAAACTCACTCGAAACCTTATGCAAATCTAATATGCTGTGATCGTAATGGCTACGTTCATTTTCAGCGGCGCATTTTAAACATATACTTTCAGAAACGCTGTAAATGTGTAAATCACACCTCGCAGGTGACTTTACCAGGAGACGCTAACGTACATCAAAAATCACAAGCTGTCAAATTTGGTGGTCTAGTGGGATTCCCGTTCTGGGTGGTTCTGTGTGGAGTGTTTATGTTCTCCCCGTGTTTGAGTGGGTTTCCTCTGGGTACTCCGGTTTCCTCCCACAGTCCAAACACATGCATGTTGGGTTGATCGCTCACTCTAAACTGCCCATAGGTGTGAGTGTGTGTTGGCCATATGATGGACTGGTGACCTGTCCATGGTGTAGGCTGGGCCTGGATCCAGCCCCCACCGTGACCTCGACTAGTGGGATGAAGTGTAAGATAATGGATGGATGGATGGATAGTGAAATATGAATGTTTTGATTGCAACTTTTGTTCTTACATCAAGTTGCATGGAACTGACGTTGCAGGCAACTCGCCACATGCAACTAGTTGCATGGAAGTAATGCCAGCCTCATTCCTGTTATGTTATCTATAGGCTCCCATATGTGTATACAGTGTATTTAGTGTATTTAGTGACGTCACAGTCGCAGTGAATTCTAATGTGCATCGGATGTATCCGGCTGATACTGGATTTGGGTAATAGGACTAGTATTGATCTGGTTTGTTTATTCTCAGTATTGGATCAGTGCATCACTGATACTGGTATAACTGGTATACCACCCATGTCTAAGCAGGGCTAAGGATAGCATGTGGCACAGGCCGTCCATTTTTTCCCTGTGATATCTGAACCAGCATGTCCTGCTGATATTCCTGCTGATATTTCTGCTGGTAGTCCTGCTGGTATTCCTGCTGGTAGTCCTGCTGGTAGTCCTGCTGGTATTCCTGCTGATATTTCTGCTGGTATTCCTGCTGGTATTCCTGCTGGTAGTCCTGCTGGTAGTCCTGCTGGTATTCCTGCTGATATTTCTGCTGGTAGTCCTGCTGGTATTCCTGCTGGTTGTCCTGCTGGTATTTCTGCTGGTATTCCTGTTGATAGTCCTGCTGGTATTTCTGCTGGTAGTCCTGCTGGTATTTCTGCTGATATTTCTGCTGGTATCCCTGCTGGTAGTCCTGCTGGTATTCCTGCTGATAGTCCTGCTGGTATTCCTGCTGGTATTCCTGCTGGTATTCCTGCTGATATTTCTGCTGGTAGTCCTGCTGGTAGTCCTGCTGGTAGTCTTGCTGGTATTCCTACTGGTATTCCTGCTGGTATTCCTGCTGGTATTCCTGCTGATATTTCTGCTGGTAGTCCTGCTGGTATTCCTGCTGGTAGTCCTGCTGATAGTCCTGCTGGTATTCCTGCTGATAGTCCTGCTGATAGTCCTGCTGGTAGTCCTGCTGGTACGCCTGCTGGTAGTCCTGCTGGTATTCCTGTTGGTAGTACTGCTGATATTTCTGCTGATATTCCTGCTGGTATTCCTGTTGGTAGTACTGCTGATATTTCTGCTGATATTCCTGCTGGTATTCCTGTTGGTAGTACTGCTGATATTCCTGTTGGTAGTACTGCTGATATTTCTGCTGATAGTCCTGCTGGTATTCCTGCTGGTAGTATTGCTGATATTCCTGCTGGTATTCCTGATAATATTCCTGCTGGTATTCCTGCTGGTATTCCTGCTGGTAGTCCTGCTGGTAGTCCTGCTGGTATTCCTGTTGGTAGTACTGCTGATATTTCTGCTGATATTCCTGCTGGTATTCCTGCTGGTAGTACTGCTGATATTCCTGCTGGTATTCCTGATAATATTCCTGCTGGTATTCCTGCTGGTAGTCCTGCTGGTAGTGGTGCCCAAAATGATGTAGTGTAACTCCAAACCGTCCTATAAAGTTAGTGCTTTTGATACATACTGATGATATACATGTTGGTGTATATGGTCTGTGTAGGTTTTTCTGGAATCTTCTAGAAGCTGGTCTGTATCTCAGGAGAACAGCATGTTCAGTAATTGTTCTGAAAGAATACCATGTGGATGTATTAGTGAGGGGGGGAGGAGGTGGGCGAAGACTGGCAGGCACTGACAGCTGACAAACGCTATTGACATCGGAAGCCTAGCATCACGCCATCAAATCCCGTTCTTCAAGTTGACGGATGCTTCCGTACTGAACCTGACACGCCGGCTCCCAACCCGGAGCCTCCAGTGAGTCAGCCCGCTGCAAGGCGGGGCGGACTTTTAGGGACGAGGGGAAATTTTCCATGCCGGTGTTTCTGTTGCCCGCGGCTTTCAAGAGCATGTTTTGGGCATCAAAAGACACCCATCAAAACCCGGGAGTCCGGGAACACGACTGAGGACAAGCGTTCGGAGTGACATTCCGCTTATCGCTGTCACCGAGTGTAGCCTGTACTTCAGATAGCGTGGTGGTGAGATGAAGCCTGTGTTTGTCTCGTCACTCCTGTGAAAAGAAATCCAAGGAATACGCGCCACGTTCCAGTTAAACGGAGCTGCGAATAAGCCCTCGCTCATCGGTCTGATCTGAGAAAGCCTGACTATTACTCGAGTGTGGAAGTAGGTCCGGCCCAACTCTTAAACAAAACAATTTCCTTTCAAACCCAGGACAGTGGACGGACGGTCTTGTGCTATCAGCGCCTGCTCCTTCCAATAAGGAGGGAAGCGGTGTTTCCTGGGTGGCTGCCACGGTCAGGAGGCTACGGCCAAGACTGGATAGCTCTTTTAACGTTATAGGAGGAGAAAGGCTGTTGTTCAGGCCTCTGCGGCCCAAAGGCGCTGGCGCTGGTCCCCGGCACTTCATTCCCTCTTTAAAAACACAGCCGTAGTTGTAAAGGGCAGATTTATCCGGAAAGGCCCCGTGGCGGCCGTGGAGGAGCTTTTATTTAAGTATACGCTTAAATAAATCCCAGGCTTGTTTATGAGCTGTTGTAGCTCCAAGCTGAATTGCCATGTTGGCTATAGCTATAGACGGCTCCCCTGGGCTGACGATGCCGGACTTTATTGGCTAACGGCTACGCCCCCATCATAAGCAGAGGAGCGAGGCTGGTCTCGGACTCGCTGCAGATGAACTGCATCAGTATGCTGCAGTGCTGAAAGGTACACAGGCTTCTTTTTCCTTTCGTTTCTGGGGAGAATTCTCTGGAAAAGTGTAGGACGTGATAAAAAAAACCCTTGTTATTAGGAATGGCTTCAGCACAACTTGTTTGGAGAACTACAGGATGGAGCGGGGGGCTTGTGTGTGCTTGCGCTGACCGTTCTAGATGTGTAGGGGAAACTTTACAAGGAACATGACAAGATTTAACACGGGAAGTGCTTTTGTGTGAAGGAGCTACAGCTCCATGTGATGAACAGAACACCTTGATGTGGAAGGTGGTGGCACAGACAGTGCATGGGTGGATAGAAGAATTGAGGTCATTAAGCAAGTCTGGATATCTAGAACCTGATGATGAACCCGACGAGAGGTTGGATTTCAAACTACGCAGCAAAGGCCACCATCCACTGCGTTAACCTGAGGAAGAGGACCTATTATGCTCATTCGGGTTCTACTAGAGCAGAATTTCACAAAACATACTGTACGTCTATAAATTTACCCTTTGTTTAAACGCTCTGTTAGAGCTCCTGGGTTGCTAAGCTCCGCCCCCAATGAGGAGGCACACAGTGTGGTCTCATTGGTCACCTTGCCCACTCTGACACCAGAGTGCTGCAAGTTCTGCCTTGTTCTGCTGCAGAAGTTAGAGCCAGAGTCAGATCCTGAAAGTCAGGTAGATCCACCTGTGTGTGTGTGTGTGTGTGTGTGTGTGTGTGTGTGTGTGTATATATATATATATATATATATATATATATATATATATATATATATATATATATATATATACACACAGCATCTATATAAAAAATGGTATATTTATCCATGGTATACCCCGCCTTTGCCTGATGACGCTGGGATATATGTGTGTATATATATATATATATATATATATATATATATATATATATATATATATATATATATATATATATATATATATATATATATTTTTTTTTTTTTTTTTTTTTTTTTTTTTTTTTTTTTTTACAGTATTAATAGACTAAGTAGTGCTTTTTCATATGTCAGTGTGTCTCCTTCTATAAACAACTCAGTATTATTATCAGTTCTCATCTAATACCTGCTTTGACTGTTCAGTACTTCATTAAGCTAAATCAAGATTTGCTGCTGAAGGAACTGAACACATTCATACAATGTCTGGGGCGTCCAGGAGAAATCTGGAACCTAACTTTGTTCTTCAAACTGGATCAAGATATGATCTACTTCTCTCACAATAACATATTCTTGTTACTATATATATATATATATATATATATACAGGAAAGAATAGTTTTAGCATCTGGTTGTTGGCTTCGGTGATAAGTCTTTCTAAGTAAAGAGAAACATCAGAAATCTATTTTTATATAACAGTAGCTGATGTTACGGACTTTGCAGATGAAGGCTGGGTTAAAAACACTGGAGTGTATCTTGAATGTAGTGTATGAAATCAGGGCTCAGTTCGAGGCTTCCAGCATGACTCAGCAATTCCCAGTTAGGGATGGCCAAAAACTGCCCCACAGCTAATTGCCTAGAATTACAGCTACTAATAGAAAATGTTCTTAATTCTTTGTGGTTTTACTGGAATGTGTTGCTGCTGTTTGACAGACTGTGTTAGTCCTCAAAACCGAGCTGCCAGTTCCAAATTTGGGGCTTTAAAAATGAATAAATGAGCTGAATCCCCTGCAGGCCACTTATCTGAAGCGTGATGGCTAGCAGGGCCAGTAAACACTGTTTCTAGGTCAGTGGACTATGTATTTTTTAACTGCCCTAGTTCCATATAGAGAACGACTAAACACGGCTAGAGCACTGTATGTCCTGTGTTTCACTGTGTTTCACTGTGGGTAACTGTGGGTAACTGTGGGTAACTGTGGGTATCTGTGGGTATCTGTGGGTAACTGTGGGTAACTGTGGGTCACTATGGGTAACTGTGGGTATCTGTGGGTATCTGTGGGTAACTGTGGGTAACTGTGGGTAACTGTGTTTCGCTGTGGGTAACTGTGTTTCACTGTGGGTAACTGTGGGTAACTATGGGTATCTGTGGGTATCTGTGGGTAACTGTGGGTAACTGTGTTTCACTGTGGGTAACTATGGGTATCTGTGGGTAACTGTGGGTATCTGTGGGTATCTGTGGGTAACTGTGGGTAACTGTGGGTAACTGTGTTTCACGGTGGGTAACTGTGGGTAACTGTGTTTCACTGTGGGTAACTGTGGGTAACTGTGTTTCACTGTGGGTAACTGTGGGTAACTGTGTTTCACTGTGGGTAACTGTGGGTAACTGTGTTTCACTGTGGGTAACTGTGTTTCACTGTGGGTAACTGTGGGTAACTGTGTGGCCGGCGTGCTAGCCAGGCTCAAGGCTAACGCCGACAGACCCCCGATTCCATCTCTCTTCCTGTCCAATGTTCGCTCTTTGGACAACAAGCTGGACCTTCTGCGGCTGAGGATGAGTGTTTCTGATGAGATGAGGAACTGCGCTGTGATCTGTCTCACGGAAACATGGCTAAACGACAGCATGCCGGACTCAGCCTTCCAGCTCGCCGGCCGGCAGCTCTTCCGCGCGGACCGCAACCAGCTGTCCGGAAAAGCACGAGGGGGCGGCTTATGCGTCTACATAAACAAAGGTTGGTGCACAAACTGTGTGATGGTAAACGCCCTATGCTCCGAGGCAACAGAACAGCTGACCGTGAAGTGTCGGCCACACTATCTGCCTCGGGAGTTTACAGCTGTGTTCGTCATTGCCGTTTACATAGCACCGGATGCTAATGCTAACAACGCACTGAAAGAGCTACATGACAACATCAGCTCGCTTCAGAACAAGCATCCGGAGGCGTTTTACGTGGTGGCGGGGGATTTTAACCACGTGAACCTGACGAACATTTTGCCGAGGTTTTACCAACACATAGACATTCCAACACGGGGAGACAACACACTCGACCGTGTTTACACCAACATCAGAGACGCGTACAGAGCCGTCCCCCACCCCCACCTCGGGCTCTCCGACCACATCTCCATTATGCTGGTCCCTGCATACCACCCCCCGCTGCGACGCTCCAGACCCACACAGAAGACCATCACTGTGTGGCCCGGTGACGCAGACGCTGTGCTGCAGGACTGTTTCGGCTGCACGGACTGGCATGTCTTTAGGGAGGCTGCTGAGAGTGAGGGGGAGCTGGATCTGGAGGATTACACATCTGCTGTCCTCGGGTACATCAGCAAGTGTGTGGAGGATGTCACCACCACAAAGACAGTGACCTGCTACCCGAACCAGAAACCCTGGCTGAATGGAGAGGTGCGTTCTCTACTGAAAGCTAGGGATGCTGCCTTCAGGTCTGGCGACGCACAGGAACTCAGGAGGGCTAGAAGAGAGCTGACCGCAGGTGTTAAGAGGGCCAAAGCTGCATATGCTCTGAAAATCCAGGGACACTTCTCCTCCCAGGATCCTAGGAGCATGTGGAGGGGAATTAAGTGCATCACAGACTATAAAACCAGAGATGCACAATGTTCCAAAGACCCCTCCCTGCCCGAGGCTCTCAACAAATTCTATGCCCGCTTTGAGGACCCTGACACCCCGCCCAGCATAAGACTCACCCCTCCACCTGGAGAAGTACCCCTCAGTGTGACACCAGCAGAGGTAAGGAGGACCCTCAGGAGGATCAACCCCCGGAAAAGTGCTGGTCCGGATAACATACCCGGACGAGTACTACGGGAGTGCGCTGATCAGATCTCCGAGGTCCTGGCAGACATTTTCAATGTCTCCCTCACCCAGGCAGCTGTTCCCACCTGCCTGAAGACCGCCACCATCATCCCGGTCCCCAAGAGCTCCACAGTGACAGGTCTGAATGACTACCGGCCGATAGCTCTCACGCCGATAGTCACTAAATGCTTTGAAAGACTGGTTATGACCCACATCAAAGCCACCATCGACGTCACTGTGGACCCACACCAGTACGCCTACAGGAGGAACCGATCCACAGACGATGCCATTTCCTCTGTGGTCCACACTGCCCTCACCCACCTGGAGCAGAAGGACTCTTATGTCCGTATGCTCTTTGTGGACTTCACTTCCGCCTTCAACACCATGATACCCCAGACACTGACAGATAAGCTCTCCTCACTTGGTCTGCGCTCTTCTCTTTGCAACTGGGTCCTGGACTTCCTGACCAACAGGCCGCAGTCTGTGAGGATCCACAACCTCTCCTCCTCCACCACAATCCTCAGCACTGGCTCCCCTCAGGGCTGTGTGTTGAGCCCCCTCTTGTTCACGCTGCTCACATATGACTGCTCACCCATCCACCCAGGCTGTCATATTGTGAAGTTTGCGGACAACACGGCAGTGGTCGGATGCATCACAAACAGTGATGAGTCTGGCTACAGACGGGAGGTAGAACACCTGGAGGGTTGGTGCAGAAAGAACAACCTCTGCATCAACATAAAGAAGACGAAGGAGATGATTGTGGACTTCAGAAGGGGCAGACATGCCCACCTCCCCCTGCATGTCGGAGGGTCTGCGGTGGAAGTGGTCTCCAGCTACAGGTACTTGGGTGTTCACCTGAGCAACAACCTCACCTGGAGCAACAACACTTCCAGCCTGGTCAGGAAGGCACATCAGCGGCTCTACTTCCTCAGGCGGTTGAGGCGAGCTGGGCTCGGGAGCTCGGTCCTCACCTCCTTCTATAGATGTGTGGTGGAGAGCGTTCTATGCTCCAGCATCAACGTGTGGCACGGAAGCTGCTCTGCTGCAGACAGGAAAGCTCTGCAGAGGGTGGTGAAGGCTGCACAGAGGTCTGTCGGAGTCAGCCTCCCCACCACCACGGACATATACACCTCCAGATGCAGGAAGAGGGCCACCTGCATCATGAAGGACCCCACTCATCCAGCACACTCACTGTTTGTCCCGCTCCCCTCAGGCAGGAGGCTGCGGAGCGTCAAGTGTAGAACGAACAGACTGAGGAACAGCTTCATTCCGGAAGCTGTAAGACTTTTAAACGCCACTTAGTGGAACCACTGCACTGACACTTTTACGACACCAGTCACTTTAATACACTCTGCTGCTACCTTCTCCATTCCTGTTTATTTTATTTTCATATATTTTATATATTTATGTTTATTTTATTTATTAAGTACTGCTGTCTGGGTAAAACTGGGTCCTTGGGTACCACAATTTCGTTCCACCCCATGTACTACATGTGATGCGAATGACAATAAAGTCTCCTTGAATCCTTGAATCCTTGAACTGTGGGTAACTGTGTTTCACTGTGGGTAACTGTGGGTAACTGTGTTTCACTGTGGGTAACTGTGGGTAACTGTGTTTCACTGTGGGTAACTGTGGGTAACTGTGTTTCACTGTGGGTAACTGTGTTTCACTGTGGGTAACTGTGGGTAACTGTGTTTCACTGAGGGTAACTGTGGGTAACTGTGTTTCACTGTGGGTAACTGTGTTTCACTGTGGGTAACTATGGGTAACTGTGGGTATCTGTGGGTAACTGTGGGTAACTGTGTTTCACTGTGGGTAACTGTGTTTCACTGTGGGTAACTGTGGGTAACTGTGGGTATCTGTGGGTAACTGTGGGTAACTGTGTTTCACTGAGGGTAACTGTGGGTAACTGTGTTTCACTGTGGGTAACTGTGTTTCACTGTGGGTAACTATGGGTAACTGTGTTTCACTGTGGGTAACTGTGTTTCACTGTGGGTAACTGTGTTTCACTGTGGGTAACTGTGGGTAACTGTGTTTCACTGAGGGTAACTGTGGGTAACTGTGTTTCACTGTGGGTAACTGTGTTTCACTGTGGGTAACTATGGGTAACTGTGGGTATCTGTGGGTAACTGTGGGTAACTGTGTTTCACTGTGGGTAACTGTGTTTCACTGTGGGTAACTGTGGGTAACTGTGGGTATCTGTGGGTAACTGTGGGTAACTGTGTTTCACTGAGGGTAACTGTGGGTAACTGTGTTTCACTGTGGGTAACTGTGTTTCACTGTGGGTAACTATGGGTAACTGTGTTTCACTGTGGGTAACTGTGTTTCACTGTGGGTAACTGTGTTTCACTGTGGGTAACTATGGGTAACTGTGTTTCACTGTGGGTAACTGTGTTTCACTGTGGGTAACTGTGGGTAACTATGGGTAACTGCTCCTCTGCACTCTTTGTTTACAGCTGTTCTGGGAGAAGAGGTTGAAAGGCTTGAGGTCGTCGGATGTCACAGAAGAGGTTCTCAGGACTATGGAGCTTCCTAAAGGTTTACAAAGTAAGAATGATACTTCTTCATCTGCTCAGAGTTCACTGTTTAGAAGTGTTACAGGTTACCTGTACACAGGTAGGTGAAGGTAGTGTTACAGGTTACCTGTACACAGGTAGGTGAAGGTAGTGTTACAGGTTACCTGTACACAGGTAGGTGAAGGTAGTGTTACAGTTTACCTGTACACAGGTAGGTGAAGGTAGTGTTACAGTTTACCTGTACACAGGTAGGTGAAGGTAGTGTTACAGTTTACCTGTACACAGGTAGGTGAAGGTATCATTTTTGAGAATATGTATTTGAACACTGATGACATTGAAAATATCTTTGTATCTGAAGGTTATTGGGGTTCATTATATTTTCAGGCTGTGTGTAATAGACAGTGTAGTAATACTTGTTTGTGTGTGTGTGTGTCTGTGTGTGTGTTTGTGTGTGTGTGTGTGTGTGTGTGTGTGTGTGTCTGTGTGGGTGGCGTTGGCAGGCGTAGGTCCAGATGCGTCAGACGAAACCTTGCTGTCGGCCATAGCCAGCGCTCTGCACATGAGCTCGGGCCCAATCACGGGTCAGACGTCCACCGCCGCGGAGAAGAACCCCGCCATCTGGCTCAACACCTCCCAGCCGCTCTGCAAAGCCTTCACCGTCACTGACGACGACATCAGGTGAGCGAGCCAGCTGGGCGGCTAATAATAATAAGTATTGAGTGCAGCGGAGTGTGATCGAATGCCTTCAGAAGCCAAGTCCCAAGTTCCTCCAGCAGTCTGCCTTCCGCGCTGATTGCTGGGGCCCGCGCTGCCTCTGCCCTGCCAGCTCCAGCAGCGGCTGGCTTGGCTTTGAAATGCTGTCGTACTCGCTGTGATTCCCAGTAGGGCTGTTCGCTTATTTGGAGTGGCTCAATCAAAGTTTGGGCTGTTTTATTTATTTATGCACTTCATTTTCACTTACTCTCAAGCAGTCCATTCATCTTCCGCCGGTGAGGGAACATTGGGTTCCCCTTCTCCAGATCAGTGTCACTGTTAGCGCGAGCTTATTGGATAGGAGACGACTTCATAAGGTCCGTAATGGATACCAATTTCAATCCCCACTCCGGCTCTGTGAGGCATTACAGACAAGATAAATTGGCGGCATGCTACTGTATATGGGAAAGCGGGGAGAGGAAAAAATGCAGAAATAAGATTTTCTCCTGGCAAGACAAAGTAGTTTTCTGTCCAGAAAGCCTTTCGGAATGCTGATGAGCTTTTTTGCCGCCCTGACAGGAATGATATATTTATCCGTCAGCCGGGCGTGCGGAATTATTAAGTTTGCGAGTGTTTGTAAGTGTGATTCGTGACGATTAGCCTCAGAAATAATTGGTGCCGCGTTGGAGCATCTGCGAGTCGCCTCCGAAACAAGGCGAAACAAATAAACGTCCACATGTGTTAGTGATTAGTCGGCGAGCGTCTGACTGAAAGGGCTGGTGGGAACACAGTCGCCCGTAAACGGTCTGTTGTTGTTTTTGAATAATCGGCAGCGGTTTCCTTTGACGTGCCTGTTTGATGTGGAAGTGACCAGAAGTGATGCCGCGTCCGGACACTAGATGGCAGCGGTCGTGCATGATGGAATTGGGATCGGCTGTGGATGTGGGTGTGGGTCCAGCCAACCCTATGGACTGTGAAATGCCTCTGAGATGAGCTGCTTGCCGCTTGTGATTATAGAGACGGAGGGGGTGAAGGAAATGACTCATATCTAGTCCACTGTTCTACTCCTGTCTTCAGAGGAAAGGGAGACTATAGAGGTTGGACTGGAGAGCCCCCACGGTGGGGGTCGTCAGCATGGTGCAGGCGTGGCCGATAATGATTGAAATTGATTATTTCTGTAATTTTCCATTGTTTTTGTTGATATATTATATTATTTTATATGATTATTTTCTATTATTTGATATTTTTTCTATTATTGTTTTCTGTAATTTCTTTCAATTGATACTTATATCGAGTACTAGTCGATTAATTAAAGCCTCATCGTTTTGTCAAGCAGTATTTAGTGTGTCTGCTCCTCATCACACCTTTATTTACAGCTTCTGTTCTTTCCAGGAGACTCGCTTTCAGTTTTCCAAAGAAATCTGCAGCCACAAGTTCAGTCTTAGAAGTTGGTTGCACTTTCTGCTTCTCGCCATCCAAGCAGATGGTCCTACCAAAGCTTCTCAGAGCAGGTGGGCTGATTTGGGATCAGATTATTTTCTTATATGCCTTTACTAACTGGAACAGATCTTACATTCATAATAAAGACGGTTCTTAAAGGGTTCTTCAGTCAAGACAGTGGGTCTCTATGGAAACATGAACACTCAAAGAATGCTTAGCTGGGTTCTCTTTAGAGAAGGTTCTTTATGGAACCTTTATGACACGGTCAAGTCACACTGCTATGTCCCACTTTTGATGTTGACACAAGCTGGTGGTGGCTGTGTTATGGTTTGGTGCTATTCTCTGGACCCACTCATCCACTGTCAACCAATTTGGATCTGAATCCATCCTTGCAGATCATGTACACCATACGTGCTGATTGTCTTCTCTGGGGCGGATGGGATCTTCCAGTAAGACAATGCGACACGTCACATGGCTAGAAATGTCTCACACTGGTTGGAAGAGCTGACCAAGACTTCCAAGTACTACTCTGGACCCCTAATACCCCAGACTTGATCCCAGTTGAGCATCTGTGGGACCACCTGGATGGCGGTGTTGGCTCTATGGATCCTCCTCCACGCTCCCTCCAGGAACTATGGGATGCACTGCAGTCAGCATGACTCCAGATACCTGTGACCACCTACTGGGACCTTACTGAGTCTCCCAGTCCGTCTAGCTACTGTCTGTGCTACACACTGCGGCTACTCTGGAGATTAGCTGGTGGTCATAATAATGTGACTCGGCTGTGTAAATGATCAGTCTTTAGTGTGTCTGTTCTTTAACTTTATTACAGCTTCCATTCTTTTCAGCAGACTAACTTCTCAAAGAGCCTCATCTGCAAAGTTCAGTCTTAGAAGTTGTTTCTGCTTCTCACCATCCAGACAGTCTAGCAAAGCTTCTTAGAGCAGGAGGGCTCATTTAGGATCCTTGACTTCACTCACTGGAACAGATCCTGCATTCATAATACAGATGCTTATGTATGTTTCTGTATAGAACCTTCATGTCAGTGGTTCTATGATCTCAATCTTCCAACAATAGATGAACCCTGAAGAACCCTACACATCCTTCATGTTCTCCTCTCTCTAAAAGAAGTGCTGTTTATCTAGTAGGGCCAGTATTGCTGGTCCACCAGGTGTCCCATATGGTTGTTAGGAGTCCCATTTACTTTGTAGCTTTTAATTAAACTCCAGTTTTGAAAGCAGCAGCTGGATAGTGATATGCTTTCCACGGAAACATCTACTGATACCTTGGATTAAGGATTAACTTGGAAATTAAATAAACTAAAAAAGCTGGTTTTGAGCAGCTTTAAACGTTACGGAATGCTATCGAGTGCTTAAGCTTTTAAGTAAACAGTCTGTCAACGTTTTGCCATGGTCAACGTTGCTGAGGACTTTTTAAGTATCCTGTGCATCAATGTGCGTAATCAATGTCGTCCACAGCCTATCGACTGCCTCACTCACATGCTACCCCAGTGGCAGTGGCAGCAGCGGCGGCGGCGGCAGTGGCAGCGAGTTCATCCTCTGCAGCATTGTAATTCAGCCAGCATTCCTCCAGCTCGGCGCTTCACTCTCTGCTTCATCATGAGGCTGATGTTAATGTGCTTGGAGCTCGAATGGGGATGAACGGGCCTCCATTAATTCGTGCATGGTGTGTGTGTGAGTGTGTGTACGTGAAGGGGGTAAGAGGTCGACTCAAATCAGGCGGACGTGGCCCGCGGTCGTCTGCAGACGCTGTTGTTGTTGTTTTTTGTTTTTTTTATTCTCGTTTGACTTTCTCTTCGTTAACCTCTAATTAAGCCACAGACGAGGCTGGAGCACCGCTAAAGCTGCGATTGGTTAATGAGGGTCGAGCCTGGATGAGCAGGCGCCGTCCGGAAGGAGAGAGGAGCGGAGAGCAGGCAGAGGGGTGTCGATGCATCGCGATGTATCAGTCTGAAGGCGTGGGGTTTAAATGTTACGACGGATCATCATCGATTACGACAGCATTCAGAGCACCCGCAGTCCTGCAATACAGATTTCAGACAGTCGATAGTAAATACGGCTTAAGGGAGCCTTTAAAAAGGATTCACATGAAGACGAGGTGCATGTATGTGTCTGAAAGAACCAGTTACATGTGGGTTAATCGTCTTTAAACAGGGTCATATGGTTTACTGGGCAGAGAGTGTCAGCCAGTGCAGCCACATATAACATGTTCAATACAAAATACATTATAAGTATAAATTATAATATTAATATCTATTATAATATATACTATTGTTAGGTGGTCACACCACCTGACATGATAGAGTGAACCAGCTATATTTTCAGTATTCGTGAAAGAGTGAGTGACCTTGGTGTGGCACCATGAAGGTCACTCAGGGGCTTTATCCTTATGTTGCAGTAGCATTACCCACTCTTTCTTAAAAGCATGCCAGAATAAAAGTCCTTTGTTGTCTATTGTGCCTGCATGACGTTTACAGACATCAGAATTTACAGACAGTCATGTAGTTCATATAGTCATATAATATATTTCAGACAGTCATATAGTTTATATAGTCATATAGTATAACACCGACTGTAATATTGTTCATATAGTCATATAGTATAATACAGACAGTCATATAGTTCATATAGTCATATAGTATAATACTCATGAAGTTCATATAGTCATATAGTATAATACAGACAGTCATATAGTTCATATAGTATAATGCAGTCATGTAGTTCATATAGTCATATAGTATAATACAGTCATGTAGTTCATATAGTCATATAGTATAATACAGACAGTCATATAATTCATATAGTATAATACAGTCATGTAGTTCATATAGTCATATAGTATAATACAGACAGTCATATAGTTTATATAGTCATATAATATAACACAGGCAGTCATATAGTTCATATAGTCATAAAGTATAACACCGACTGTAATATTGTTCATATAGTCATATAGTATAATACAGACAGTCATATAGTTCATATAGTTTATATAGTATAACACAGACAGTCATATAGTTCATATAGTCATATAGTATAATACTGACAGTCATATAGTTCATATAGTATAATATAGACAGTCATATAGTTCATACAGTCATATAGTATAATACAGACAGACATATAGTTTATATAGTCATATAGTATAATAAAGACAGTCATGTAGTTTATTTAGTGATATAGTGTAATACTGACAGTCATATAGTTCATATAGTCATATAGTATAATACAGACAGTCATATAGTTCATATAGTCATATAGTATTATACTGACAGTCATATAGTTCATATAGTTTATATAGTATAACACAGACAGTCATATAGTTCATATAGTCATATAGTATAATACAGACAGTCATATAGTTCATATAGTCATATAGTATTATACTGACAGTCATATAGTTCATATAGTCATATAGTATAATACAGACAGTCATATAATTCATATAGTCATATAGTATTTTACTGACAGTCATATAGTTCATATAGTCATATAGTATAATACAGACAGTCATATAGTTCATATAGTCATATAGTATTATACTGACAGTCATATAGTTCATATAGTTTATATAGTATAACACAGACAGTCATATAATTCATATAGTCATATAGTATAATACAGACAGTCATATAGTTCATATAGTCATATAGTATTATACTGACAGTCATATAGTTCATATAGTCATATAGTATTATACTGACAGTCATATAGTTCATATAGTCATATAGTATAATACAGACAGTCATATAGTTCATATAGTCATATAGTATTATACTGACAGTCATATAGTTCATATAGTCATATAGTATAATACAGACAGTCATATAATTCATATAGTCATATAGTATTATACTGACAGTCATATAGTTCATATAGTCATATAGTATAATACAGACAGTCATATAGTTCATATAGTCATATAGTATTATACTGACAGTCATATAGTTCATATAGTTTATATAGTATAACACAGACAGTCATATAATTCATATAGTCATATAGTATAATACAGACAGTCATATAGTTCATATAGTCATATAGTATTATACTGACAGTCATATAGTTCATATAGTCATATAGTATAATACAGACAGTCATATAGTTCATATAGTCATATAGTATAATACAGACAGTCATATAATTCATATAGTCATATAGTATTATACTGACAGTCATATAGTTCATATAGTCATATAGTATAATACAGACAGTCATATAATTCATATAGTCATATAGTATAATACAGACAGTCATATAATTCATATAGTCATATAGTATTATACTGACAGTCATATAGTTCATATAGTCATATAGTATAATACAGACAGTCATATAGTTCATATAGTCATATAGTATTATACTGACAGTCATATAGTTCATATAGTTTATATAGTATAACACAGACAGTCATATAATTCATATAGTCATATAGTATAATACAGACAGTCATATAGTTCATATAGTCATATAGTATTATACTGACAGTTATATAATTCATATAGTCATATAGTATAATACAGACAGTCATATAGTTCATATAGTCATATAGTATTATACTGACAGTCATATAATTCATATAGTCATATAGTATAATACAGACAGTCATATAGTTCATATAGTCATATAGTATAATACAGACAGTCATATAGTTCATATAGTCATATAGTATTATACTGACAGTCACAAGCTACTCGCTTTCATCTGGACATGATCTGCTTCAACCAGCACACGGTGATACCCTCACACAGTATGTCTGCTAACAGCTCACTGTTGGGGTTGAGGTGATAATGAAGGTGGAGCTGCTCGTCTCTTCAGTCTCTTCAGTGTTGAACGCTGAGCTGAAGTTGCTCTGAGTATTTGAGAAGTTGTCCGGAGTGAAACGTACAGACTGCAGAGTTAAAGTTGTTCAGTTCCACCTTAAAAGTGCTGCAGTTACACTCTGTCGCCTGTACGAGCTGCAGCGTTTGAGGTGAAGAAGGGCATTCAGTTAAAAAGCTGGCGAATAGGAACTTCTGCTTCAATTAAAGATGAGCATCGACCATGTAGCGCTGACAGTTCGGTTCCATGGGTGTGAATAGTGCCAACGTTCCCTTCACAGCCTGGAACAGTACTTTCCTTCAGCCTGTCGTTTTTCATCCCTGTGGCTCTGGTGTTGTTGTTTCGCTGGACTTTAGGTTTGAGTTTGAATGAGGAACATCAGTATTTGAGGTTCACAGTATATGAGTACTGAACTCTCCTATGACAGTGTACATACAGGGTATGGTAATCAGTTTTGAGACACTTTGTAACGTTATTATATTTAAAAAGCTCTACCACACTATTCCAGCACTATTTTTTAAATTAAACAGTGTTAATAGAGTAAGTAGTACTTTTACATACTTCAGTATGTGTGACAGACCACTGCTAACACTGTTCTGCCCCTGTTTAGTGTTCCCTACTCCTCAGTAAACAGCTCAGTTTCAATTGCATGCTAGCTTGGTTATTTACCAAAAGTTTCAAGTATATTATTTCAGAACATGTTTAACTCATTCATACTTACATCTGACATCTGTTTGGGTTCTGGGAGTGAAAAGAGTCCTAGTGTTTTTGCCTGGGTTTTTATAGGCCCCAGGACATGTTGGGGCATGCCCAGTGGGGAGCTTGTGGGCTGGTCAATTTCCAGGGTGGGATTTTACATCTTTAATATTTTCTTTCTTTCTTGTTTAAAATGTAATTCTTTGTCTTTACCCTGATAATTTATGTTGTATCCCTTTTGTTGTGTATGTATGTAATGTAGATATACAGGGGTTGGACAGTGAAATTGAAACACCTGGTTTTAGACCACAATAATTTATTAGTATGGTGTAGGCCCTCCTTTTGCGCCCAATACAGCATCAGTTGGTCTTGGGAATGTCATATACAAGTCCTGCACAGTGGTCTGAGGGATTTTAAGCCATTCTTCTTGCAGGACAGTGTCCAGGTCACTACGTGATGCTGGTGGAGGAAAACGTTTCCTGACTCGCTCCTCCAAAACACCCCAAAGTGGCTCAATAATATTTAGATCTGGTGACTGTGCAGGTCATGGGAGATGTTCAACTTCACTTTCATGTTCATCAAACCAATCTTTCTCCAGTCTTGCTGTGTGTATTGGTGTATTGTCATCCTGATACACGGCACCACCTTCAGGATACAATGTTTGAACCATTGGATGCACATGGTCCTCCAGAATGGTTCGGTAGTCCTTGGCAGTGACGCGCCCATCTAGCACAAGTATTGGGCCAAGGGAACGCCATGATATGGCAGCCCAAACCATCACTGATCCACCATGCTTTACTCTGGGCATGCAACAGTCTGGGTGGTACGCTTCTTTGGGGCTTCTCCCGGATGTGGGGAAAACAGTAAAGGTGGACTCATCAGAGAACAATACATGGTTCACATTGTCCACAGCCCAAGATTAGTGCTCCTTGCACCATTGAAACCGACGTTTGTCATTGGCACGAGTGACCAAAGGTTTGGCTATAGCAGCCCGGCCGTGTATATTGACCCTGTGGAGCTCCTGACGGACAGTTCTGGTGGAAACAGGAAGCTGAGGTGCACATTTAATTCTGCCGTGATTTGGGGAACCGTGGTTTTATGTTTTTTGGATACAATCCGGGTTAGAACCCAACATCCCTTTCAGACAGCTTCCTCCTGTGTCCACAGTTAATCCTGTTGGATGTGGTTGGTCCTTCTTGGTGGTCTGCTGACATTACCCTGGATACCGTGGCTCTTGATACATTACAAAGACTTGCTGTCTTGGTCACAGATGCGCCAGCAAGACGTGCACCAACAATTTGTCCTCTTTTGAACTCTGGTATGTCCCATAATGTTGTGTTATTGCAATATTTTGAGCTAAACTGTGTCTTACCTGTTAACTGAACTTCACACTCTGATCTTACTGGTGCAATGTGCATTTAATGAAGATTGGCCACCAGACTAGTCCAATTTAGCCATGAAACCTCCCACACTGAAATGACCGGTGGTCATTTCATTGTTCAACCCCTGTAGGTCTCCTGCAGGCACTGCTAGGTGAAGGCTACAAAAAGAGTTAATCTTTCTTGGCTGAGGGGGAGTGAGTGGCTGTGATGTGGTAGATCACACTTTAAGAGCGTTTTCCCAAGAGTAACAGTTTTGTGCTGTTCAAAAACCTCTCGTATATATTTTGTATATATCTTTATCTTTGGCACAATAAACACTCTTGCACTGGATGTGCTATATCTTAACTCTTTCCAAGCTTCTCCTTGTGGAACCCAGTATTATTTACAGTTCTCATCTGATACCTGCTTTGACTGCTCAGTACTTCATTAAGCTAAATCAAGTTTGTTGCTGAAGGAACTAAATACATTCATACAATGTCTGGGGCGTCCAGGAGAAATCTGGAACTACACTTTGTTCTTCAAGCTGGATCTGATCTACTTCTCTCACAATAAGATATTCATGATACTTTGTATTGTATGTATGATTATTTACATTATTCTAATCAGATCTGGTGGTAAAAAAATACATGTATTATTAATATAAAGGCTTTTAAACTGTCAGCTCAGGCTTGCAAGAAATAAAACAAAGCGAATTGAATCAGTACGGTTTTCATGGTGGGAGAATCATTACAAAGCCAGAGCTGTGCTCCTGTAGTGCGGACAGTCGTGGGGGTTGGGAGGAGGAGGCTAGACGTGGGGGGAAAGTGAGTGACAGGAGGAAGGAAAGGAGACGGTTTCAGGGGAGAGGGAGGAGACGTGATGAACTACAGAGAGAGCAGCAGGATCAGCAGCGCTGATGGATGATGGAAAGTGTTAAAAGGAGGTCAAAAGTAATCAAGAGACCAGTTAGACAGCAGTGGACAGGGAGCAGACTTCAGACGCACAGCCCTGTCTCGCTCCCTCCTGCTTTCTTTCCTTCTTCCTTCACGCTAATCCACTCTCACTCTCTCTCTCTCTCTCTCTCTCTCTGTCCTCAGGGAGCAGGAGCTGAAGGTGTTCCAGGCCAGGCGGAGTCTGGAGGAGGCCCTGATGGCTGACGGTTTGGCGCGGGCCGCCGAATCTGCCAGAGACATGGAGGGCAGGGCGGCGTAGAGGCTCCAGCAAGGTGAGACCGCCGCAGAGCAAGAGGGTCTTTTCAGAAAGCTTCCGGCTGCTTAAGGGGGCTGAACTGCGCTCCTAAAAATAAAAGTGCCCACAAGGGCCGTTTGAAGCGATGCTACTAAAGGACCACTTTCCCCCGAGAGGCTTTCGACGCAGGGCTGCAGCGCGCCACACGTTTCCACTCTTAAATATTCTGTGTGAAGATAAGTATCAGTGGACCCTCATCAACGTGGGCGCAGTCAGTTGGTCGGCACTAGGGGTGCATCACTTCAGCCGCCTTTCTTCTTACCCTGATGCGCCCCTCTTTAGAGCAGGGTAAATCTGGGCTCCTCAGACCACATGACCTGCCTCCATAGCTCCAGAGTAGCAGATTGAAGCTGTGTTTGCTGGTTAGCCTCACTGGCGAGTGGTTTTCTTAAGGCTACGCAGCTGTTTAGTCCCAATTCCTTGAGTTCCTGTCGTTCCTTCAACAATTGATTTAGCAATGAAGCTAAAATACAAAAATCTACAATAAGCCAACTAGACCAAAGGCTCACTGACAGGAAAACGTAGGCCTTCCAGAGAATACACTCAAGCAGGTCACATTAAATACCTTTTCTAGGGCATTTTATACCTTTTCATAGCCCCTCCTTCTTCTACCGTCTCAGTGTACAGAAAGATATCATCGCTGTCCAATGAAAGACATGTATCTCAATTTTTGTCGATTTTGAGTTTTCTACCTCATTTGAACAAGCCAGTGGTCGTTTACATTGTAGAGAAATTTCATGACGAATGGACCAATAGAAGTGCTCCAAAATAGCTTGGAAAAAGTTCTGGTTCCATTGATTTCCATTGAAAGTAAAGTATGTTTTTGGTCTCTCCTATAAAGTTGCAATTTTGGTTTTCATTGGACAGCGACGATATGTTTTCTTTTCAAACCGTCTAAGATTTCCTTCTTAATAAACATGATTGTTGCATGTCATTTGCATACCATTAATTCAGAACACTCTTTCTCTCTAAGCTACTGCTGAGTTTGTATCTTTCTGCTTATCTCTGTCTGGCTTCTCCTCCCGAGTCTACCCAGGACGAGGCCGCAGCCTGAAACACAGACTGTATTCTATCTCTTTGAGTTTATTATAAAATAAATATCAAACTGTCTAGAAACGGAGCGCCCCCTCCAGTCTGATATTAACAGGTGGAGATGCTCATGAAAAGGTTAGTGTTACTTTCTCATGCCTGGTGTGTTCTCAGGCCTCGGGGTTCATGTCTACGCAGGCCACATTACATCAGAGTTTGCATTCGTTCTATTCAATACATACTGGCGTGTGCATAGCTAGTTTTTAATGTTTAGTTACATCACTATGTATTTTGTGTTTTGTTAATCCAAAGTTCCATCATTGCCTTCGCATGGTGCGAGTGAAAATGCTCTTACTTTCACTATTAAACACATCCCGAGATCTACTGCTGTTCTTCTAAAATTAGATTTTCCCAACGTTTGAGTGATCTTCCACTGTTTAATAACGCACTGGACCGTTCCTAACCCAATTTTAGTAGCCTCAGCAATTTCCTTAGATGTTTTCTCTGCTCAGTGCCAATAATCTGATCAGTCTGAAACAGATGAATCTTTTCCACGACCACAGGATGTGTCTATCCACATAGTCTATCCAATGAAAAGGATTCAAGGATTCAAGGATTCAAGGAGACTTTATTGTCATTCGCATCACATGTGGTACATGGGGTGGAACGAAATTGTGGTACCCAAGGACCCAGTTTTACCCAGACAGCAGTACTTAAATAAATAAAATAAACATAAATATATAAAATATATGAAAATAAAATAAACAGGAATGGAGAAGGTAGCAGCAGAGTGTATTAAAGTGACTGGTGTCGTAAAAGTGTCAGTGCAGTAAAAGTGTCAGTGCAGTGGTTCCACTAAGTGGCGTTTAAAAGTCTTACAGCTTCCGGAATGAAGCTGTTCCTCAGTCTGTTCGTTCTACACTTAACGCTCCGCAGCCTCCTGCCTGAGGGGAGCGGGACAAACAGTGAGTGTGCTGGATGAGTGGGGTCCTTCATGATGCAGGTGGCCCTCTTCCTGCATCTGGAGGTGTATATGTCCGTGGTGGTGGGGAGGCTGACTCCGACAGACCTCTGTGCAGCCTTCACCACCCTCTGCAGAGCTTTCCTGTCTGCAGCAGAGCAGCTTCCGTGCCACACGTTGATGCTGGAGCATAGAACGCTCTCCACCACACATCTGTAGAAGGAGGTGAGGACCGAGCTCCCGAGCCCAGCTCGCCTCAACCGCCTGAGGAAGTAGAGCCGCTGATGTGCCTTCCTGACCAGGCTGGAAGTGTTGTTGCTCCAGGTGAGGTTGTTGCTCAGGTGAACACCCAAGTACCTGTAGCTGGAGACCACTTCCACCGCAGACCCTCCGACATGCAGGGGGAGGTGGGCATGTCTGCCCCTTCTGAAGTCCACAATCATCTCCTTCGTCTTCTTTATGTTGATGCAGAGGTTGTTCTTTCTGCACCAACCCTCCAGGTGTTCTACCTCCCGTCTGTAGCCAGACTCATCACTGTTTGTGATGCATCCGACCACTGCCGTGTCGTCCGCAAACTTCACAATATGACAGCCTGGGTGGATGGGTGAGCAGTCATATGTGAGCAGCGTGAACAAGAGGGGGCTCAACACACAGCCCTGAGGGGAGCCAGTGCTGAGGATTGTGGTGGAGGAGGAGAGGTTGTGGATCCTCACAGACTGCGGCCTGTTGGTCAGGAAGTCCAGGACCCAGTTGCAAAGAGAAGAGCGCAGACCAAGTGAGGAGAGCTTATCTGTCAGTGTCTGGGGTATCATGGTGTTAAAGGCGGAAGTGAAGTCCACAAAGAGCATACGGACATAAGAGTCCTTCTGCTCCAGGTGGGTGAGGGCAGTGTGGACCACAGAGGAAATGGCATCGTCTGTGGATCGGTTCCTCCTGTAGGCGTACTGGTGTGGGTCCACAGTGACGTCGATGGTGGCTTTGATGTGGGTCATAACCAGTCTTTCAAAGCATTTAGTGACTATCGGCGTGAGAGCTATCGGCCGGTAGTCATTCAGACCTGTCACTGTGGAGCTCTTGGGGACCGGGATGATGGTGGCGGTCTTCAGGCAGGTGGGAACAGCTGCCTGGGTGAGGGAGACATTGAAAATGTCTGCCAGGACCTCGGAGATCTGATCAGCGCACTCCCGTAGTACTCGTCCGGGTATATTATCCGGACCAGCACTTTTCCGGGGGTTGATCCTCCTGAGGGTCCTCCTTACCTCTGCTGGTGTCACACAGAGGGGTACTTCTCCAGGTGGAGGGGTGAGTCTTATGCTGGGCGGGGTGTCAGGGTCCTCAAAGCGGGCATAGAATTTGTTGAGAGCCTCGGGCAGGGAGGGGTCTTTGGAACATTGTGCATCTCTGGTTTTATAGTCTGTGATGCACTTAATTCCCCTCCACATGCTCCTAGGATCCTGGGAGGAGAAGTGTCCCTGGATTTTCAGAGCATATGCAGCTTTGGCCCTCTTAACACCTGCGGTCAGCTCTCTTCTAGCCCTCCTGAGTTCCTGTGCGTCGCCAGACCTGAAGGCAGCATCCCTGGCTTTCAGAAGAGAGCGCACCTCTCCATTCAGCCAGGGTTTCTGGTTCGGGTAGCAGGTCACTGTCTTTGTGGTGGTGACATCCTCCACACACTTGCTGATGTACCCGAGGACAGCAGATGTGTAATCCTCCAGATCCAGCTCCCCCTCACTCTCAGCAGCCTCCCTAAAGACATGCCAGTCTGTGCAGCCGAAACAGTCCTGCAGCACAGTGTCTGCGTCACCGGGCCACACAGTGATGGTCTTCTGTGTGGGTCTGGAGCGTCGCAGCGGGGGGTGGTATGCAGGGACCAGCATAATGGAGATGTGGTCGGAGAGCCCGAGGTGGGGGTGGGGGACGGCTCTGTACGCGTCTCTGATGTTGGTGTAAACACGGTCGAGTGTGTTGTCTCCCCGTGTTGGAATGTCTATGTGTTGGTAAAACCTCGGCAAAATGTTCGTCAGGTTCACGTGGTTAAAATCCCCCGCCACCACGTAAAACGCCTCCGGATGCTTGTTCTGAAGCGAGCTGATGTTGTCATGTAGCTCCTTCAGTGCGTTGTTAGCATTAGCATCCGGTGCTATGTAAACGGCAATGACGAACACAGCTGTAAACTCCCGAGGCAGATAGTGTGGCCAACACTTCACGGTCAGCTGTTCTGTTGCCTCGGAGCATAGGGCGTTTACCATCACACAGTTTGTGCACCAACCTTTGTTTATGTAGACGCATAAGCCGCCCCCTCGTGCTTTTCCGGACAGCTGGTTGCGGTCCGCGCGGAAGAGCTGCCGGCCGGCGAGCTGGAAGGCTGAGTCCGGCATGCTGTCGTTTAGCCATGTTTCCGTGAGACAGATCACAGCGCAGTTCCTCATCTCATCAGAAACACTCATCCTCAGCCGCAGAAGGTCCAGCTTGTTGTCCAAAGAGCGAACATTGGACAGGAAGAGAGATGGAATCGGGGGTCTGTCGGCGTTAGCCTTGAGCCTGGCTAGCACGCCGGCCCGCTTCCCTCTCTTCAGTCTTCGCCTGCATCGCTTCCTTTTGCCCTTTGTTCGTACCGCTCTGACCCGCCACGCCGGTGTCCGGAGAAGTTGTAGTCTGCCCAGCTTGGCTCTGAGACTACTGTCCATAGTTGCTACTTTTGTGGCAGAGCTGTCCTTAATCTTAAAAAGTTCGGTTCGGCTGTAACTCACAGGCTTAAGGCGCGTGAAGTCGCTATCAGAACCGACGTAAAAATAGCTAAAAGCTGGGTTTTCGCTGGGAGCGTGAGAAGCTGCTGCACCACCGCGCGCGGCCATCTTGAAAAAGTAGAAAAGCTACTCACTGTATTGGTTAGGGTTAAATAATTAATATTTATGAGAGGCTCTTACCTGTTTGCGTAGTTAAATCCAGGTGGTGACCTCTGTTTTGGCCAGGCAGTGTAATTGGTGGTAGGTTGGCTAGTGAATTCAAACTACTGGGCGTCTGTGGTGATGTGCTGCCCCCTATTGTTTGGATAGGTTCTTGACTGATTGAATAGGGCTTTATCTTATTTTCACTCTGGAACCCGACACAACCTAATTTACTCTGAGGTGCCCACACTTTCGCATAGGACTGTAAATCACATACAGTGAGAAAGAGCGAGAAAGAGCGAGAAAGAGTGAGAAAGAGTGAGACATTCAACAATATTCAGACCTAAAAAGGAACTGATAAACGTACTATTTGTTATATTGTGCTACATCCGCAGTGCAAAATTGAGGCTTTACAGTTTTCTTTTCTGTGCTCCAATTTAATTCCAATTAAATAAACCACACTCAAAACCTCCTCACAAAGCTCCAATCTCTCGCTAGCCTTGGTTACCGTTATCTTGCTTGACGAGCTCTTGAGCCTGGAATGCCTGAGGTGAAGAAAAGAGTCTGAAGGCTACAGATATTACACAGTATATTCACTGAGAGGTCTAATAGCTCTAACGTCCCACTGGGTCTTGTTAAATACTTTCAGTGTTAGCTGTGCCAGCGCTCGAACTGTTCTCCACATCTGTGTTACGCTGCTTACGCAAAGCATTTGTGATGTCACGGTGATGTTCACCATGTCCACGTGTCCAACACCAAACTTGGCAGAAACATTCATCCTAATAATCTGTTATCAGCCAGCACTCAGCACTCAGCTCTGGTCAGCAGGATCCTGTAGGGTTCAGCTGCCCACCATCTCAGCCTACATGACTGACTGTTCTTGTTTATCATCAGTGCATTTGTGATGACGTCAAGACCCTGGACCCAAAACCAACCATCCAAAACCTACATCATTTGAACACGCCAATGGTTGTTTACATTGTGTTGGTTACATTGTGTGAAAATTTCATGATGAATTGACCAATAGAAGTGCTCTAAAATAGCTTGGAAAATAATTACATTGAAAGTAAAGTATGTTTTTGGTTTCTCCTGTAAAGTAGCAATTTTGGAGCTACTTGTTTTTCATTGGACAGCAACGATATATATATATATATATATATATATATATATATATATATATATATATATATATATATATATATATATATTCATATTATATATTCCAACTTATCATTGTTTTTATAGTGACTTGTGGTAAAAACAAGCATGTACAGTCAAGTAGGCAGCCGTTCTAGAAGCTTCATCAAACCAGAGATCAGCATGAGGAGCTGGATGTGGGTGTGTCTACTGACTGTAATGGATTGTAAACCAATCAAGAAGCACTGACGTTGCAGACCAGCCTAGTTTTATATAAACAAAGCCTGATTCTTACATCACTTATGCTGATAGTAATCATCTTCACTGTGTTATTGATGATACTGAAGTGATTTGGTGGAGGCCACAAACTTGAGTTAGAGTTTCACTGGAGACAGGTTCACAGGGTCCCCTGGGCCTGCAGTGTTGGCCCATCTGAGGGGGCAGCCTCGGTCAATAAAGACCCAGTAAAGACTTATTCTTTCTTTTTCTCTAAAAGCTTAATTAGAGCCACTCAGCTGAAGCTCCAGAAGAGTTTTCTCTGGCGCGGCTGTTTTTCAAGAGAGCAGGATTATTCAAAGCGATTCCGAAGGCGAGAATCACATCACTGCACAGGCGCGACCCCAACAAAATCCAGCCGACGATAACAGACCGCGGTCTTGTCACTCAAGGCGGTCTCCCCACTGCGAGAGAGAGTCCCCCCTCACCCTAGAATCAATTAGTATTCCACTCCACGCTAAACCCAGCTTTCTTTTCGGACAAGATCCTGGAATTCCGACACGATGGCTGTTACTGAGACCAGTGGGCAGATTATTCAAAGCCTGAAATGTAATTATTAGTTCAAGCAAAGCCAATATTATGGGCCGCGCTCGGTGCATGACAATGCCTCCTTCTGGCAGCGAGAGCCTTCGCTTTCGATATTAGGCTAAAGGCCGAAAAGCTTCAGGAAAGAAGCCCATTTGAGGGCCAACTCCGTGGAATTGCACACCACCAGTGTGAGCTGATGCAGTAGCAGTGAGTGTGTATGTGTGTGTGGAGTGAGTCTGACTTATCAGCTGTTTAGCCATTCTGTAAATATGGATCTCAGCTCTGTTGGAGCTCCGGCTCTCATTAGCTTTGGCATATAGCCTGCCCACCGCTGCGTAGCTCTCACCACCTTCTGCAGCACTTTAAACCGGAGAACCCGGAGTCATATTATGACTCACGGCAGTCAAGCCACTCAAGAAGAGATATTTTTCGCCCGGCAGCGCTGGCCGTTTAGCATTTGGACCGCGACGCTGTGACACACTGTGACACTTTTTAACACTTTTAGTTGCAACAAATTACCGTTTAGCCTCACTACCTTAATCACAGCTTCCCCTCAGCCATGGGCTGCTGATGAAAGCATGTAATTCTACAAAGGAACAACATAAACAAGTGCAGAAAAGCCTCAAAGAGCTGAAATGAGTGCTGGCTGATATCCGTCTGTACTAGTATTCTAGTCACCCAACAATATTGATGTTGGGAAGAGTTGATATATATTCATACATCATCACTGGCCAAAGAAAAACAGGTTCCGTTTACACTCTGTAATCATTTCATGATGAATGGACCAATAGAAACGCTTCAAAATCACATGGAAAATTCTGGTTCATTGAAAGTGAAGTTGCCATTTTGAGTATACTTGTTTTTCTTTGGTCCGCGATGATATAATAGGTTTATATTCATAATACCATCATATTCCAGAACTGGCAAGCCATTGGTTTTTAGTTTCATTTCTGCTTTAGTTGCAGCACCTCATTTGCCGCCTACTTAAGATGGTTCTGAAAGCTCAGTTTAGAGTTATGGCTGCACTAATCAGGTATTTTCATGATTGGGTATCCTATATTTTCTACACATGCAGAATAAAGATGAAATATGAAATCTCTAAAACATCACCGATAGCTATGGTAGGTGGCACAAAAATGGTGAGGAATTTTGCCCACTCTGGCAACCCTCAACAGGCTGCTTATCTTTGCTGTCCAAAGAAAAACATGAATCTCCATTTTTGACATTCACCATTCAAGCGCAGCAGCTGCCGTTTACATTGATCTAATGATGGGCCAATAGAAATGCTCCAAAATAGCTTGGACAGATGTCTGGTTCCATTGACTTCCATTGAAAGTAAAAACTGTGGTTGGCCATTTTGGAGATGCTGTTGCAGGAGATGCAGGAGAACAGGAAATCCCCCACCATTTATTTTAACTGTGGACTTAAAAACAACCTTTCTGGTCAACTCTTGTCAGTGTAGGGTGGTCTTTAGTGATCAATAGAGTATCAATAGTGGGGTTTTTCTTCAGTGATGAAGGTTTTAAGGCTTTATTCTGGAGCAACAGATAGCAAAGCAGTGCGCGTGCCTTTATTCTCAGAAGTAAATACGGCTGAGCATATAAAGGCTAACAATACAGAACAGTGGTGTGTCCAGTGTGCAGAGCTGATAACTGGCTGCTACTGGTGGCAAGCTTAGCTTGATGTATACAAACATTTGTTCAGGTATTATGACATTACTGTCATTTAAAATGATCAAATGTATCCAATCTCATTGTGTATGCATGGAATCCGGGCCCATAATGCATAGAACGAGAAGTTTTCCTTTCTGGAAATATGGTTTCTGTCCAGTTAAGATTTAGCATGTTGCTGTGGTCGTACTGAACCGCTTAGGCAGTTTGTTGGAATGGAAAAAGTGGTGGGAATACAATGGAACTGGTTTCTGGTTGGGATCAATTTTGCCATCTAGGTGAACTTCAACATTGCAAACCTTGGAAGCATGAACCAGGAGCTTAACAGAGGCACTAGCCTTTGAAATGTTGCGTATCTTACATGTTGCATGTCCTCACGTTAGCTATCCTTCCGTAAGAACATCACATCAGGACCACCAATACTGCTTCCAGAAGGTAGTAGGTCTGCTGGGACCACAGCTCTAGTGTAATTATGAAAGAAATCCTAAACACTATCCTTACAACTTCAATATGAATGGGCGGGCCTGAACTACTAGAGGTGGATATAGGACTCATCAGCGTTACCTTTGTGTTTATCTAAGATGGATTTAACGAAGATACTGGAAAAATGCTGGAATACTGGGAAAAAGTTCCCAGGTCACAACTTGTGTGGTTTATTTTTGTCATCTAATCATGAATGTGCGTCAGCCATGCATTTCACTGTGGGGTGTAATAAAGAAACAGTGGCTTTAGAAGGGTGTTTTTTCCACTGCACGTTCAAAAACGAGGACTTGAACAAGAGCTGGAACGTCAACCAACTGAGCTCATGGTTCTGGTTCATTTTCCACTATAATAACTCTAATAATGTAATCATACTGTAGTAATAATGTCTTTTATGGCTCTACAAAGCATCTGATTTGGCTGATTAGCTCACTTGCCAGTTAGCTGACTCTCCATTGCTTTGTTTTGTTAAACCCTCTACAAAGAAGTTCTTCTAGAAACAGCTGTATGCTGTCCTTGTTTACTGTCTGGTGTGGTTATTGTTAGGGCTGTATGGATTTTTTCCTACCACCACATATCCCTGTGGTTCCAACGTTCCTCAACCCCAGCCAAGCAAACACGTTAGCGTTAATAGTTGGCTCTTGCATCATTGTGGTTTTCTCTGTATAACAATATGATGGAGCTCTTATACATGAGCCTGTACTGGAGAATCTGATGAGCTCTTCTCAAATTCATTCATTCACCACAACACAAAGTGGTGAGTAAATTCAGACACGTACGGCCAAGCTCAAGTATGCAGCCTTAAGGTCAATGGCCAGTGGTCCTTTGTTGTAATGAAGGTTTATCTTCCCTTTGTGTGCATCACTCACAGTGTTGTGAACTTGTTTCTGTGTGCAAAAAACAATGGAAATGTAATTTACTTTCACAACAGCACCTACAGGCAGGCACCGAGCCTCACAGCCGTAGTTTAGTTTAAAGACTTCAGTTGCTGGTGCAGCACTGGGGGGAGATTGAGTCAGTCATAACGATCAGCGTAACGAGAACAGTTTAAACACACTTTTAATTCTCGAGTCTGGAGCAGTAACATACCAGCGCTCGGCGACTCTGAGCACTGTTCAGTTTGTCAGACCACATCGAGACCACAGGAAGCCAGATACTGTCACGGTTAGTCATTTAAATAAACAGATCTCAGCTAATGTTGTAGGCTGGTCGTCTCCAGCTCACCAGCAGAGAGCTGTTAGTAAGGTAGTCAACTGATGCTGAGTGTGAGTAATGACGGTGACTTAGGTTTCACCACTGAGCGGTTGGCATCGCAAGATCTTGGTACTGCAGTAAAGCTGTTATCATCACAGGCCTACTGATTGGTCATGTACTAGTGCTTGGTTCGTATGGATGGGTGACTGAACAAGAACAGGTTATGGTGTTCAGCCGCATGTGCTGATAGAGAACATGTCGTCTCATCCAGGGCGTTTAAAATCAGCACGGGGGAACCAAGACAAAGACATTTAACATACTAATCTGATACAGCACTTCAGAGACACCACACAGCTGAACACAGTGAGTATCAGTAAACAGCAGAGCTAGCACACACAGCTAACACAAAACAAACAACCCAGAACACCTACAGACCAGATCTGACCGGTACAAACAGAACAGCAGCAGAAACAGCCAGAGAGCTAAAGAACCACAGCCAGAGTGATTGAGTTTATAGTTCTAGATAACCAAGTTTCAACCAGGTTTCATGACTGGCTTGCGCTAATAACTACTTGTTGCCCTGCCGTGGCATATAGCCCCGCCCTCGATCAGTATCGGCTATCAGGTGATAAAACGCTGATCGGTCCAGCTCTATGACATACCAGTTTTCTGTGATTGTATAATTATATTGAATGTTGTCCATATAGTAAAGCTTCAGTAGGAATCACTCTTTCAGTATCATCCGGCTGTTGAGCTCTCGTATATGAGCCTGTACAGGAGAACCTACTAACCTAATTCACTCGCCTCAAATTCATTCATTCACTGGAACACCAGTAAGTCAGTTTTGGTTTGGTTTTTGGTTTGAGTTTTGGTGCCACTTGCCGTCCGTCCAGTGCTCAGCCTGAAGGTCAATGCACAGCAGTCCAGCAGAGCATCCCAGAGCGCAACCCAGCATTACTTGTAAGCCACATCGAGACCACAGGAAGCCAGATACTGTCACGGTTAGTCATTTAAATAAACAGATCTCAGCTAATGTTGTAGGCTGGTCGTCTTCAGCTCACCAGCAGAGAGCTGTTAGTAAGGTAGTAAACTGATGCCGAGCATGACTAATGACGGTGACTATCATCACAGGCCTACCTATTGGTCATGTAATAACAATAATAATAATAATAATAATAATAATAATAACAACATTTTATTTGAAAAGCACCCTTCAAGACACCCAAGGACACTGTACAATAAATGGAGACCCACATGGTACAAGAGTAAAAAGAAGTAAATTGAATTAAATGTAAATAATAAGTGAAAAATAAAACCATATCATCTGTATGCTAGTTTAAAAAGATGAGTTTTAAGTCTAGTTTTAAAAACTCGATGATCAAGATGATCAAGCTCGCATGAGATGTGGTAGCGCTTGGTTCGTATGGATGGGTGAATGAATGATGCAATTTTTACAGTGTGTACATATTAAGAAAAAAGAAATTTTCTGTGATTATATATTAGAAAAATATCACCATATAGAACTGTCAAGCTTAAAAAAGATGAACAGAGACCAGAGTAACAAGCAACATTGTATTTCTTTAATTCACAAACATCACAACATCTACAGGACACAGGACAAGCGTTGGAGTGGGCCACGCCAAAATAACAAATATAAACTAAAGTAACTAATGAATTCAGAATCTACCTTACCTATAGCCAGAAGTAAAGTATAAACAGTTCTCTTCCCTGACTCCCTAACTAGCCCAAAGCGAGAAAAACAGTGATACCAAAAGAAAAGGCACCCACTCCTACACCCTGGTCTCCAGGTAGATGAGAATGACTAATATGATAGATAGTTCAGTTACATGGTTATATATTCACTAAAGACAGGTAATATAAAATAGAGAGTACATCAATTCAAGTACACAAATCTTAAGACATGAATACAACTAAAAGCTCACCCCAAGCCACCATGAAGGAAAACCTCCTCGAAGACAGCGGGACGCAGGGTCAGCCAATCAGATGCTTAATCCTCAGCCAATGTCCAAGGTAGGCTGGGCCCCTAATCATCAGAGGAAAGAAAGAAAAACAACAAAGAGAGAGAACACACCGGGTGTGTCTCAAAACCTAGTGAGGGTCTACATAGGCAGCATTTTATGTCATAGTATGCGCTCCTGACATGTAGACTGTCCCAATTCTTACATACCTTAAACATGATGCAACACAGGCTAATCTACGAGCAGTGAAGTGGTTTTAAAATGTGAATTATTTTGATTCTCTCTGGAGTTTTAATGTGTTTCTGGTCATATAATCACATAAAACAGTATTTTATTAACAACTCTGTAACGAGTCCTTCACCATTTACACTTTTATACTCGAGCTATTAGCATTTATGCTAGCGCTATTGTTTTGGATGCCGACCGGTAGCTTAGCAACCAGCTAAACCACCAGTGGCGTGCTGCAGTGGGCGGGAACAAGTCGTGACGCAGTCTCTCTCTAACTAGAGCGTCTCAGTAATCTGTTTTATGAGGAGAGATGAGGAGAGAACACTGATACTTACACAGCTGCTACCTAGACAGCCTACTTACACACTCACTAGGGTTTGAGACAGACCCAGTATGCATCTGTACAGGGGAACCTGCTGGGCTAACCTCTCAAATTCATTCACCCGTGAGTCAGTTTTGGTTTTCAGTTGTCCGTGCAGTGCTCAGCCTTAGGGACCAATGCACACCATTCCAGCAACATCTATTTCTAATATAAAGAAAAAAGTTATATATTGGAAAATATCATCTTATTCAATTGTATCTGTACTGTCCAGCTTCAGTAGGGACCACTCTTTCAGTATCACCCAGCGTTTGAAGGACCGCTACCAGCCAATGGAAAATTCGACAAGTGGCTTTCCGGGTGCCCGACCCAGACGGCCATGAAATATTCAGGTGGTGATTAGGAGCGGGGTTGGACTGTAGCTGCGCTTCAGCTGTCTCCCTGGCTCACTGCTCTCTTCTCCCCTCTTCATCTCCCTGTAATGAATCTTTAAAGCAAATTAATAGTTCATATTGCGCCCCCCTCTTCTCACACCACCCCTTTCCCCTCGGGCCGCAACTCCTCAGCGAACGCCAAAACCCGACCGGTGGGGGAGCCGCCGGTGGTTGAACGGCGGCGCGTCTTCCATGCCTGAGTACACCTCCATTTCCAAAACATATTATAGCAGCCATTAAAAAAGACCCTCTGGTTCCTTCTGAATGCTGATGCGTGCCATGTCTGTCTCACTGACTGAAACATCTTTTCCTTAGTAATCAATTCCACCGCTCCGCATCAGCTGCTTCAGGAAGGCTCTTTCCTCCCCCCACTCCCCCCCCCCCACCACTGTGTTTGTTAATGTACGCCTGTTTATAGCCCTCCGCTTTCATAAAGGCCAGCCTACAAACACGAGTCGACGGTGCGCTTATCTGTCAATGGGATTGAATTTGTTTATGAAGGCTTTGCCCCCTCGCGCGGGGTTAGCTGCCCCTCTTTAGGGCTGGACGCGGACGGAGAGAGTTTGCAAACAGAACGCGCAATTTGAATAGCAATTGCGGCGCGAGAGGCGGAGGGAATAGAATTTGCATTCGTTCCATCGCGGCCCGGTTTCCAAGATAAATGCTCGTGTCCAGCGTATCAGGGAGGGTGTATCCTTTCGTTTGAATGAAGAAGAGACCTGCTTTTCTCCCTCAGCACCCGCGCAGTCCGTCCTGCTCAAGTTCAATTTGGGAATGGAGATTGGTGCGGATTGCGGGTATTAATCACCGGGCCCCTTTGTGGAGGAGAGAATACGGGAGGTGTGCTCGGAATGCCTTGCCGGTTATCCTGAAGGTGATTGCGCTCTTCCAGGCCCTCTCTGCAGAACAAGGGTGCTGAAGCCGCAGAGCCAGTCCGCATTTACGGCCCCCGCGGGTCCTGTAGCTGCAGCTCCGTGGCCCAGCTGGATTTATAGGCTCTGAGAAACCCGTAGACCGGGCCAGATCCTTGGAGGCCTTTTAAATCAGCCCATCAGGCAGTAAAAGTTCTTTACCTACCGCTGACACAGTGTCCACCCCCTTTCTCAAATTCAGACCCTCAGCAAGGCAAACACAGTAGACACAGAAGCTGGTCTTCTACAAGAAGCTTATGAACAAACACTAGAGCTGCCACTAAGGCAAACTGCCCGCCACTCTGAAGGTCCTGAGATCAATACTGCACATGTACATTTAACTTCTTTTATTTCAAGGTTGGAATCATCGTAATCACGTGAAAGAAACAGTTCAAACTGCTTAAAGTACAATACATTATTTGTTAATATACACATATAAATGTACATATTTTTAATTAACTTTCTTCCAGACGCTGTGCCGTGCTAGAAAGGTTAATCGTGTGTCTATTTATAGGCCCGGCGTGCTCTAGACAACAATTGCGAAATGTTTACTTTTTTTTTTTTTTACATAAAAGTAATGTAAATCCTTATTTGCTGTTCTTTATTATTATTTTATTATTACTTTCATGATGATAATTTGTGGCATAATAACGAACATAATAATGAAACTTATGTAAATCGGTGGTTCAGTTCTCGACTGGCAGTGCCTATTCAGTGCTGACGCGGGGCGGAGTCAACAAAGAGCTATTTGAAACTAGTTTGTAAGTTTGGAGACTAAGAAGGCGTTTGGGAAACACTCGCAAAATTGGGGTTCTTAAAGTTACGTCGTTCTTAAAGTTGTTCGTAAATCACTAAGATCAATCGGGAAAACGCACCCCAGATCTATTAAGAAGACTGAAGTGATCGGATTTGTGTGTCTAGACGTCACATACCTGTCTGCTGTGGTGTCGACGTAGCAGTTCCGTCAGTCTGGATTGGACATCGTTGTTGTTTGTTGTGTAGCGTGAGAACACACGTTGAAATCAGTGGCCGGAGCATCCGGACTGAGACACATCTGTAAAAATACGATTGGAATCACATTTCAAACCACCTTCCAATGCAGTCTGGATCCAATTTCCAAAGAAAAAAAAACAGATTTCATGTGTTTTTCACTGTCCAGACTATCAAAAGTAGGATTTGGGCTGGCAGTCTGAACGTAACAGTGATTTCTATTGTTTATTGTTTTATTTTCAACGTCCATACGTGACAAAGTCCTTCAGAAACTAAAGCTGTTATTTTATAAAAGGATCACCCAAAAAAGTTGGACATCTACTGTTTTCTTCTTGTTCAGGCCCTGAGAAAACAAAAACCAAACACCAGGACTTCAACTAATAACTATTTGTGCTGACTATTGTGTCGATTAATCGACTAATCAAGCCATTAAGCTTTCCTTTAGTTTTGCTCAATCGCTGCTATATCATCATTCAACATTACATTAGTACCATGAGCAATTTCTTCTTTTACGTTTCCACTGCACGACAGAATCCATATCTCAGAAAACAGTCTATCAGAGCTGCTACATATAGATTAATCGTAACTGTGAACAACTAATCGTCTTCACATTTCATTGTCGTTTAAAAACACAAGCTTCTATTTTGTGAAATGCTAATAATAAGCAAAACAAGGCACTGGGGCAATGAATGACTATTTCTGTCGACCGTTCTTCGATTAATCGACTAATCAAACCATTACGCTTCTCTCTCACTGCGCTCATCATTCAAAACAACATTAGTGCAACTAGAGAGAAGCCATACTGTCTCCTGTAGTATATTGCAGTCTGGTAGAATTGTAGTATAATAAACTGTAATCATAACTGTGAACAACTAATCGTCTCTACATTGCAGTCCTTTGAAGCTATTATTTTTTAAATGCTCACAATACCTACTATGTTCTTATTGTTTAAACCCTCAGAAACGTGAAACAAGAAACTGGCACAACTTATGACAGTTTTTGTTGACTATTGTTCGATTAATCGACTAATCAAACCATTATGCTTCCCCCTATTAAAGCTATATTATCATATCATCAAAAAAACAACCGTGATAGTGATAGAAGTCATACTGGAGAAAGCCCTGCGCTACCTGTAGTATATTACAGTCTAGCAGAATGACCATATGTAGCACTTTAAACTGTAATCGTCACCACAAACAACTAATCGTCCTGCAATCCTTTAAAAATTTGGTCATCATCATCCAAAAAACTTTCTCTTTTGCTGACAGTACAGTGTTTTTCTCTCCATTTAAACCCCCAGACAGGCATAACGTGGCACCTAGAGCTTTATTCAACATTAATCGATTAATCGATTAAAAACTGGTATACTGTTTTCAGTTCTATCTGTAGCAGTCGGTCTGTAGAGCCACGTATCATTTGTCAACTACTTATTGCAGCCCTACATAACAAAAATAAGCCCTTCATTTAAATCCTCGGAAAAGCTAAACATGGCAGTCAGGCTGCAGGTAACGATTATCTCAATAATCGATAAAAATTATCCGATTAATCGACCAATATCAGTATATCTTTAAAGTTTTTCTCCTCACAATACATGAGACTTTTGTGGATTTTTATCCAGTGATGCGACCAGAAAAATCAAAGCCTTAGCGCCCTCTATGCTTCCCGCAGTGTATTACAGTCTGTGTTATACCATTTAAGCATAGTGGAGCTGAAAATGATGTGGCGTGGCCCTTCAGTTCTACAAAATCTTCACACATACAACTTTATCTCCTGTTGGCCTAATATGTTTTTGTCCTGCTCAAACCCTCAGCGTGAGAAAACACAGCTCGGTCCTTCAGAATCTGCTGCTGCTCTACGAAACGCCCATCTGCAGTAATGAAGCTCCTCTTCGACAATCAGGCGGTGGGGTGGGGGGGTGGGGGTGGGGGTGGGGGAAAAGGGAAAATTGCCCGTCGAATTGGAAAGATAGCAGCGAGGGCTGTAATTGCCCACCTTGCGTTCCTAATCTGGCGTCGGAGCTAATCACAGCAGAGAGCTGTGTGGGGCTGGATTATGAGCACTCAGTACAGGTCAGGAGAGCCAGAGGAGTGGAGCCGCGGCGCCGGCTGCCTATCTCACTCTTCCACATGCCCGTCCGCTTCGCTCTCCCTCCGGCCCACAATCACTCTAATATGCATAAATAGGGGACAGATTTGATTATCCTCGTGTACAATAGACAAAAGGCCGAACCACAATTACCCCTGAATGGGGCTGGGGTTTTTTTTCCGTCGGCTCTAAACAGTCTGCTGGTTCCGTGCGTGAACACATGCTGTGCAAAAGCCGAGACCACCCGTCATTTGTTACATTTCTAGACAAGAAGTGATGTTATAAGCAAGTAAATCTGTAAACATACAGCACTGGGTGAAGGTTTTAGTCACTTGGGGACGTTATTATATTTAAAAAGCTATTTTTACAGACAGGAAGCTTTTAATTACTCAGTAAACACTTTATTATTTAAATATTAAATAGTATTAATAGAGTAAATGGAGCTTTTCCATACGTCAGTGTGTTTATTTAACCCTTTCCAAGCTTCTCCTTCTATAAACAACCCAGTATTATTTACAGTTCTCATCTAATACCTGCTTTGACTGCTCAGTACTTCATTAAGCTAAATCAAGATTACTGCTGAAGGAACTGAAAACATTTATACAATGTCTGGGGCGTCCAGGAGAAATCTGGAACCTAACTTTGTTCTTCAAACTGGAGATCAAGATCTGATCTACTTCTCTCACAATAACATATGCATGTTACTTTGTATTGTATGTCTGATTATTTACATCTGATCTAATCAGATCTGCTGTTCTTACTGGTGTAAATACACTTATTGACTTTTCTCAGTGTGGAGCTTCTTGAACAGCTACACATCTTTTTTAGACCCATAGCCTTGAGGTGCCTTCTCACAGTGGAAGGATGGACAAAAGCACCTGTAGATGTTTCTGAGTGGAGCTTGATGTTCTCCTCTTTCTCTCAGAGCGTTAAGTGCTGTATAAAGGCTTTCTAGAACTTTCTGAACTCTGAAGTTCATTCACTACTTTCACAGTCCTTCTCCTTACTACCTCGTGTCTACCTCCTCGCTAACAGCATCTACAGAGGAAGCCACAGCGCTGTACACACATACACGCACAGAAACAGAAGGACGCATGCCGATGCATCACAGTCCAGTCCCCGCACTGACACAGAAACAAAGAATAAACAAACACACACACAGGCGGCCCGGCGCCTGCGTCAGCGTTTGTCCGGCTCGGGCGGGAGACTGAAGCGCAGCAGAGTAAAAGTGATTATTTCTAATCAGAGAGATCGGAGTGTTTTATTGCTTAATTGCTGCGGGAGCCCGGTCGGCTTTCTTAGCTCGCTCCTAATCACAGCGTGTTTGGACACGGCCGTCACGCAGTTCAGAGTAATTTAGAGAGAGAGAGAGAGAGAGAGAGAGAGAGAGAGAGAGAGAGAGAGAGAGAGAGAGAGAGAGAGAGAGAGAGAGAGAGAGAGAGAGAGAGAGAGAGAGAGAGAGAGAGAGAGAGAGAGAGAGAGAGAGAGAGAGAGAGAGAGAGAGAGAGAGAGAGAGAGAGAGAGAGATCACTGAGGTGTGCGTGTGGACGGCTTGGTGTGTGTGTGTGTGTGTGTGTTGCGCTCACTGCGGGGGCTCCTCCAGCCTTCAGGGGGTGTTTAATAGAGGACAATAGCCATAATTATTAGAATGATATGTATTTTAATGCACCGTTAAATATTAAAGAACTATTAACGCTGCTGTGACATCATTCACTATTAGAGAACACAAAGCCACACAAAATCCAGTATTCTCTCTGTTTTCTCTCTACTGATCTATCTCTCTTTCATTTCTCTCCATTTCTCTCCTTTTTCTCTGTTTCTGTTACTCTCTTACTCATCCATCTATCTATCTATCTATCTATCTATACCTCTTAGTATAACTGTTACTATCTATCTATCTATCTATCTATCTATCTATCTATCTATCTATCTCTCTTAGTATAACTGTTACTATCTATCTATCTATCTATCTATCTATCTATCCCTCTTAGTGTAACTGTTACTATCTATCTATCTATCTATCTATCTATCTATCTATCCCTCTTAGTATAACTGTTACTATCTATCTATCTATCTATCTATCTATCTATCTATCTATCTATCTATCTATCTATCTATCTATCCATCTATACCTCTTAGTATAACTGTTACTATCTATCTATCTATCTCTCTATCTATCTATCTATCTATCTATCTATCTATCTATCTATCTATCTATCTATCTATCTATCTCTCTTAGTATAACTGTTACTATCTATCTATCTATCTATCTATCTATCTATCTATCTATCTATCTATCTATCTATCTATCTATCCCTCTTAGTATAACTGTTACTATCTATCTATCTATCTATCTATCTATCTATCTATCTATCTATCTATCTATCTATCTATCTATCTCTCTTAGTATAACTGTTACTATCTATCTATCTATCTATCTATCTATCTATCTATCTATCTATCTATCTATCTATCTATCTATCTAGCCCTCTTAGTATAACTGTTACTATCTATCTATCTATCTATCTATCTATCTATCTATCTATCTATCTATCTATCTATCTATCTATCTATCTATCTATCTATCCCTCTTAGTGTAACTGTTACTATCTATCTATCTATCTATCTATCTATCTATCTATCTATCTATCTATCTATCTATCTATCTATCTATCCCTCTTAGTATAACTGTTACTATCTATCTATCTATCTATCTATCTATCTATCTATCTATCTATCTATCTGTCTGTCTGTCTGTCTCTCTGTCTCTCTGTCTGTCTGTCTGTCTGTCTGGTTGTCTGTCTGTCCGAGTCTGTCTGTCTGTCCCTCTGTCTGTCTGTCTGTCTGTCTGGTTGTCTGGTTGTCTGTCTGTCCGAGTCTGTCTGTCTGTCCTTCTGTCTGTCTCTGTGGTTGTGATGAGTCCTGTTTTCTCTGTTTGTTTGTTTTTTCTATCTAATCTAATTTAAAAGGCTCAAAAACATCACATAATACTGAGTATCGTCAGTCAGTTACTGTCGTTTAGTCAGTGCATATTAAAGACGCTGCCTCCCCTCGTTTCCCTCCCCCCCCTTAACCCGTCCTTTTCAGATGCATTTGTTATTTTTTGAATCATTAAGGAACCCGTTTCTCTTTTTTTGGGGGGGTTTATCTTTTGCCGCTGTGCGTCGCCGCTAAGTACGTATAATTAATGCTTGCGCTGCAGGCAAATTCTTAAGTTGTAGGGCAGTTAGTGTTAATTACCCGTTTTTCCCCCCAAATCTCAGCCTGAGTAAAAAGCATCTGTTAATGGAGATGCAAATTATGCATGTGGCAGTCTCAGATTGATTATAGCCCCCCCTTTTTTTTCCTCGCCTTATTTTGGGAATGGGTTATTGGCATACCCAAAATTGCTTAAAAGGCTGGCGCATGCGATTCTTGTATTTGATTTTTTTTTTGCGGGGGGGCGGGGGGCGGTTGGGGGGTGGGAGTGGCAGGATTGCAGAGTCAAGCGTTGCTTAATTTTCACTGCAATTGCACAAGATGATTTATGCTTCGAAGCGCTAATCAAAAGCACTTTTATGACTGATGAAGTACGGCTGCTCGTGAAACGCATTCATTTCGCCATATTAGGGAAAATTGGCAGAAAGCTATACCGCCAGCATCCAGCATCCATACTGGAGGAACCGTTCCGGTGAAAAAGGCTTCGTCTGGCAACCAGGCTACAAGACTTACATTTAAAAGCTCTGTTTTGTGGTGCCGTATCGATGCCGTACCTTCGTAGGGTGTCTGTGGAAGCCCGTGCCCTTCAGCCACTCGCACATATGCAGCCTCTCTCTGAGGATCCTCGTCCCTCGCTCTGTTTCATGTTCCACTGAGCCGGCTGCAAACCTGTTATTGATTTCTGCTGATCCTTCAGGGTTTATTTTAAAAACTCCTGTTTGTGCTCCGGTGTGAATAAGACCCGTCCTCAACACTACACCTCGCCTGAAAGCCTCAGGCAGGCCGACCTCGCCTTAAAGGTCCTCGTGTTATTTTTACCTCCTTCCTTCCTTCCTTAAAGCGATGCTGCCGCCCTTAACCTCGAATGTGGCTGATCAGCCGAGACGTGTTGGGCGTCTGGAGTTCTGGCTCTGGAGTTCTGGAGCTGAGGTACCTAACAATAGAAGATTTAGGCCACCAGGTTCGCACCGCATGCCTAAATGGAAAACCGTGCTGGTCCTGTTTTAGCTATGCAGTGTTCCAGTTTCAGAGATAGCAGTGCGTCATCCGGTAACAGCATAAGTGAGTCCATGTGAGGCTGCTCATCAACCCAATGCAATTTGAAGCAAGCTTTTTTCATTGTTGTCTACGGAGCAATGCATGCTGTGACTGAAAGGCACTTCTGCAGCCTGTGCTTCAGCAGGGTTGCCGAGTTACTTTTATAGTTTCCAACTTAAAAACCACCGGAAATGTGTGGAAAAGCAAGCAAAATATAGTTCTGGGCTCATTACCCGCTGATGTGTTGCCTTAATCTACTGCAATTTACAGATAAGTGTTGGAGCTGCTTTGGAACTGGACAATAAATGTGTTTATCACTGGAAAGAAGAACCAAAAGCTGTTTACTAGGGTTGGAAGGATCGATCAGCTCTGTATGGTTATCAGCCCAAATGTGCTTTCGGTGATTGCCTGTGTTTCTCTGATCCTGATCAGTGATCATTAATCATATGAGCCAAATGTATTTTTTTCGACTTAAGGAGGAATGGAAATGGAAATACAGACCTTTTGACTTTTGACTGTGAGGCGGAAGCTGTGGGCCTCGCGCAGGGCTGCAGGAACCCCATATTTTATTTTGCTGCATGTGCTGATAGATAAAAAGTAGAATGGGTAAAATTAATGTTCCTTGTGGGAAAAGCAAAGATCTTTAGTACCACTAAACCTGATACAAGACTTGTGAGTACATCAACAACCCAATACAGTGAGTACCAGAAAACAGCAGAACCAGCTAAGACCACTGATTATGCATTGTGCAGTATGGATTTTTGTATGACTGCAGTAAACAGAGTGGGCAAGCAGCAAACTTCGACTGCGGTGAGCGGGAGGCTCTGTCAGGGTTAACTTTTGCTATCAACCACAATATTGGAATAAACTGGATGTTGATTTTTTTGGGAGTCATGGAAGGCAAACAGCCCAGTGTCATGTTTTTATGGCATGTTAGGGTGTGTATGTATATATACCAGTCTAGAAGTCTATATATATATATATATATATTTACATGTTAGGGTGTGTGTATGAAGTCTATATGTATATATTTACATGTTAGGGTGTGTGTATGTATATATATGGGTCTAGAAGTGTATGTATATATATATATATATATATATATATATATATATATATATATATATATATATATACACACACACACACACACACACACACACACACATGTTAGCAGGAAACTAAAAAAGTGAACTTTAGACACCAAACAAGTCTTGGTACACAGTAGTACAGAACAATGGCTTTAATGCCCCACACCTAACACTCAGCTGAAAGCATACAGTGATCTTGACGTATCTGTGTGGGCTGTTCTACTCACCTTCTCTCTCCTTTCCTTCCACAGAATGCACTGAATTCAGGCCACAACCCACTGTCAACCTCCTGGAGATGATGTCATCAGTCTGCACTGAAAAGCCGGACCGCAGACCCAAGCACACTTTTCGTACCCTTTTTACGAGTAGCTTCAACCAAGGCCCTTTTTTTGTGTTATTTGAACTAGAGCGTATATTTTCGAGTACATATCTATATATGATTCAGAACAATGCTTATTTTGTGTCAGACAGAAATTTGAATCAAAACCTTTGTTCATTTTATACAGACGAATACTGAGCAATACTTCTGGGAAAACGAGTCAGGTTGCAATCTGCTGGATTTGTATTGCTGGGTTTTTTTTGGTGTCAGTGGTTGTAAGGGATTTGTTCTTTTCAGGGTTTGTAACAAATTAATAATGCATTTACATACTTATGAGTGAGAACTTGCTTATTTAAGAAAAAAATAATTTTATACCTTGAAAAAAAAGTACTTGTACATTTTGTGCATCAGTATAGAAGAATAAATGATTATATTCATGTATCTGCACTGGTTTGTTTTGTTGACTGTGGATCATCTAAGCATATAGTTAAGTTTAAAAACTATAAGAGCTGCTATTCAATCATAAAGTTTCAATAGAGGCACCAGTAGTGTCATATTTTAAAACAAGGCCCTAAAATTAGAGGCACTTATAATTTCTGGAAACAATATGAGCTTCATATTTATGTATGGTTGCGTTCTTAATTAAAACAAATATCTCCAAAACAGAAAACCTACTTTATTTTCAATGCAAGTGTAAGGATTCAGACTCAAGAGGTGTTATATGATCCATTTGCAAGGTTTATTATACTCAGAGCAGTCAGTAATCAACAGAAAGACAGTCCAGAGGCATGAGGGAGACCAGGAGTGAGAGAGCAGTGGGCCTTGAGGCAGACTGAGAAGTGGCCCGCGGAGCAGGCTGGATGGTAAGTAGGGCTGTGGATGTAGACTCGCTGCCTCACCAGAACACCACTGGGTCTCCAGGCTGTGCACAGGGAACCGGAGCAGTACCTCGCGCCCTATAGTGAAGAGAGAGATGATCCAGCCCTGTGTGGACAGTTTGAACAGTGATTAATACCTCTTTGTCGTGGTCTCAGAGCTCCTCTGGTGGCTGCCCCGAACAGAGACCCCCCTTACTGAGGGTGATATTCCAGTGATAAAGTTTGAACTAAAAAAAGTCATTCATTGGACCGGCCAGAGCCGGGGAACGAACTCGCTGTGGGGAATGAACTCGAGTCCGAAAGTCTTTTGGTTCACCAACCTCACTCCACAGGGACGCCTATAGGAAGGCTCAGCCGGATGGAGGCGAGTGCCGGGCAAGTCAGAAGGACTGTAGATCCTCTTGGGTGTGACGGGACCCCGCTGTGGAGAAGCCAAGCCAAGAAACAATGCCACGCACTGAGGGGTGTGTGTGGCTAGGCTATATGGGATGTGCTAAAGAGCTGCTATATATATATATATATACATATATATATATATATATATATATATATATATATATATATATATATATATATATATATATATATATATATATATATATATGACCAATCTGAAATGTTTAAACCATTGGATGCACATGGTCCTTCAGAAAGGTTCAGTAGTCCTTGGCCCATCCTTGGCCCATCTAGCACAAGTATTGTGCCAAGGGAACGCCATGATATGGCAGCCCAAACCATCACTGATCCACCCCCATGCTTCACTCTGGGCATGCAACAGTCTGGGTGGTATGCTTCTTTGGGGCTTCTCCACACCGTAACTCTCCTGGATGTGGGGAAAACAGTAAAGGTGGATCATCAGAGAACAATACATGTTTCACATTGTCCACAGCCCATCCACAGATTTGCGCTCCTTGCACCATTGAAACTGACGTTTGTCATTGGCATGAGTGACCAAAGGTTTGGCTATAGCAGCCCGGCCATGTATACTGACCCTGTGGAGCTCCTGACGGACAGTTCTGGTGGAAACAGGAAGCTGAGGTGCACATTTAATTCTGCCGTGATTTGTTCAGCCGTGGTTTTATGTTTTTTGGATACAATCCGGGTTAGAACCCAACATCCCTTTCAGACAGCTTCCTCTTGCGTCCACAGTTAATCCTGTTGGATGTGGTTCGTCCTTCTTGGTGGTATGCTGACATTACCCTGGATACCGTACATCACAAAGACTTGCTGTCTTGGTCACAGATGCGCCAGCAAGACGTGCACCAACAATTTGTCCTCTTTTGAACTCTGGTATGTCCCATAATGTTGTGTTATTGCGGTATTTTGAGCTAAACTGTGTCTTACCTGCTAACTGAACTTCACACTCACTCATGACTAATGAAGATTAACCACCAGACTGGTCCAATTTAGCTATGAAACCTCCCACACTATCATATATATATATATATATTTGATTTGTTTGCCAAATCAGTGATGATGTATTTATTCTACGTTGCAAGAGCAGAATGTTTAGGTGATGCTGACGATAAAATATTATAAGATCATTAAATTATTATTTATGTTATCCAAACTGTGAATACAATGCTTTTTATTCAGTACTTAATCCAATTAAAAGGGAATAAATTAGCTCTTCTTATACTGAAACATGCATTTGCTCAGTACTGATATCAGTACTGACGATATCCATAATTATATATCGTTGATGCCCAATGAAAAATAATATCTCCATATTTCTCAATATTTACTTTTCCACATCATTTAAACACTTTTTTAAATTATTTATTTCATGATGAATGGACCAATAGCTCCAAAATAGATTGGAAAACATTCTGGTTTCATTGACTTACATTGGAAGTGAAGTAAGTTTTCTAGTTTTTCATTGGACAGCAATGATATATATTCTGATAAATCACGATACATTGTGCTTAAACAGCTGCCTACAGAGTCTGTGCACTACTTAGGCAGCTCACTAGGATTTGGGACAGACCCACAGTGAAAATACAAGAATGCTCCACTTCTGTTAACAGTAAGTATTTTTAGATGAGTAGTTTTTAAGAGTCTGACTGGACTCAGTTCTCCCCCCTGCTGGAAAAGGTGATGCGGCGGCGTGATATGTGTCACTGTAATCTGCGCGACGAACTCGGACCCCTTCTGATCTTTTCATTACGGCCAAGGCCAGTACGCCAGGGCCGCTGGGCGCATTCATTTGCATGCGCTAATGGTCCACTGATGCCAAGTTGTTATCAGTCTGGTATTTTTTTTCTCCCCCCCACTCTTTTCTCTCGCTGGCAGATGCTTGCTTACAAAATGTAATCCATTTGCATCTTATAATGGTCATGTTTTGCATAAATTCTTGGACTCGGGAAATGGCGGCTGGAAGTTTTTCTCTTTTTTTTTTTCGTGCTTATTATTCCAAATTTCAAAGATTGCGAGTGAGCTCTTTGAAGAACCCACTATAGAAAGCCACGCAGTCTTGGCCACATCTGCATCTTTAAAACTTAATCAGACTCTATGGACCCTAGCACGACCAGCCACCGGGCAGATGTCCAACTTTGCATCTCAGCCCAGTTAACGGTTCGTTAAAGAACTGTCAGAATTCCTGCTGTTCCGGATTTAAATCTACATGCCTGATGGTTTTGCTCTTAGGGCTAAATATCTAGAATAGCTGTGGCGGCGAGTGGACAGTGATTGTGTTGCATCTCCCAAACTCCCTTGTCATCCTTGTTTGCGAACTGATTCTAAGTTGCACAGCATGAAATTACTTTGGAACTGGTAATTGCCGCTTGTTATCTGTTGTCATATCTGATTAGTAGGCTGACTGGCTCTACGGAGATGCACTGTCTATTTAAAAATCTAGGCAAATGGACACATTAGCAAAATACGATATTGAAATGGCCAGCCTTCCTCGTTAATCAGTCGGAGAATGAGCTACGGAATTAGACTGGAAGACTTTTGGCAAGTTTGTATGCCGTTTCTTGCCAAGGTGCCAAATACAAAAGGAGTCCGGGACCACCTAATTAACGTCTCAGACCCCCTCAATGTTTCACAATCAATATGTTGTTGTCAGTCACTTGATTCCAGCGCCATTCAAAAAACAGATGGAGGCAGTAAGTGAGGAACAGAATGGAGGAGATGGAGGCGAGGAGCTCGTACTGCACCAGTTCAGAAGATATAGAAAAAGATACAAACAGAAAACCACAGTGTGTGTGGCGCTGATGTACCAAAAGAGGAACTGCTATTGAGGCAGTAGACGTAAGAACTACCTTATCCTCCAGACAAACTTCTACTCAAGAACAACCTTCTCCTCCAGACAAACTTCTACTCAAAAACAACCTTCTCCTCTAGACAATCTTCTACTCAAAAACAACCTTCTCCTCCAGGCAAATTTCTACTCAAAAACAACCTTCTCCTCTAGACAAACTTCTACTCAAAAACAACCTTCTCCTCCAGACAAACTTCTATTCAAGAACAACCTTCTCCTCCAGGCAAATTTCTACTCAAAAACAACCTTCTCCTCTAGACAAACTTCTACTCAAAAACAACCTTCTCCTCCAGGCAAATTTCTACTCAAAAACAACCTTCTCCTCTAGACAAACTTCTATTCAAGAACAACCTTCTCCTCCAGACAAGCTTCTATTCAGGAACTACCTTCTCCTCCAGACAAACTTCTACTCAAGAACAACATTCTCCTCCAGACAAGCTTCTATTCAGGAACTACCTTCTCCTCTAGACACACTTCTATTCAGGAACTACCTTCACCTCCATACATCCCTGAACTCAGGAACTACCTTCTCCTCCAGACATCCCTCTACTCAGGAACTACCTTCTCCTCCAGACATCCCTCTACTTAGGAACTACCTTCTCCTCCAGACATCCCTCTACTCAGGAACTACCTTTTACTCCAGACGTCCCTCTACTCAGGAACTACCTTTTACTCCAGACGTCCTTCAACTCAAGAACTACCTTTTACTCCAGATGTCCTTCAACTCAAGAACTACCCTCTCCTCCAGACGTCCTTCTACTCAAGAACTACCCTCTCCTCCAGACGTCCTTCTACTCAAGAACTATCTTCTGCTCCAGACATCCTTCTACTCAAGAACAACCTTCTACTACAGAAGTCTTTCTACTCAAGAAACAAATTCTCCTCCAGACGTCCTTCTACTCAAGAACTGCCTTCTTCTCCAGGTGTCCTTCTACTCAAGAACTACTTTCTCCTCCAGACATCCTTCTACTCAGGAACTACCTTCTCCTCCAGACGTCCTTCTACTCAGGAACTACCTTCTCCTCCAGACGTCCTTCTACTCAAGAACTACCTTCTTGCTCCAGTCAAGAGCCACCCTTCTACTCAAGAACTACATTCTACTCCAGACGTCCTTCTACTCAAGAACTACCCTCTCCTCCAGACGTCCTTCTACTCAAGAACTACCTTCTCCTCCAGACGTCCTTCTACTCAAGAACTGGCATCTCTCTTTCTCTCTCTCTTTCTCTCTCTCTCTCTCTCTCTCTCTCTCTCTCTCTTACTCATGAAGATCAACTAACTTTTACCTGACACAAAAATCACAAAAACAGTATTTTATTATCAACTCTGTAACGAGTCCTTCACCATTTTGCAGTTTTATTCTCGAATCAATAGCATCAATAGCCCCTCCCATCTCAATCATTTATGCTGAGATTTCGTATCTAGTGCAACTCACTTACACATTTTTTCCAGACGTCCTTTAGTAAAATTATATTCTTTCCCATATTAAACAAATCCCATTCAAATAGGGCTAAAGCTTTTAGTGTGGGGACAGATTTGTTGGGATACTGGGTTTTCCAAGTGGTTGTTAGGAATATTCTCTATTTCTTTTTAAAGTTTTTCTGAAAACTTGTTTTTTGATTTATCTGATCTGTCTCCTGAGAAAGGAGGAACTTGTCCATAATGATTGTTTTTACTAGATATTAAATAAACTGTTGTTTCTTGTGGCAAACAGACAAGAACCAATCACCATCGGTCCTGTTTTATAGCAGTTTATTTAAAAATAGGTCGTTTTAGGTTTCAGGGTTTTTTTTAATACCAGGAGTCCATGATGCGCCTCATGCTCATGAACCTCATGCTGCCCATGCTCATCATCTCCCTGAAGTTCCTGTACTCGCCGGGCCAGAAGTACCACATCCTGCCCCTGTAGTGAGGCTGCTCGTACATGAGCCAGTGGCCGTCCATCACGTGGCAGGACTGGCAGCCGCCGGACCAGTGGTAACGATCCATGATGGACTCGCAGTCGTCAGTCACGTCCATCATCTGGCCCATGAAGTTCTCCCTCTCATAGATCCTCAGTCTGTAGGATCCCCTGTGCTGTTTGGTGGGGGGATAGAATGTAGTGCATAATTACTGACTGCCCTTGATTTCACTGCCGTGCAAAAGTATATGACTTGTTATTGTCACAATGTTTACTTTAAGGCCAACGAAGCCCAGTGAGCATCCTGACCAATCACAGTGGGTTCTAATCAAATCAAAGCACAGCCCTACTTGTTATCCATACAGCTACAGCCACAGCTCATGAACCTACCATGGGGATCATACGGCAGGACCTGATCCAGTCACTCATGCCCCACATGCTCATGTAGTCGTTGTAGTCGCCCCTCCTGATGAAGTACTGGTTGCCCATGTAGTTGGGACGGTCGTAGACCATCCAGCAGCCGCTCTCCACCCTGCAGGAGTGGCAACGGCTCAGGTAGGAGGACATGTCGGCACAGTCGCTGCTGCACTCATAGGAACGTCCCATGAAGTTCCTGTCCTCGTAGAAGATGATCTGTGGAGGTACGAAGAAGTCAGATGCATGTTCCTGCACAATGTTCCTGCTTTTAGACCCTTAGTTTTCATGGGCTTAGGGGGCTTCTTACCCACTTACTACATGGAAAACAACATGGTGTTTCATATTTGTAGACTCAGTACTTAAACTTTTAGACTTTAGACATACCAAAGCCAAAAGGACGAACAGGAATGGTGTAAAATGATTTGGAAACCTATCAAATCACAGTGACCACAGGTGTGAAAGTGAGCGAAAATCTTTAGCTATATGTTCTTTGCAGTACTTGAATGCACCAATGTGTAATCTTTATATCAGTGGTATAAGTCATTAAATAAAAGATATCTTATATAGGCTCGAGAACAAGACCCTGCAGCGTTATCTTTAGACCACTGTCCACCCAAAAGAATTACGACGTGACCAGGTGAACAAGGCCCGAAGGGGCAAGAAGGCGGGCCATAAAAGACAATGCAGTTGGAGATATCATTGAGACCAGGGTAACAGAACAGGGGTTTTTGATCTCCACCATTCTTGTTAACTGTCATGACCTAATAGTCTTTCCTGATAATGATTATGAACAAGCTGTAGCCCTAATTAGATAAAAGTTGTCTGAGAGCTCAAATCTCTTGAGGAGCCCAAGCTTTTGCATGATTCTCCTTCTTCTTTTATTTACTTAGAAATAGTACAAAACAACAATATTACAAAAATCTCACTTAAGTAAAACTTTTGGCGATCAATTGGGTAGACCAGGGTGTGAGAGCTCAGAGAGACGGAGAAACGTTAGTACCGCAGTCCAAGAATAAAAAGCTTTCTCTCTGAACTGATGCCAATATATATTGTTATGTAGGACAGGCATAATAATAAACATTATGCTTCTGCCTTTTCAGTCACTATTCTGTTGACAATGTTTGTCATGCTGATAGTCTTTGTCTTTATATTATGTGATGATTATTGACTGAATAAAGAATTATCATCATCATCATATACATATCTTTGCTGTCCAAAGAAAGGCAATTTTTGGCAATTTTTATATTCCTAAGAGATGCTAGTTTTTCTTGAAATATACAACAATATACACTTTTATACGTCATATATTGTTGCTGTCCAACAGATATCTCTAAAATAGCAACTTTACAGTAGAGCACAAAAACTGTATTTACTTTCAATGCAAGTCAATGGGACCAGAATATTTTCCCAGCTGGTTTGGAGCATTTCTATTGGTCCATTCATCGTGAAATTTTAATGGGATATAAAGAGCAGTTTGTTTTTAATTGGACACTGCTGATATGCAGCTGGTAAATAGAATATTGCTATAAGCTAAGTTAGGCCCCTAACCTGACACCTGATAATACTGTCAAAGTCTTTATCTTATCAATAAGTGTATGTTTACCAGTACAAACACTATTAGATATCATTAAAACAGATGTAAATTATCATACATACAATACAAAGTATCATGAATATCTTATTGTGAGAGAAGTAGATCATATCTTGATCCAGTTTGAAGAACAAAGTGTAGTTCCAGATTTCTCCTGGACGCCCCAGACATTGTATGAATGTATTCAGTTCCTTCAGCAGCAATCTTGATTTAGCTTAATGAAGTACTGAGCAGTCAAAGCAGGTATTAGATGAGAACTGATAATAATACTGGGTTGTTTATAGAAAGGTTAAATACACACACTGACGTATGTGAAACCACTACTTACTGTATTAACATTGTTAGAATATTTAAATAATGGTGTAAAATTATTTTTCTAAACAAATAAAAGCTTACTGTCTGTAAAAATAGCTTTTTAAACACAATCATGTTTCCAAGTGAATAAAACTTGTGTACAGTACTGTATATATTTTAGTTATACAAGATTTAAAGAAGTCACCGTATAAGTGCTGGTATAGATGTGCTAGATTTGAGTAAATCAGTATTGAGGTGTGGACCGTCCATGGAAATGATGATGATGATGATGATGATTGAGGTGGGAGGTCCAGTGACCCCTTTCCCCCCCAAAAGAAATGCCATTCTGGAGATACAACAACAATGCCATATTTAACCCCTGACCCTTCTATAGTTCTTACCTTGCCCATGGCTGCGGTGTGTGGGTTTGTTTGTTTTTGGCTTTGTCGGCGCTGGTTCCACCTGGTGACTGACACATTCTGCTCCGGTTTAACTCTCGCATTTATACCAGACCCACACCAAAGGACGTGCGCCTCCTATTGTCAAAAGCCCTGACCAAGCAACATAGCGCGGAGGCCCACGGCGAGCTGCTGCGCTTTTCATTACAGCTCCATGTGATCCGGCATCCAGAAGACTTTCGAATGGATCTCGCAGGCAAGACAATACAGCTGTGCCTTTTTTATGCAAGTCCCTTGTTTCAGCCTGTACATGCCAAATGCATATGATAGACTGAGGCTTTCATTCTGTTACACCTTTATTGTCGCTCTTTGTCTTTCAGTCAGGATGAGTGAGGGCTTTGGATTGTTGCATGGTGGAAAATATCACTATACATGACAACAGTGCATTGTTGTGCTGCATCTGTAGAAACGTGTTCGTAATAAGAGCTCACAACTCTTTATAAAAATATACGACTCATTAGTTTCTCAAAAATAAACATCAAATATTCAATCTGTGCAGTCATATCAAATTAATTTTAGTTTCTTTTTTGTCTCCAAATGTCTAAAAGTCTAAATTTTGGTGGTGCATCCATCCAGCCATGCATTTTCGTTGCTCAAAATTCCAAATAAAATAGTTTTACCATGATTTTATGTTTGGTTTTGAGTCATTTTGGTTAGAATGGTTCCAGATTTATTATCTGTGTAATTATTTTTATTGCTCTTGAATTATTCGACTAGTTTCTCTATTATTCGACTAGTTTCTCTAGTCGGTATGCCTGTTTCATTCAAAATTCACCTGAAAAGTCATGCAATACAACAGGTAAGTGAAATGGTGCAACCAGACCAGAAGAGTTTTAATAACTGAAATATGCAATAAAAAAATTATTAATAATATTATCAGTATATTTAAAATATAAAATGATACAATGCAAAAAAAAAAAAAAAAAAATATATATATATATATATATATATATATATATATATATATATATATATATATATATATATATATATATATACCCCAGTTTAAAATTAATTTTACTGTAATTAAGTGCGTAAAAAGTTGAATTGATCGCCAAAAGTTTTACTTAAGTGAGATTTTTGTAATATTGTTGTTTTGTACTATTTCTAAGTAAATAAAAGAAGAAGGAGAATCATGCAAAAGCTTGGGCTCCTCAAGAGATTTGAGCTCTCAGACAACTTTTATCTAATTAGGGCTACAGCTTGTTCATAATCATTATCAGGAAAGACTATTAGGTCATGACAGTTAACAAGAATGGGGGAGATCAAAAACCCCTGTTCTGTTGCAGAAGATCTTCAGGAAGGTTGATGGAGCACTGATCTACTGTGCACAAATATGACCTTCATGGATGAGTCTTCAGAGGTTAAAACTTTCAGCATCAGAAGTTTGCAAAAGAACATCTAAACAAGATGCATCCTGATGGACTGAGTAATTTTTGGGCCGCAGTGAGTAAAAGCATGTTTGGAGAAAAAATTAATAGGATTTCGTGAATTGAACACCTCTACAACTGTTAACCACGGCGGTGGTCCTGCTTTAGACATGTGTTGCAGACAGGGAACATTTCACTGGCAGAGAAAAAAATAGATACATTTAAATACCAGCAAATTTTAGAAAAGATAATGATCCTAAACACACCACAAAATCCTCAATGGACTCTCTCAAGTGGCACAAGCTGGTTTTACCATCACAGTCTCTCTAACCTAAACATCACTGACAATCTGAGACCTCAAGTGAGCAGTGCAGGCAAGACGACCCAAGACTTTCATAGAAGGAGACTTTAGTAAGGAAGCATTGACGAAACCCCCCCAAATTAGAACTGAACGACTCTCAGCTGGATAGAAAAAGTCTACATGCTGTAATACTTGGCAAAGTACTGATTAAGCAGGATAGCCAAACTTTAGCTTTGGACCCTTTTCCTTTTTTTGGAAGACAATATAAGATCCATCTATCTATCTGTCTATCCATCTATACACACACACCAATCAGCCATAACATAATAACCACCTCCATGTTTCTCTTGTTCTTTATTGGTCAGGACCTCCACATGACCACCACAGAGCAGGTACTATTAGGGAGGTGGATCATTCTCAGCCCTGCAGAAGCACTGACGTGGTGGTGGTGCTATTGTAGTGTGTGTTGGGCTGGTGTGAGTGGATCAGACACAGCAGTGCTGCTGCTGCTGGAGTGTTTAAGTCCTCAGTGTCACTGCTGGACTGAGAATCGTCCACCAACCAAAAATATCCAGACAGCAGTGTCCTGTGAGTAGCGTCCTGTGTCCACTGATGAAGGACTAGAGAACACAAACTGTGCAGCAGCAGATGAGCTACTGTCTCTGACTTTACATCTACAGGTGGACCTTGTGCAAGTAGTAGGAGTGTCTAATAGAGTGGACACAGTGTTTAAACACTCCAGCAGTGCTGAAAATGAAGCACCACTCAAATAATACCTGCTCTGTGGAGGTCATTTGGGGTCCTGATCATTAAAGAACAGGGTAATAAGGGATACAGAGAAACAGATGGACTCCAGTCTGTAAGAGTAGAACTGATATATATCTGTAACTTTCTTTTCATCTCTGTTTTGGCAGGTATTTCAGTTTCGGGCAGTTTCTGTTTGAAAATCTCAAAAAACATCTTAAAAATAGCTTATGTTCTCGTTATATCTGCTTTATGAGTTTATCCATCTGCGCACTGCGACTATACTTGAGCCCATGCTGGGCTGATTACAGATGGGCCTGGGATACAGATTTAAAATAAGTTTGAGATGTAGTTGAATTCAAATAAGACATTGCTGTTCTTGAGGACTCTCTTCTCTGTGTGTTTCTACACTGTAGTGTACTTACAGGTATGGAGAGCTACTTTATTTTGTTTGGAGATGGTACGTTTTAGCTGATGATGATGATATTATGATTATATAAGCTCACCTGAGCAGCTGAAGAGAAGTATATGTTGGTACAGTCATTATATCAGTACTGTTTGAGTAGTGTGATCAGAGGAGGTCGGGTCTCCCCTTGTGAGTCTTGGTTCCTCCCAAGGTTTCTTTCTCCAGTTCTGAGGGAGTTTTTCCTCACCACTGTCGCCTCTGGCTTGCTTTCCGGGGGGGTTTCTATGATTTCTATGATTTCCTTCTGTGTTGTTATTTTCTTCTTAGACTTATTTATGCTCTATTGAACTTTTTTTATCACTAAATTCCTGTAACGCTACACAAATGTATTTGATTTGATTTAATTTGATCTGATGTAGTGAACTTTTAAGAGTTTTAGAAACTTTTTTTGCCACTTGTGTTTGTACACAGCGAAATTCGACCTCCGCATTTAAAGCGTGCAGTGAAACACCCACATATATACACACACTAGTGAACATACACACCAGGGGGCAGTGAAACACCCACATATATACACACACTAGTAAACATACGCACCAGGGGGCAGTGAAACACCCACATATATACACACACTAGTAAACATACGCACCAGGGGGCAGTGAAACACCCACATATATACACACACTAGTAAACATACACACTAGGGGGCAGTGAAACACCCACATATATACACACACTAGTGAACATACGCACCAGGGGGCAGTGAAACACCCACATATATACACACACTAGTAAACATACACACTAGGGGGCAGTGAAACACCCACATATATACACACACTAGTGAACATACACACCAGGGGGCAGTGAAACACCCACATATATACACACACTAGTAAACATACACACTAGGGGGCAGTGATACACCCACATATATACACACACTAGTGAACATACACACCAGGGGGCAGTGAAACACCCACATATATACACACACTAGAAAACATACACACTAGGGGGCAGTGAAACACCCACATATATACACACACTAGTGAACATACACACTAGGGGGCAGTGAAACACCCACATATATACACACAGTAGTAAACATACACACTAGGGGGCAGTGAAACACCCACATATATACACACACTAGTGAACATACACACCAGGGGGCAGTGAAACACACACATATAGACACACTAGAAAACATACACACTAGGGGGCAGTGAAACACCCACATATACACACACTCATGAACATACCCACTAGGGGGCAGTGAAACACCCACATATATACACACACTCGTGAACATACACACTAGGGGGCAGTGAAACACCCACATATATACACACACTCGTGAACATACACACTAGGGGGCAGTGAAACACCCACATATACACACACTAGTGAATATACACACTAGGGGGCAGTGAAACACCCACATATATACACACACTCGTGAACATACACATTAGGGGGCAGTGAAACACCCACTTATATACACACACTAGTGAACATACTAGGGGGCAGTGAAACACCCACATATACTCACACAGTAGTGAACATACACACTAGGGGGCAGTGAAACACCCACATATATACACACACTTGTGAACATACACACTAGGGTGCAATGAAACACCCACTTATATACACACACTAGTGAACAGGTTTCATCACACAGTCAGGTGAGTTGAGGATGCTGAATAGCGCCCACAAGGTGTGACTGGACGTATCTGTGTGATATGCAGCTTAGAAGATGAGTGAATGAATGAATAGACTAATAAACTAATAAACTAAATAAGCAGTAGACTTGTAGGTTTACTTTTAGTGTGGTTGCAATACAAAAATATAAACTAGTTGTGTTCTTTAAGTTTACTACTCTTACACTTTCATGAACTAAAAAGTGTGTTAGCAGTGAACGTGGCTGAAACACATGAACTCAATCATTATTGTGTCCACATACTTTTGGCCATATAGTGTGTGTATTAAGGATAACGCTCCACGCTCTGGGGTGAAACGAGGCAGTGTTCCACTTGCTATCTCTCCTAGTGCAGACTCCAGCCCTTCCACACTTCCACACCTCCACACTTCCACTCCCTAAATCTGCCAAGGACACAATATCTGTCAATCCCATCTCTCCCGGCCACCGAGCCCCTCAGTCTGCATTCATGAGATGATTGCTCTCTCTCTCTCTCTCTCTCTCTCTTTCTCTCTCTCCTCCAGATGTTCTAGCTTTCTACCATATGCTGCATGTCATCGCCCCCGTTTTCTGCCCTCTGCAGTTTTACAATAGGAGCTGGAGGTGCTATAAAACATTCTGTCACGCAACAGAACGACTTTCTTGGCTCGCTGCTCATATAAATCAGGGCTGATCATTGGCCCGGCCAGCGAGGAAGTGTTCTCCTCTTTTTTTTTTCTTTTTTTTTTGCCTTTTGTTCTCATCAGATTGACTCGCAGTGTCTGCTGCGTGGCAGGCAATCACTCAGTGCGGTGGGGGGAAGGGACAGAGGGCAGCAAAGGCCAGTTATTGAGGACCGGACCGGCCCTCTTATGGCCTCTTTAACATGGTCATGGATCATCTGGATCACCCCCTCGTCTCCTTTCAAAGGAGAATGGAAGCTTGCTCTGTTTCCACGGAGACCGAGAGGAAGCAATTAATGCTGGAAACAGTTGCTTGCGGAGGCGGAACGTCCGAGTCGTAGGAATAGTTCGTCCAGAGACTTTAGATCTATTGATTTGCAATTAGACACGATAATCCTTCGCCCACTGCCTGGTACGCAGGAGGAGCGTTCAGAGCGTCGATGCGTTGAGCTAAATTAACTGTACGCACACGCTCTTCACAGGAGCTCCTCTCAGTAGAGTCTTAATTAGCAGATATTTTGCTTCAGATGCATTAAAAAATTATCGTTTCTCTTTTTTTGAGGTTAGTTTCTTTAACCACGAGTGATAAAAGCATATTATAGCTTACTATTAATTATTTAGCTCATCAAAACAAACAGATACGCTTGAACGTGCAAATTATACACATTCAGTACATCCCACGTTCGTGCTCATGCATAGAAGAGGATGTTTCTTGTTTCATGTTTCTTGTGAATGGTTGCCAACAAGACTGACAAAAGTATGTGGACGCCAACCTGTTGATACAGAATGTAAATTAAAGGTAGGTCACAGGTTAATAACTATGTACTAATTGTGTAATTGCCTAATTACAGTTTAACGGTGTAATGAAACCGATCACTGATTGGTTGTTACCACATCTGTTTATTTTCTTTTTCCATATTATATGATTATGTGTATTAGTGTTTACACACATCAGCCATAACATTAAAACCATCTTCATCTGATTCTCTGTATACTTTATTACCTTGTTCTTCAATAACCAGGACCACCACAGAGCAGGTACTATGTGGGGGGTGGCTCATTCTCAGCACTGCAGTGACACTGATGTGGTAGTGTGTGTTGTGCTGGTGTGAGTGGATCAGACACAGCAGTGCTGCTGTAGGTTTTAAATACTGTACACTCACTGTCCACTCTATTAGACACTCCTACTACTTCATCCACCTTGTAGATGTAAAATCAGAGACAGTAGCTCATCTGCTGCTCTACAGTTTATGTTCTCTAGTTCTTCATCAGTGGACACAGGACGCTGCCCACAGGACACTGTTGTCTGGATAGTTTTGGTTGGTGGACGATTCTCAGTCCAGCAGCAACACTGAGGTGTTTAAACACTCCAGCAGCAGCAGCACTGCTGTGTCTGATCCACTCACATTCAGTGCTGAGAATGAACCACCTCCCTAGTAGCATCTGCTCTGTGGGGGCCCTAATCATTAAAGAATAGGGTAATAAAGTATAAGAGAATCAGATGGACTACAGTCTGTAAGTGTAGCTCCTATATGGTCAGTGGAGCTGAGAAAATATCTAAGAGGATGTGGGTTTAACGTTATAGCTAACTGGTGTACATTGAATTTTCATATTATTCCAAATATCCAATATTTATATTATCATATTGTTCCATGTAGGCGTAGGCAGTTGTTAAAGCATTTCACTGCTAGTTGTATCATGTACGACTATAAATGTGACTAATAAACTTGGATTTTTTTACAGTGCAGTGTTGAAGCACTCTGCAAGAGGCATACATCTTTTTGCTCAAGCTGTTTTAGATCGTGTTTGTTTCGGAAGGTATCGATTGTCTGGGCAGGCGTGGACTTGTAGGTGTGACGCCTGATTCATGTGTAATTTCCAAACTGTCTAATGGGCTGATGTATGATCATGTTTGCAAAACACGCTTTCTACAATCAACAAATCTCCGGTGACAAATGACAGTAATGACTTGCTGTACTGCGTTTTATAATCCTCATTAATCTTTTCTCTAATGCGCCTTTCCAGACATTCTGAAAGGGAGTCACCTGTCATTTGGGAGAGCCGGGCTCCAGATTGGACCTGACAAGCTATGGATTTGTCCGCTCCCCCTTTCGGAAGAGCTCGGCGTCTTCGTGGATGCCGCTAAATGAGGACCTTTGTTGGCTCATTAAACTTCCATACGTCCTGTTTTTGAGCCAATACATGACCGTCGATAGGCTGAAATATTGGGGTCAATGTAAATGACCTTCAAGCGTTGACCTAGAAAGACTCAATATGGAGAGCCTTGTCACTAAGCAGTCGATCACAGCTCTGAATCAGTAATCAGCCCCAAAACAGGCCAATAACCCCGCCAACAGGCCAATAACCCCGCCAACAGGCCAATAACCCTGCCAACAGGCCAATAACCCCGCCAACAGGCTGTGCGGTAGTGAAAGTAGCTCAGCTCGAGCAGAGGTCATCTGTCTTCAAGCAGGAGCTCATATGACAAATCTGAGACCAACAGATTAAACATGTGGGATCAGGTGGGCTTTGGCTTGATTGGAACGAAAACCTGCATGCACGCCGGCCCTTTGAGGTTAAGAGCGGTGACCCCTGAGTTAAACGCACTCTAGGCCTGGTTACATGTGAAAAGGGTGGGAAGACATTTTTGAAAAGCAGTCGGGGGGCAATAGTGGGAGATCACAGCTGTGTCCAGTATGTAGGAAATGCAGCCGACTCCAGCAGGAGGGCGTCTAGTAAAGTCTGAATCAATTGTTTGAATATAATAGCTGTACTGTGTTTTCCCTGGACGGTGTTTCAGTCTGGATGGTGGGCCCTTCACAGCATACGTGTAGGGTCCGGTGTAATACTCTAGCAGATATTTTTTTGTAAAGTTCTGTGTCACTGGCATAAAAGACGACACTGGACGTAAAGCGAATGGAGGATAACAGACAGGTCATCACTAGCCATATACTTTCTCCATATGGTAACTATACAGATCCACCATCTAGTCCCACAGTGTAGCACAACCACCCCCTCACACATACATGGCTGAATCAGCTAGTGTCTGGTTGCTATACATGCAAATACACTATGAAGGTAAGTAAACACTGGTCACATGTGGTGGGCAGGAACAAGCCTAACTAGAGCCTTTCAATAATTATAAGTCTTATGAGGAGAGAAGAAAATAAAATCCTGCTACTTAAACCATACGTAGTAAGAAAATATCAAAATATTGAATTTCAGGATATTATGTTCGGCGATAATGTATCAAATCTCAAAAACACAGGATCCATAAATAGATTTCTGGCAGACAGTCAATCATTGTGTGTTGTGTTTAAACCTCTGACCACTAGATGTCAGTGTTGTAATCTATTTTCAGCTCCACTCCAACATTAACAAGCAGCACAAGGGTGCAGTGCTATTGTGAGCATTGACAAACCTGTTCATATAGTGGTGTGTTTTAATAGTTGGATTTAAAAATTGCAAAAATTTACTTTGCAGTATCGCAGTATATCACAATACATTGAATCACGACCACTGTATCTTGATACATATTGTATTGCCAGGTTCGTAGTAGCTCACTAGGCTTTGAGACAGACCCACAGATCCAGTGTGGCACGGTTGCACCTCCCACACCTCCATGGCTGATTTTTTGGATGCTATACATGTCAATACACTATAGGGTCTGACCTAAAACCTAGTAGGTGTCTACATAGGCAGCGTTCTTCATCATAGTACGCACCTCATGACACGTAGGTTGTCCCAATTCTTAGACACCCTAAATGTAGTGTCTACTGAGCTTCCTTTCATTTGGCTGAATTGTAAGGAAGTATCAAACAGGTCCTCAGCAACTAAGACAATCCCATGATGCAACACAGGCTACACTTTCTACAACATGTGAGACACAAGAGGAGCTACAAGCGGTGACATCATTTTCAAAGGTAAGTTATCAGCAGCAGCACTTGTCTTCTTAAATGTGGATGTCTGACTGCAGTGCATCGAAACTCATGTCTACTTCACTCCCCCAGAGCCAAAACCATCAACACTGCAATAAAACACACAAGAGGAGAATCCATGGTGCTGAGGGACGCTGAGGAGACGCTGCAGCTGAGGTCAGTAAACACCGGTCAGTGTCTTATGAGGAGAGATGAGAAGAGAACGCTGCTACTTGCACAGCTACCTACAGTCAGTGCCTACTTAGGCAGTTAACTAGGTTTTGAGAAGGACCCACAGCTCCACCTCCCGCACCTCTATGACTGATATAGCCAGTGTTTAAATACTATACATGTGAATACAGTATGTTATAGGTTCTCTACACAATTACTTCCAATAACTATGGGAAACCACTGAAGGTTCCAATTTGTTGAAATATCTAATTTTAATGATCTATCAGAGTCAATCAGCTGAAACATGTTGGATATCTGACATCTGCCTCTCTGGACTGCAGCAGGAGATGCTGGGTTAACATTGGCAACAAATATATCTCTATAAATACATGCCAAAGTGTGTTTACCACAGAATTCATAAAAGCAGCTGAAAGTTGCATCTCAGTAATGATGAATCTGTGAAATGAGGAGCTGTAAAGGCTAAGAAACCCAGATATAGTCCAGTGTATCATCAGCGAGTCCCTAATGATGCTTAAACTGTGGCTTTCAGCAATAAACCACAAACCAGCAGGTATAATCGTGAAGCAGAAGCTAGTGTGTTCTTCATCAGCCTCTTATTCCAATTTTCAGTTCCACCTTAGAACTAAATATTTAGCTGGTGAATCCGACTTCAGCCTCATCAAAGGCAGTGATCAGGTCTCAGCTAACCATTACAAGGAGGGCTTTTTAGCTCACTAGACTTGACTTGGCTGATGAATTCTCCTACTGTAAACCGGAGAAGCTGCTAAATATCAGACATGCCTGGACTGCATCTAGACCAGAGGTCACTAATAGGCGGACCAAGGTCCGGGTCCGGACCCAGACGTTGTCCAATGCGGATCCAAACTGATAATCGGTTTCTTGTCTTTACGGTATACGGGCTTTGCAGCACAATAAACTTACAGACCAATCGCTTGCACAGTAAATGCGCCAAATGTGCTCCTCATCCAATCAGATCTGTGCAAATTCGGAAGCGGCACGCACACAGGCGAGAAGCAGCAGAGAATAAAGCGAGTCAGATGGCGAGCTCTAAAAAAAGAAAAGTCGACGACGAAAAACGACTTTTAACCAGGAACCGAGACAGAACGACTCCACACAGAACGTTCTGGATATCTCATATGAGTGTGAGAATAGTCCTAACACAGTTTCAGCCCAGGTTTAAAGTCCTGACTGAACAACCAAGAGCTCACTTCTGAGAAGTTAAGATGTGAAATTCAGTTAACAAGACTAAACATTTTATTTGCCTTTTTTATCTTACATTTTTTAAATGTAGCCCTTGTTTTTACTTAAAGTGATGAAAAAAGCATTTTTGAAGTTCAGTTTTTCAGTTCAGCATTTAGTTCAGTTGGTGTTTCAGTAGCTGATGGTAGACGATACACCACTGAATCATAACAAGTTAGAAATGATAATCTGGACCTTGGCCTGAGGAACTCTCCTCTAACTGGACCTTACTGACTCTAATTAAATACCTCTGATCTAGACGATAAGTCCCATAATTCGATTTTTGGCTATTTCTTGAACCTTCAGTGTAATTCTGAAGTGAAAGTGGACTCAATCAATCACTCTGGGCTCTCTAGAGGGAGTAGACACATCACTGGTGTTGAATATGAGTGGCAGCCTAAAAAAGTGGGCTAGACACACAAACAGTGGCTGCAGCTCAACCAGGAGAAAGTAAAGAATGTGAAAGGGCTAAAACAAGTAAACCATGTAATTTTATTTAGAAGCTAAAAAATCTTCACGCTAGTCACCTCTGCTACTGTAAACGGGAGAAGCCGCCGAATACGCCTGGACTGCAGCTGGACGATAAATCCCATTAATTCGATTTTTCGTCAAACTATTTGTCAATCACTCTGGGCTTTCTGGAGGGTATAGATGAATCACTGGCATCTATAATGGGTGTGGCAGCCTAAAAAATGGGCTAGAAATAAAAACTGTGGCAGCTCAAACAGGAAAGAGCCAAAGCCCCTTTTATACTTTGAGTAGACTTGAAAGCAGTACTTTTACACTTCTACTGGAGTAAAAAGCTTGAGTTGATACTTCAACTTCTACAGAAGTTAATCCCTAGTATCTATACTTCTACCTGAGTAATGAATGTGAATGTGTGGGTGTTGTGCTGGACTGATGGGTTCAATCGAATGGCAAATAGTTCTAAATGAAATGAAAGCAAGCAACTAGAGTCCCATAGGGGTTCTAGCAGAAATGAGCATGAGCCTGGCTTGAGCCACTGTTTTCCAAAGGAATCCACAGCGTGGAGAAAAGCGAATGCGTTCAAAGCCTCAAAGACTGGGTAGGGTTCTGCAAAGTGCTAGTTCTAGAGCACCAGTTTGACAAGGGATAGCTCATAACCATACAGCTAGGGTCCCTTGTTAGCTAGGTTTCTATAGAAATTCTCCAGAAGTTCCTATAATGAGCCCCTAACCCATGACTCAGGCTGGGGTGTACCACTCAAACAAGCCCTGGGTTCTTGATATAGAGGGAGCGGTAGTCGGTCTCAGGGAGTCAGAAGTTGGGTTAATGCACTCTGCAGGGGTGAAGAGAGTCCACCACCTCCCAATGAACCCCCCCAAAAAAAAAAGAGAGAGAGAGAAAACCTTCAGGAGCCTCATTACGTTTAATTAACCTATCTGTGAAAATAGCAGTCCTTAATTAAAGTCCTCGCTGCGAGTGACAGATCGAGGACTAACAAGGCCTTGTGTGGCTTTTCTCTATGTTCCTTTACTCTCTCTCTCTCTCTCTTTCTCTTTCTCTTTTTTATAATTCCTTAATATTTGCACGCGCCTTTGTGTGTGGAGGAAGCTTTCATGTCGTCTCCAACACAGGCATGGAGAAGCCTGACTCGGCTGTCTTTAATTAGGCGGTAATGTTTTGACTGTAGTCGTCACACTCGGGCCAAGATTGAACACTTTCAATCCCCCCCGCCCCCCAACGACCCCAAAAACAAAAACACATCCGTTTAAATAAATGATGATAATAATAGTTTAATTTGCCACGTGCTTCTCAATCAAAGGCCTGTGCAGCTCCCAAGCCTGCGTTTCTGTAACGAACACGTGAAATAAATAAATAAAACAGAACAACAGACGAGAGCGGCATCAAAGGCCGGATCACTCGTCACTCGGAATGAAATTGGACAAAAGGGCCTCCCGGTATCAGACAATTACTCGGCAGCCTCAAAAATAATTGTCAGAAGATTTATTTGGCCCCGCGTCCCGAACACGTCCGTCATCTTAATGAGAGGCAGTCCCGCGTCACTCATTAACGCTGCCAGTTTAGTCCAAAATGCCACGCGGTGGTTCAAATAAATCAATCCGTAACAGGCTCGCGCGCCCAGCGGCACTCCATAACCCTGGAAAAAGAGAGGCGGCTGCCCACAGTGCTGTACTCCAGTCTGGAGTGCTGTGTGTGCGCTGCTCTGGCTGGATTCTAAAGGGGCGTTGAACTTGTTCTGCCCTGCGTGACCAGTCCAGCAACAGCAGAACTCTTGTCTGGCTGTTTCTAAAGCAACTTTCCCTGCAGCACTTCGCTCTGATGCCTGCGTGACTTGCATCTCTAGACCACGTTAAGCACTTTCTTTAGGACTGAGTGAGAGTTTTGAGAGCTTCTTACATTTAGGGTTTGTTGCTAAATTCTCAGTATTGGCAACTTGTGGCATTGTTAGTGAAGACCAGTGAAGACTGTTTGCAAATGTGCTGGTTGGTGGTATGTCACAGCCGATAACTGGCCTCAGGTCAGCAGTGAAAAGAGCTTATATTCGTTCAAATCCAAGGTAGAGATTAGTGAATTCTCTTATTCCCCAATATATACACACACAAAGACAGAATACATGCTGTCCAGTGTTAAAGGAGCAATATGTAAAATGATGCAAACTTTTAAGTCAATACAAATAAGTGGTTTGCAAACGAGGTCACATTACTGTGTTGCTGTAGTGTGAACTGCAGATAGAAGGCAGGTTTAAGTGTGTAGTGCTGTGTGTAGTACAGTGTGTAGTGCTGTGTGTAGTGCTGTGTGTAGTACTGTGTGTAGTAGTGTGTAGTGCTGTATGTGTTTAGTGCTGGGTGTAGTGCTGTCTGTTATACTGCATGTAGTGCAGTATGTAGTACTGTGTGTAGTACAGTGTGTAGTGCTGTATAGTAATGCGTGTGGTGCTGTCTGTTATACTGCATGTAGTGCAGTATGTAGTACTGTGTGTAGTACAGTGTGTAGTGCTGTATAGTAATGCGTGTAGTGCTGTCTGTTATACTGCATGTAGTGCAGTATGTAGTACTGTGTGTAGTACTGTGTGTAGTACAGTGTGTAGTGCTGTATGTGTTTAGTGCTGGTGTAGTGCTGTATAGTGTAGTGTTATGTGTAGTACAGTGTGTAGTACAATGTGTAGTAGTGTGTAGTGCTGTATGTTTAGTGCTCGGTGTAGTGCTGTAAAGTATAGTGTGAAGCGCTGTATGTAGTGTTGTGTGTAGTGTTGTGTGTAGTAGTGTGTACTGCTGTATGTGTTTAGTGCTGTGTTTTAGTGTTGTGTGTAGTACAGTGTGTAGTAGTGTATAATGCTGGTTGTGTTTAGTGCTGTACAGTATAGTGCTGCATGTAGTGTTGTGTGTAGTGTTGTTGTAGTGCTGTGTGTAGTGCAGTATGTAGTGCTGCATATAGTGTTGTGTGTAGTGTTGGTGTAGTGTTGTGTGTGGTACAATGTGTAGTACAGTGTGCAGTGCTGTGTGTAGTACAGTGTGCAGTGCCCCGAGGAGTGCTGTATAGTAAAGTGTGTAGTGCTGTCAGTTATACTCCGTGTACTGCAGTATGTAGTGTGGTGTGTAGTGTAGTGTGTAGTGCTATATGTTTTTAGTGCTGGGTGTAGTGCTGTATAGTATAGTGTGAAGTGTTGCATATAGTGTTGAGTGCAGTACAGTGTGTAGTGCTGTATAGTATAGTGTGAAGTGTTGCATATAGTGTTGAGTGCAGTACAGTGTGTAGTGCTGTATAGTATAGTGTGAAGTGTTGCCTATAGTGTTGAGTGCAGTACAGTGTGTAATGCTGTATAGTATAGTGTGAAGTGCTGCAGTGTGTAGTACTGTGTGTAATGCTGTATAGTATAGTGTGAAGTGCTGCAGTGTGTAGTACAGTGTGTAATGCTGTATAGTATAGTGTGAAGTGCTGCAGTGTGTAGTACAGTGTGTAGTGCTGTATAGTATAGTGTGAAGTGCTGCAGTGTGTAGTACAGTGTGTAATGCTGTATAGTATAGTGTGAAGTGTTGCATATAGTGTTGAGTGCAGTACAGTGTGTAGTGCTGTATAGTATAGTGTGAAGTGCTGCAGTGTGTAGTACTGTGTGTAATGCTGTATAGTATAGTGTGAAGTGCTGCAGTGTGTAGTACAGTGTGTAATGCTGTATAGTATAGTGTGAAGTGCTGCAGTGTGTAGTACTGTGTGTAATGCTGTATAGTATAGTGTGAAGTGCTGCAGTGTGTAGTACAGTGTGTAGTGCTGTATAGTATAGTGTGAAGTGCTGCAGTGTGTAGTACAGTGTGTAATGCTGTATAGTATAGTGTGAAGTGTTGCATATAGTGTTGAGTGCAGTACAGTGTGTAGTGCTGTATAGTATAGTGTGAAGTGTTGCATATAGTGTTGAGTGCAGTGCAGTGTGTAGTGCTGTATAGTATAGTGTGAAGTGTTGCATATAGTGTTGAGTGCAGTACAGTGTGTAGTGCTGTATAGTATAGTGTGAAGTGTTGCATATAGTGTTGAGTGCAGTACAGTGTGTAGTGCTGTATAGTATAGTGTGAAGCGCTGCAGTGTGTAGTACAGTGTGTACTAATACACCTTCATGCTTATGGACTCTGGATCGTGGAAAACTGCTTAGGCATCCTGGTAGGCGCTCCTCCTATACGGTCCTAGCTGCAAATCCTGGTTTTGCAGGGCTGCTCATCACGTAGACCCCGTCTCTACTGGCCAGCATACGTGGCCAACATGCCGACTGCGTGGAACAGTAGAGACCAGAGAAGCTATTGATTGATCTCTCTTAATTAATGAGTCAGAAATAGAGCCGGGCCCTGACAGCGGTGCGGCGTGTGCAGGGACCCGTGATTGATTTGGGCTTTATTCGGCCGGACTTGGCTTCGGATGAAAAAACGCCTCATGTTTTTCCTCCTCGCTCGGCGGTTTGAACCGCATCAGGTATAATTTCACAATCGGTTACACCCTGTAATGCTCTAATCATCACTAGCTGGACGGGCGCTGCTTTCTTTTCCAGTGTCTTGATTTTCTGAAAGACTTTTAGTTTATTGGTTTCATGGTGAAGTGCGGGAGAAGAAGAGGGCTTAATTTAGCCCAGAAACATTAATCAAGAGATAGCTAACCCAATCGCCCGGCGACGGCGGGAAATGAAACTATTAATGCTTTCCTTTCCTGCAAGGGAGAGAGTGAACCGGGGGAGGAAACGAAGAAAAAGACACAAAGCCAAGAAGAACATACAGCTGGCCCATGCTTCAGTTGATTATGCAGATGAAAAATGTCTTTATGAAGTGTATTGAACTGGGGTATTAATGTGCTCCCAACGCGTCGCCAGATGAATTAAGTCGGCTGGAGGTAGTCGCTCGTGAACGCTGCTTTATTGCTCTGGGGAGGAGAAAGGAAGAAAGCCGGATTCTTGCAACGTGTTAATGCGTCCGTGTGTCGGCATGCTGGAGAGGAATTGCTCGCATTACAGATCTGCACTGACGGCTTCTGAAGGCCTCACCTTTCTCTCAGAAGGAAGATAATCCCGAAGGTCTGACTCGCATCAAGCCCAACAGCTCTGATCTAAGATCAGCTCCTTCTCTATCAGTCTAATCATATTCATCATCATTCATCACTCAAATACCTTCACTCTACGTTCTAATGTCATGATAAGACCCCCAGACTCATGCTAGAAAGCTCATTCTTGGTCAGACAGCAATAAGAGCTATCAAGGTAGGTGCAGATGTTGCTGGTCTAGAGGTCTGCCTGAGGTGGGCCCGAGTGATCTGCTAAATAATCTGTGGGTGGGATTCATTTTCAGCCACTGCAGTCATAGCAGGTGAACATCCAATCAGCATCAGCCTCAGCATCTGTTTCGGCTTCAACTGAAGTGAAGATGTCTTGTAGATTTCCATATTTACTTTCCAGTTTTCAACATTGGAACTTTGCATTCCGGGTGCATGGCGGCCCAATGAGTCTTGAGGTTCGCTCACGTCCCAAACCAGTGAAGCAAATTACATCCAATACAAGCAGAAGTGGACCGGGAGCCACAAGCTTAGCCCAATAGTAGGTGGGGGGGCATGGCATATGGGCAGGTCCAGGCAAAAATGGTGCAGAGTTTTTTGGGTGGAGGAGGTGCAGGAATGTTTTGTAGATTTTGTGGGGGCAAACAGATGTGATTAGTGCTTGTGACAAATGCCTAGAATTAAAACTACATGCTCTGAGTAATCACAATGACCTGTCAAGGCCAAGGTCCCAAAGCATTGCGGTTTGAAAAGAGGAAAAGCATGAGGCAAACGTTGCCGCTCGATTCATTCTTTTAGTTCCCAGCATGTCATATATACACTACCAGTCAAATGTTTAAGAACACTGTCTGTCTTTTGAATGGTAGTGTATCTAAAACGTTTGTCTGGTAGTGTATCTAAAACGTTTGTCTGGTAGTGTATCTAAAACGTTTGACTGGTAGCGTACTAAAACGTTTGACTGGTAGTGTATCTAAAACGTTTGACTGGTAGCGTACTAAAACGTTTGACTGGTAGTATATCTAAAACGTTTGGCTGGTAGTGTATCTAAAGCGTTTGGTTGGTAGTGTATCTAAAGCGTTTGATTGGTAGTGTATCTAAAACGTTTGTCTGGTAGTGTATCTAAAACGTTTGTCTGGTAGTGTATCTAAAGCGTTTGTCTGGTAGTGTATCTATAGCGTCTGTCTGGTAGTGTATCTATAGCGTCTGACTGGTAGTGTATCTAAAACGTTTGACTGGTAGTGTATCTAAAACGTTTGTCTGGTAGTGTATCTAAAACGTTTGTCTGGTAGTGTATCTAAAACGTTTGACTGGTAGTGTATCTAAAACGTTTGTCTGGTAGTGTACTAAAACGTTTGGCTGGTAGTGTATCTAAAACGTTTGACTGGTAGTGTATCTAAAACGTTTGACTGGTAGTGTATCTAAAACATTTGACTGGTAGTGTATCTAAAACGTTTGACTGGTAGTGTACTAAAACGTTTGACTGGTAGTGTATCTAAAACGTTTGACTGGTAGTGTATCTAAAACGTTTAACTGGTAGTGTATCTAAAACGTTTGACTAGTAGTGTATCTAAAACGTTTGACTGGTAGTGTATCTAAAACGTTTGACTGGTAGTGTATCTAAAACGTTTGGCTGGTAGTGTACTAAAACGTTTGACTGGTAGTGTACTAAAACGTTTGACTGGTAGTGTATCTAAAACGTTTGACTGGTAGTGTACTAAAACGTTTGACTGGTAGTGTATCTAAAACGTTTGACTGGTAGTGTGGGAGTGGGATGAGAGACGTTTTAGAGATGCATTTATAGAAACAATTTGGGTGACTGACGACTTCTAGTGTTTGTCATTAGTCTAGTGGCTCCAATTTTAAAGTCAATAAGCATATCGGACCAATAGAAATGCCCCAAAATCACTTACAATAAAACCACTTCCACTAACTTCTATTAAAAGGTAAAGAAGGTTTGTATTGTCCCCTGTTAAATTACTGTTTTGGATATATATATATATATATATATATGGATTACATCTGGAGGGCTAGTCCTGTAACGTGTTCAGAGGATGTGTAGGGTAAAGCAGTGTTGATGCTATCATGGAAAATGCATGATGTGCATCACTCTGTACAGCAGCGCTGTTTGTCTACTCCAGCGCTCGAGGCAGAAAACCCCCAACCGGCCCACAAACTGCTCATTTTTCAGACTACTTACTTTGTACAGACTAAAATACTGACCATACTGTGGATGTGAGAAATTGCATACAGTCAGTGGCAGCACAGGGGCTAAATAAAAAAAACTTGAATTAACAAAGGAAGACAAACCAACTAAGGCAAAGGAAAAACCAACTCAACACCTTTACTTCATGTGGTAATTAAAGTCATGGCCTTCCTCTAGCCATGCCTTTCAGATCTACTGCTTCAAGTTGAATAAATAGGTAACAAATTGAGGTTCAATTCAAATTTTAGAACCCTGTTTACACAAGTCTACACATTCCCAACCGGTAGGTGGTACGATATGCTGATGCGAAGAGGTGTTAATACCAAATGAGCCCCTTGGGGGCACTAGACTAATACATTTATCCCCTATAGATGCTTCTCATTTGTGGCAGCTCTTTTAGAATCTGTGTGCAGTTGCTTGTTGTGGTTTATGTATATATTGGCACTGAGCACTGGACCTATATTTTGCAGTGCAGTGTAGAAGCTGTTCTGGAGTTGGCAGGCTGATCCCATGCGGGTAACTGCATCTCAAATCAGCAGATTTAAGGAAAAACAACAGTTCACTAAGATTTCTGAGTTTCCAGTAAGCTGTATAACAGCAGGCATGCTTCTCCGTATGTCCTGTTAGAGGGGGTTTTAAATATAGTTTAAACCTTCAAATGAATCCTCACATTTGTATGCACTCAGTAGTTCAAAGAAAACCAAGATTTTTATTATATTTATTATTTTGTATGACATGGAAAGAAGTCCACACACATCATTTAAAGCCTTTATCTCTCAGAAACAAATGATACAAGCAAAGCTAAATACATGCCAAGCGCACTAGTGTGTGTTTTAAGGCAAACTATAAGCCAACAGCAACTTTTAATAGCTCAAAAATAATAAGAATTTAAACGCTGACATTTTGCATACTGTCTATCGGGTAATATTAATATAATATTGAGTAATATTTTAATTCTAGTAATATTTTAATTTTAGTTCTAAAAGAATTTTTAAAGAAAATTGACATTTTTATATTAGCTCTGTTTTTTTAACCACAATAATGAATAAATGATATAAACCTCATTGCACTGTTACTGTAAGTACAATACTTTATATAAATAAGTAAAGATTTATCACGTTTGTACATCTTAGCATGAATTATAAAGCAATGCTAAAGGCCACAGCTTCTTTTATAATAATAATAATAATAATAATAATAATAATAATAATAAAAAACATACAGCCATAATAATAACAAAGCACCTCCTAATTTCTACAATATCATATCATACCATATAGAAGCAGGTACTACTAATAGTTGGAGCAGCTACTATTAGGGTTGAGGGTCATTCTCAGCACTGCAGTGACACTGATGTGGTGGTGGTGGTGGTGTGTTAGTGTGTGTTGTGCTGGTGTGAGTGGATCAGACACAGCAGTGCTGCTGCTGGAGTGTTTAAACACCTCAGTGTCACTGCTGGACTGAGAATCGTCCACCAACCAAAACTATCCAGTCCTGTGGGCGGCGTCCTGTGTCCACTGATGATGAAGGACTAGAGGAACACAGACTGTGCAGCAGCAGATGAGCTACTGTCTCTGACTTTACATCTACAAGGTGGACCAGCAAGTAGTAGGAGTGTCTAAGTGGACAGTGAGGGGACGCAGTGTTTAAACACTCTCACTGCTAAAAAAGGTCCACCACCCAAATAGTACCTGCTCTGTGGTGGTCCTGTGGGGGTCCTGATCATTAAAGAACAGAGTAATAAAGTATACAGAGAATCAGATGAACTACAGTCTGTAAGTGTAGCTCCTGTATGGTCAGTGGAGCTGATACAGTGGACAGTGTGTGTAGAGGTGGAGGTTTTAATGTTATGGCTGACATCTGATTGTGAGTGTAGCCAACACGGGGCTGCCAACTCTCACACACCTTCTCATGCTCTCAAGTTTAAACTCACTCTTTGATGATTCTCAATCTTTGTTTACATCTCTCTTCAAAACAACTTCATAACAATCCCTACACCTGCTTATTGCTTCAGCTCTCACTGGCCAGTAACACTCTGGACAGGCGGCAGTGCGTCCAGATCAGTGGATTAGTGTCCAGAGTGAAGAAACTAAACAGGTAAAAATCTAAAACTAAGCTAAACGTCAATAACACCCCACTGGTAAATGAAACAGCTGCGTTCGTGTGCACTCACCACAGCACGCTTTATGCTGCAGAATGAAGGCAGTGCTTTCTTATTTAATAGCTACAGACTTAACAGACTTCAGCCACACAGCTAAAGAGAAGCTCTTTGTAAGGGTTGCCATTGTGTTGCTCTTAGCTTTGAAATCCACACCTATCAGGTGCAGCCAGGTGAGGAATTTAGACCTCTGAGTACTCATAACAGGCGCCTTTTATCTGGTCTATATTCTCTGGACTACATTCTCTCCTCTTTATGGCAGACTAACCAGTTTAGATGAGAAATGGTCAACACTGGAAAGCAGAACTGAGGCTTATATGGTGTCACTGCTCATCAAGTCACTTAATGAGCCCTGTTTGTACGAGTGAGGGTTGTAAAAACCTTATTTGTATGTGTTCTGTTTCCCTCATAAATAATGACTCTGATTTAAAAGGATGCAGTGTTGAAACCCGTGGGGCACCGTGCTGGAGTCGACTCTGACTCGCGACTCCCGCCGCCGGAATCAATGGGATCGACTCCGCGACTCCACTTTGTTTTCTCCCAGACGATGCCAGAGTCAGAGATAAAGGGATACAGCAGAGATTAAACCATCTCAAATGTAGCTTATCCACTTTTGGGTAGGGATGTGACAGAAATTCCGCCAGAGATAATCACTGAGAAAATCATTACAGCCGTCAGAATCTTTCGAAATCAGGAACAAGTATTTTTAGACTCTGTAGAAAAGCTTGGAAGTAATCGCGTTCCTCTTTTCGGGGGGCTAAAGTTAACTCCGTTAGCTTCATGTTAGCTTCCCATTCCACTTTACCAGCCCACCTTAAACTAGTGATGGGCCAATGATACCAAGGCTTCGGAGCTTGTGTCGAGAAATACAGGAACCCGTTTATGAAGCTTATATCGAGGCTTCCCTTACAAAAAAGAAGTTTAATCAAGTGTGACATTAGTATACTTTAAATAAGTACTAAAAATACTAAAAATAAGTGAGTATGCTTTTCAGTTTACTTTTTAGGTACTTCTCAGTGATATACACACATATTAACACAGTTATACTTAAGTGTACTTGTGTTATACTGACAAGTATTTAGAACAGTCTAAGTATATTCAGCCTTTACCTGTACTTCATTTTTGGTTGAGATATACTTGCATAAAAAGGCATCCAGTACAATACTTGTTTGGAAATTGTATTTATAAAGATTTATAAAGATACAAATATGTTTCTTAATCTGAGTATGTCTTGTTAATTTTATGTGTGTCCACTAGTGAGTAAATAAATGTTAAAATAGAAAATACCCTTAAACCTTGTCATATACTTTAAAGTATTATGATAATTTCACTTACATGCATACTTTAAAGATGAAGTGACAAACTAGTAACCTAACATTAAACCTATACGTTTACTTTTAATATAGATGCAGCACAAAAGTAAACTAGTTGTGTACTTGAAGTTTACTACTCTTACACTTAAAATGTACATAAAAGTATACTTTCATAAACTAAAAAGTGGGCCAATTTAGTCCCAAGAAGTATTAAAATAGTACATATACATGTGTACTACTAGTACAAAGATATTAGTATAGTAACTACATAATGTATACTTGGAAAATATACTTTATATTTACTCAAGTTTATTTAATAAAATGAACTTTAAGTATACTTATTTTCTGTAAGGGATGCTTCGTTAAGGGCGAGTGACGTCACTGATGATGTATGAAGCCTTGCTGGTTCAGGAGGTGGTTCGAGTATAGGTGTGATTTGATGTTTCTTAATAAAAAAAATGAATCAAGTCACCCCACCATCACTGTCCCATCTCTTAAAAGCACAGCAGTTTTAATATAAACATCACGTTTGGATTTATTTACTGAGTGAAATTGTACTAGCAGGTTTATTTTAATTAACAGCTCTGTTAGCGTAACCCACACAATCAACCACAGATTAGAGTAACAAATGAATAGAAAACCCACAGAAAAGTAAATTAAGGTGTTTTAATGTATATACTTGGCAGTGTGTATTTCCCATGCCGACAATGTTGTAAGAGGCCATCACAAATAGTTGAAATGAAAATAAAAGTTTTGGCCAGCAGGGGGGTTTGTGTGCACATGACGCTTCAAGAAATGAACCTTTTTTCGAACCACCTGAAGGGAAAGCTTCAATGCTTCAAGAAGCTTCATCTGGCCATCACTAGCTTAAACTAGGCTGCAGTTATCATTATATGAAAGGGTCGTTTGTTTTTGTTTTTGTTTTAATTTCTTCCGTCTTGCAGTCAGAATGAAGAGGGAGACCAGGTCAGAGTATAATGTTTATAAGATAAGATAATCCTTTATGGGTGGAGAAATTCACAGTGTTACTGTCACGAGGAGAGTGGGAGGGGGTGGACCCAAGGGCTTGTTTGTTTGTTTGTTTGTGAGTGATCACAGCATATATAACACACTTCCCCTGCGCCACCAAAGCACAGAAGAGGAGGCAACTTAAATGCCTCAAAGCAGTGTGGGGGGAAAAAGGCGGGAAAACGACAAACAAAGGAAACGCAAGGGTATGGCGTTTTCAAACAAGAGAATTAATATAAACCCTCAGGACAACAAACCCCCAAACTGAAACCTTCTCTAAACATTAACTGTCACTTTTATAACTTTTCTCTTTTGTTCTTTCTCCTTCCTTTACTGACTTTTCTCTTTTGTTCTTTCTCCTTCCTTTACTGATTTTTCTCTTTTGTTCTTTCTCCTTCTTTTACTGACTTTTCTCTTTTGTTCTTTCTCCTTCTTTTACTGACTTTTCTCTTTTGTTCTTTCTCCTTCTTTTACTGACTTTTCTCTTTTGTTCTTTCTCCTTCTTTTACTGACTTTTCTCTTTTGTTCTTTCTCCTTCTTTTACTGACTTTTCTCTTTTGCTCTTTCTCCTTCTTTTACTGACTTTTCTCTTTTGTTCTTTATTTTGTTCGTTCTTTCCTTCCTTTCCTTTCCTCCTTCTTCTTCTTCTTCTTCTTCTTCTTCTTCTTCTTCTTCTTCTTCTTCTTCTTCTTCTTCTTCTTCTTCTTCTTCTTCTTCTTAATACTCACCTTCACTGATCGCCCCTCTACATAGGTGCGATGCCGGGTGGCGTTTGTGGCTGACTTAAGTAGGAGCAGCACAGGTGTGCCCAGTCAGTGCTGATTGCTCCTGAGAAGCCTGGGAATTGGAGTTTTTTATATCATTTTCTTACCAGGACTAAGCCCTCTGCTGGCGGCTGGCAGGGCAGCCTGGGCCTTGACAGTTACAGCAGCAAAGGGATAGCAAGGCACTCAGTACAAAAATAGATAAATAAACAGTACAGTATATACAATATAAATAATAAAAAGTCAAGAACTCTTGACAAATAATTACACATTGTTTCTTAATTGCACAGAGGTAATGGAAAGATACTGCACATTACATTGCACTGAAAAAATTCAACAAAAAAGTTTGTAGAGTTTAACAGTGTGTGTATGTAGTCCACTGTGTATATGTGGTCTGCTGGGAGCAGTGCTGGTTGTAGAGTCTAACAGCAGAAGGAAGAAAGGAAGGACCTGTGATACCACTCCTTCACACACTTTGGGTGAAGCAGCCTGTCGCTGAAGGAGCTGCCCAGTGCTGCTAGAGTGGGAGTGGGAGTCACTCTCCAGCATGGATGCCAGATTGGCTACCATCCTCCTGTCTCCCACCACCTGCACTGGGTCTAGGGGGCTTTCCAGGACAGAGCTGGCCCTCTTTATGAGTTTGTCCAGTCTCTTCTTGTCTGCCATCGAGATGCTGCCGCCCCAACAGACCACGGCAAAAAAGATGGCAGATGCCACCACTGTGCCAAAGAAGGATTCGTAGGATACCGTGATACAGACGTTCTGAGAGCTCTCAAACCCTGGTCTCAATCGTGTCTCCGGCTGCATTGTCTTTCATAGGCCAACCTTCCTGCTCCATCTGGCCCATGTGGTATACCTGGTCACTGCTACGCCAGATATGTGAAACCCTAGATGGCAGGGGTCACAAAGCCCTGACCTTCCCGCAAACTCTGCACCATTCTGTGTGCCATCTGTATCAACAAGCTTTTAACAGACACCATAGTTAATATAATATAATATAATATAATATAAAAACACTTCTGAAAGGGTCTACTGCCATGAAGACAATGAAGATCTGCAGTTTCTGTGAGCAGAGTTTGGGCTACAGCGGCCGGTGAGCAGCACTGACATGGTTTCGAGTTGGTAATTAAACTCACTACTCAAGACGTTCTCCTTATTTAAACCCTCCTCGGTCAGAACGTCCCTCCAGCTGATGATGATAAAAGTGGCTGTCAAGAGAGTGAATGAGTCCCCTCCAAGCATTGCGACTCTTAGAGTCATAGGCCAACTGGTGATGGACTTCCCACCAATAGCAGAAACACTTCAGGTTTGAGCTTTGCTAAAGATCTAATGGTGGCAGTTGTTGAGGTAGAGCTTTAGTAGGTGGAGAATTAAATCTGTGTTTCTAAAAAATCCCGTGAAATGACTCAGAGGTCAATAAACAATTCTATGTCCTTCATAACTAGTTGAAACCATCTTGCATCTAAAACCTGCAATAGGGAACATAAATAGCAGCACTAGTGTGAGAGTAAGAGTATATAGCCTAGGGGTTAAAGTCAATTTTATTTGTATAGCGTTTTTTACTATAATGTTCTCACAAAGCAGCTTTACAGAAGTATGAAAACATATGTATCCCCCAGTGAGAAAGCCAGAGACAATGGTAGCAAGAGAACCAAGACTCACAAAGAGAGACCCGTCCTCCTCTGGTCTAACAGTATTTACAACTTCAAGCTGAAAAACAAGCTGAATTCAAAATAGAACTAAGAGAATGTCTGGATGGTAAAAGCTTTAGAAACTGCAGCCTTAGACTGAGGCAGTCTCTGACTCAGTCTTTGTGGAAAGTGGGAGTGAGCTGAAACAGTCCCATCATATCTTAATGCTGGTACTTCTGGATGACACAGTGATGCAGTTGAGGGTGTAGCATGTGGCTCAAAGAAGGTAGGATGTGCAAAGTGGCTTTATTTGGAGGTCCAGACAACAGGCAGGGGTCAAAACATGGCCAGGCGACATCAGAGACTTGTCCATAAAAGCAAAACCAGGAGACTAAGTGAGGATCAAAACCCTGAGAAGGTAAAGACGAAGGAAACGGCTCAGAACTCTAATTGGAAATACAGAGCCTTTGCCAACAGACAGGGAAAACAAAGGGGGATAAGTATCAGTTCTAATGAGACTTGGATCAGCTGCAGGTATATGAGATGGGAGGAGAGTGGGCGGAGTCAAATAGGAGCCAGAAAAGAAAAACAAAAGTGCATGGCATAGTCATGTGCAGTACCACACAGGCCCAGGAGGGGGTGACAGAAAACAAACACACCTGCTAAAATCTCACGGTGGCTACAATTAAAGGAATATTTAAAGGAATAGTTTTCCGTGGCTTGTGTCTTAATTGATATTAAAGTAACATAACACATGCAATGTAATGTAATATAATGCAACGTAACACAGTAACATTGATAGACAGCTGGCTCACACTAAGACTTTGCCTACCCTGGAGCTTGTTCTGAGGGGATGCAACTCACAAGTTAAGTTTAAGGTTTATTTATTTATAGGCTATTTTACAACTGACTCTATCACAAAGCAGCTTTACAGAATTTTGAAAACATACAGTCACAAAATGAGCAAGTGAGCGAGCCAGAGGGGACGGTGGCAAGGAAACACTCCCTCAAGACTGGAGCAAGAAACCTTGGGAGGAACCAAGACTCACAAGGGGAGAACCATCCTTCTCTGGTCAAACAGTATTTACAGTTTATTATTAAGTTTTTAATAAGCTAAATTCAAAATAGAACTAAGAGAATCTCTGGATGGTAAAAGCTTTAGTAACTGCAGCCTCAGACTAAGGCAGTCTCTGACTGAGGTGGTCTCTGACTGAGGTAGTCTCTGACTGAGGTAGTCTCTGACTGAGGCAGTCTCTGACTGAGGCAGTCTCTGACTGAGGTAGTCTCTGACTGAGGCAGCCTCAGACTGAGGTAGTCTCAGACTGAGGTAGTCTCAGACTGAGGTAGTCTCTGACTGAGGCAGTCTCTGACTGAGGCAGCCTCAGACTGAGGTAGTCTCAGACTGAGGTAGTCTCTGACTGAGGTAGTCACTGACTGAGGTAGTCTCTGACTGAAACAGTCCTATCATATCTTAATGCTGGTACATCTGGATGACCCAGTCATACAGTCAAGGCTATAGGAGATGGCACAAAGAAGGTAGGATGTGCAAAGTGGCTTTATTTGGGGGTCCAGACAACTTTGCCCACCCTGGAGCTTGTTCTGAGGCGATGCAGCTCATAAATTAAGGTTAAGGTTTATTTATTTATATGCACCTTTTACAACAGCCTCTGTCACAAAGCAGCTTTACTGAAAAATCCAACGCCCTCTCAAAATGAGCAAGCCAAGGAGAAGCTCCCTCAGATCAAGAGGAAGAAACCTCGCCTCAAAGCCAGACTCAAAACAGGAGAACCCATCCTCCTCTGGTCCACAGAATAGTAAAACAAGTACAAATATAATAGGAATACAACTGAATACTTTATACGTGAATGGAAACAGAGACAGAAAGGAGGAAGAGTGTTGAAGTCCCGTCGGAGCAGCAGCGAGAGCCAGCGCGGTGCTTTATATAGTAGAAGAAGAAAGAGCTGATAAGATTATGAGAGCAGGAGAAGGAAACGGTAGGCACGTTTGATGGACACGTTCCTGTCAGATCAACTGGCTCAGCTCCCAAATGTCTCATCATTCACTTCTTTATCTCCCAAATGAGCAACAATATCCATCTTTAATATAATTACACTGACTTATAAATATATAAACATCTGCCCCCTTTTCTAAAAGCACAAATTAAGACCACGCCCACTTTTAAAAGCATCCCTATTAATAGAACTACTGGAGATACAACTTCTGCATCTGTTAGATCCACTTACATAGAAGTATCAAGCAGCTCTGAGGAGGTCAGTGAGGAGACCTTTCACACAGACTGGCCATCCGCTTGGCTGAAAATGGTCACTGTTTTACTCTTTCTTCTTCACTCATGCTTCCCCCTCCTCTTCTTCTCTTCTACTGTTCCGGTGGGGCCTGGCCAGCTTGTTAGGGGAAGGAAGTCTAGCCATGGGAGCAGAAGCCTTGCGGGAAAGAGGGCCTTAATTACAGTCTGTGACTGTCTCTCAGGCCCCTATGCGTGTGTGTGTGTGAACATCTGACTCTCTCCCGGCCCCTTTGGCTCGGCGCCTCTGCGGCAGCCAGCTTGCACCGCATCGCCTTTGATTCCCAATTAAGCTGGAAAAAAAACCTGTGGGAACTGAAGTCGTGGGGCCAGAGGCGAAGAGACAGCCACGCAGAGCCCCCCCCAAGTGGAACGGTAAACATATGAGTCACTCCCTGGGCTAGCTCAGGGGTCAGTCAGCGGTGTCCAGTAAGTGCCGAGTTGACATGACCGGCTACTCCGGCCTCCGAAGTGCCACTTCGCCCTCCGGCGCTCCGGCGCATGGAGGACATGCATCTTTCACGCTGGTGATGAATTACAGATGAAGCGCGGAGAACAATTTGTAGCTGCTGCGAGTGCTTACCTGAAATCAATCAGTGCTACTTCAGCATCTTGCGCTGAACTTGGTTGAGGCTTGGGGGGGGGGGCATGCTCACCCCACCGCATACAAAACACAGGACGGTGCGTGGCGAGCACGCTCCAATTCCCCCGGAGCTTTCCTTATGCAGGCTACTCACGTCACAGCAGCAACGCACAGCAGCCAACCCCGTGTCCCATCCTCCAGGCCCGCTCCTGCGCTCGCTCGTCTCTGAGAAGTTGCTGCCTCACTGCAGCCTCTCTACCTGTTTCAAGTCGGGCGTTAGCCTCTTCAAAGGCCTTTGATGATCTTTAAAGCTCGCCCTTCATCTGGACACACAGAGAATGCGGAATGGAAAGGGAGCGGCGAGGTGTCGGACCTCTGAGATGACCTGCCGGAATACAGATGTTTCAGCACAGGCGCACTCACTCTTCTGCCACTGGACTTCTTCAGGTGCTTCAGAGAACTGATGTGATGCATCAAATTACATCACAATGATGAGTCAATCACTCATACAGGTACAATCAGGGGTGCTAAACCAAAACAGGTGAATAGCCAGTTGGGCCTTATTTAAAGGAAGGGTTTTCATTTACAGAGGGTTTTGGTAGATGTCCTAAATAAGATTACCTTAATAAAGCACACACAAACATATCACTGCTGTCCAATGAAAAACATGCATGTCTGTATTTGTCGATTTTAAGTTTTCCACATCGTTTGAATACGCTAACTGCTGTTTTGAAAAATTCATAATGAGTGGAACAATAGAAATGCTCCAGAAGAGCTTGGAACAAAATTCTGGTTCCATTGGCTTACATAGAAAGTAAAGTAAGTTTTTGTTTTGTATATATATATATATATATATATATATATATATATATATATATATATATATATATATATATATATATATGCACTGTCTCTTCACAGCAAAACGATCGGGTTTCGATCCCCGGTCCATATATATATACAGGGTGAGTCAAAAGTGCTGAACACATATCTGAAGGCGCAGTTTAGCACGATTTCTGAGACAAGTCTTCTTTAATATGCTACATGACCAACTTCTCATTGGAAAAACTTGCCCCCTGATCCAATATGGCGGCTTTCAAGATGGTGGCCATAATTGGGATGGCCCCCCTCACCGAGGACTTGCTGGGGTCTTTAGATATGTCATTTTCCCTTTTACTTAAAAGTGTTTTAAAATGAGTTGACTAATAGTTACTAATGAGGTCATAAACACCTTAAAATAATTAATAATAAGCAGTTACAACACATAAATAAACCTGTTATTAGAATAATGGTAAACACAGCTTTATATTATATGTATTTATACTGTTAAGACTCAGACTTTGATGTTTATGGATCTTCTCCACCAGCCAACATTAAAATTGTCAGCTTCAGTATATATATTTATATTCAGCACATAAAACAGCTAACTTTTATTTGATGGCCCAAATAATAACTACAAATAAACTAAATTGTCAACTGTTTATAAGCCCTTTATAAGGGTGGTCCTATTCTAAAGTTGTATACATTTTTGAATGCAATTCCATTTTAGATTGGGTGATTAGTCACAACTTGCAGTCCAAATGTGGCTTTGTTGGTTTTAAAATGGCGCTAATAATATTGCTAAACAAAATCGATAGTCACCCAGATATTTTCTGGAAACTCACTTTTCTTTTCTTGCTCACACGCAGCAAGGTCTTCAGTTGAAGGGAGCGTACTGAAGCAAGGAAAACACTCAAATGTGCAGGAAAGTGGGCCCCCAGGACTAACGCTGAGAAACACTGCTTTAGATTACAGCTATAAAAATCCAGGAGTATTCATTGGGTAGCTAAGCACAGTCGTTTCAGATAACAGGGAGGGCTATTCGCCTATTATACATAACCCTTAGTCTTCATTATTACAACTCAATATATATGTTTACAAACAGAAGCAGGGTTTCTTTCAAAAAGAGTGACGGGAGCTGATTTTACATTTGAAAGGATCTCAATTCTTTGGAATTTAAGGAGTCCTCGTCCTTAGTCCAGGTCTTGGAGGCTAGATCTCTTGACCAATGGGCTGGGAACATATGGAGTGGTCAGGAGTAATGACGTAGTATTAGTCAGCTGGTTAGAAATTGTTCTAACGCTTCTATAAATTGTGAATCTAGTGTCTATATGAGCAGGAAGTCAGAATTCAGCACTCTCATTGAAAGTGGCTGCCCTCTATGTTCAGCTACACGGCAAAGTTTGCTTCATTGAAAGTCATACCATGTCCTAAACCACATCGACCAGCCTGTGCAACCTTAATGAAGAGGTGGATGCAGGTAGAGTGGGTTGAGAGATTGTTTTGGGGGCTGAGAGAAGGTACTCTTAGCATGCCTTGCCTGATCTACTATATCTGGAAAACACTGTTTATATATAGATGACTGTTAAGACTTATCCACCGCTTATCCTCCTGGGTTGCTGACCTACCTCAGTCTGTCCCATCATTGGGTCAAAGGCAGAAAACACCCTGGACAGGCCACCAGTCCATCACAGAGCAGAGAAAAAGACACACACATATAAGGATAATTTAGTATCTCTAACGTTCCTGACTGTGGGAGGAAACCAGATCACCTGGAGTAAACAAACACAAGAAACAGTGGAAACTTGCAGACTCCACACCAAAAGGCTGGGGAATCAAACCCAGGCCCTACTTGCTGTGTAGCAACAGCACCCTACACTTTGCTACCATGACACCCTCATAGCCAAAAATCTTCTTTACTTTTAATACTTTCAATAGAACCAGAACATTGTCTGAGACATTTTAGAGCATTTCTATTGGTCCACGTATGAAATTTATATATTTTTCAATATCAAAAGCAGCTGACGTGTTCAAATGATGAAGAAAAAAAATCCTTCATACCTTCACCTACCTGTGTACAGGTAAACCATAACACTACCTTCACCTACCTGTGTACAGGTAAACTATAACACCACCTTCACCTACCTGTGTACAGGTAAACCGTAACACTACCTTCACCTACCTGTGTACAGATAAACCGTAACACTACCTTCACCTACCTGTGTACAGGTAAACCGTAACACTACCTTCACCTACCTGTGTACAGGTAAACTGTAACACTACCTTCACCTACCTGTGTACAGATAAACCGTAACACTACCTTCACCTACCTGTATACAGGTAAACTGTAACACTACCTTCACCTACCTGTGTACAGGTAAACCGTAACACTACCTTCACCTACCTGTGTACAGGTAAACTGTAACACTACCTTCACCTACCTGTGTACAGATAAACTGTAACACTACCTTCACCTACCTGTGTACAGGTAAACTGTAACACTACCTTCACCTACCTGTGTACAGATAAACTGTAACACTACCTTCACCTACCTGTGTACAGGTAAACTGTAACACTACCTTCACCTACCTGTGTATGGGTAAACCGTAACACTACCTTCACCTACCTGTGTACAGGTAAACCGCAACACTACCTTCACCTACCTGTGTACAGATAAACCGTAACACTACCTTCACCTACCTGTGTACAGGTAAACCGTAACACTACCTTCACCTACCTGTGTACAGGTAAACTGTAACACTACCTTCACCTACCTGTGTACAGATAAACCGTAACACTACCTTCACCTACCTGTATACAGGTAAACCGTAACACTACCTTCACCTACCTGTGTACAGGTAAACTGTAACACTACCTTCACCTACCTGTGTACAGGTAAACTGTAACACTACCTTCACCTACCTGTGTACAGGTAAACTGTAACACCACCTTCAGCTACGTGTGTACAGGTAAACTGTAACACTACCTTCACCTACCTGTGTACAGGTAAACTGTAACACCACCTTCACCTACCTGTGTACAGGTAAACTGTAACACTACCTTCACCTACCTGTGTACAGATAAACTGTAACTCTACCTTCACCTACCTGTGTACAGGTAAACTGTAACACTACCCTAACCTACCTGTGTACAGGTAAACTGTAACACTACCCTAACCTACCTGTGTACAGGTAAACTGTAACACTACCTTCACATGTGTGTTGGACTTTTTCAGAACTCTCCTGATCTGATGATCAGCTCTCAGGTGAGTCGTGACTTTCAGAGAGTGTGTGAAGCCTTTTGCTGAAGCGCTTCTCTAAAATAGCTCAAAGGTGCATCTCATTAACCTTTAACTGGCAAACATATACAGACAGAGTGCGAGTCGGAGGGGTGAGGCTGCGTGGTGGGAGGATAAGGAGGAAAAAGCAGAGGAATGCTGAGAAGAGGCCTCAGACGTGAGCTCGGTCGGTTGTGTTATCAATCACGGCCTCACAACGGCAGCTGTGTGATGCCAACAAACTCAGATGACACTGACGGCTGCAGCGTGTGAGGCTATCACAGGAGACGCCTGCACAGGCCGGATAAGCCACTGCAAGTGATTTCTTCCTCCTGAACTTGTGGCCAGGAGTGTTAAGGGGTCTCTATACAGCGCTGCTTGTGCAGCTGTGCCTAAGGGGGATTTCCTAAGTTCACACTCTTGATTCTGAAATATAGTATTTTTTACTTTGTGCTACAAGGTCGTGTCTCAATTTTTCCGCATCACAGTGACAAGATAGATAGATAGATAGATAGATAGATAGATAGATAGATAGATAGATAGATAGATAGATAGATAGATAGACAGATAGATAGACAGACAGACAGACAGACAGACAGACAGATCATATCATATCATATCTGGTGTTCTTACTGGTGAACATACTCTTATTGATCAGATAAAGACTTTTAAACTATCTGCTGTGTGAGTGTCAGTAAACGTGTGTCAGAGTCATATCACTGATGACAAACAAGATAGTCAACATGCTTAACCCTGTTGTCAGCGTATCAGTACATAACTTTCTGATGGTCAAGGTTTTGTAGTTTTGGTGAAATTTTTGTATCGTGATGCACATTTGCATAACAGTACCACAATAGATCGCTACACAATAGATCTCCAGTAAAAGCCTGTAACTTACTAAATATCCTAGTATTTCCAAGTATTTATGTAACACGTCAGAGTCATCAGAATGCCAAGTCCTTGTGTCACTGATTATGAATGAAATGCTGTGAATATATCAGAATATCAGCATATCAGCATATCAGTACATCAGTATATCAATACATCAGAATATCAGTAAATCAGAATATCAGTATATCAGAATATCAGTATATCAGAATATCAGTATGTCTGAATATCAATACATCAGTACATCAGTACATCAGTATATCAGTATATCAGTATATCAGAATATCAGCATATCGGAATATCAGTATATCAGTATATCAGTATATCAGTATATCAGAATAACAGTATATCAGTATATCATTATATCAGAAGATCAGTATATCAGTATATCAGTATATCAGTGTTTCCGAATATCAGTATATCAGTATATTAGCATATTAGTGTATCAGAATATCAGAATATCAGTATATCAGTATATTAGTGTATCAGCATATCAGTATATCAGAATATCAGTATATCAGAATATCAGAATATTAGTATATCAGAATATCTGTATATCAGTATACCAGTGTATCAGTATATCATGATATTAGTATATCAGAATATCAGTATATCAGTATATCAGTATATCAGATTTCAGTATATCAGTGTATCAGATTTCAGTATATCAGTATATCAGATTTCAGTATATCAGTATATCAGATTTCAGTATATCAGTATATCAGATTTCAGTATATCAGTATATCCGAATATTAGTATATCAGAATATCTGTATATCAGTATACCAGTGTATCAGTATATCATGATATTAGTATATCAGAATATCAGTATATCAGTATATCAGTATATTAGTATATCAGAATATCAGTATATCAGTGTATCAGTGTATCAGTATATCAGCATAGAGTCAAGCTTTTGATGACTCAAAATACATAAGGCTGCACTTTTCTTCAAACTGGAGCTCAAGATATGATCTACTTCTTCATAATTCATAATAAAATATTTATGCTACTTTGTATTGTATGTATGATTATTTACATCTGGTCTAATCAGATCTGCTGTTTTCACTGATGAACACACACTTATTGATCAGATAAAGGCTTTAAAACAATGAACGTAGGTGCCTGAGACTTGGGAACAGAAGTATAGTCTAACAGAAAAGGTGCACCATTTTAAACATTTCCAATCACTGTCATCACAGTTATTACTCAGATCAGAGCTGAATTTCTCAGAATCACTTGTCCAACCTCCACACCGTCTGGTCTCTTCTTAAAAGCCGTTTCTCATTCAGTTTGAACAAACAGTGAAAGCTTTGGCGTGATCGTGAGGCCGATTTTCCTAAAACTGTCTGCTTTTTCATACATTATCACTTTTGTCTTGTCAATCAAACTGTATTGTACTGGTTCTCTGTTGAATAGTTCTGCCCCCCAAAACATCTAGGCGCTCGTTCACTGCATAATCATTACACCTAAAAGCACAAGCCTGGTCTTATACATCTCTATTTGACTTTTTCAGTGAACGTCTGCTGAACTGATGACTAACTCTCAGGTGAATCATGGCTTTCACTGATGAAGAGAGTCCATGAAGCTTTAGCTCAACCAATGACCAAGCAGTTCTCTGAAATAGCTCAAAGGTGCAGCTACTGCACCTTCATCTGCCAACTATATACAGTATACACTGCTCAGCTATAACATTAAACCACCTCCTTATATCTACACCCACTGTCCAGGACCACCACAGAGCCCGTACTATATGGGTGTGGGATCTTTCTCAGCACTGCAGTGACACTGATGTGGTGCTGGTGTGAGTGGATCAGAGTGTTTAAACACCTCAGTGTCACTGCTGGACTGAGAATCGTCCACCAACCAAAACTATCCAGACAACAGTGTCCTGTGGGCTGCGTCCTGTGTCCACTGATGAAGAACTAGAGGAACACAAACTGTGCAGCAGCAGATGAGCTACTGTCTCTGACTTTACATCTACAAGGTGGACCAGCAAGTAGTAGGAGTGTCTAATAGAGTGGACAGTGAGTGGACACCATGTTTAAACACTCCAGCAGCAGCACTGCTGTGTCTGATCCACTCACACCAGCCCAACACTACATTAGTGTGACTACAGTGCTGACAATGACCCACCACCTGCTCTGTCCTGATCAGTAAAGAACAGGGTAATAAAGTATACAGAGAATCAGATGAACTACAGTCTGTTAGTGTAGCTCCTATATGGTCAGTGGAGCTGATATAATGGACAGTGAGTGTAGATACAAGGAGATGGTTTTAGCAAAGTTTTTAATTCACACTGATCTTTACGTCAAAGAACTACTTACACCAACACCAGCGTTAGAAACTGACTGTTCAGCAGAGACGGCAAACACATTTATGGTTAGGAGACCTAAAACATGTCATGTGCATGCAAACTGCCAGGTATCTAATAGTAAATGTATTGTTGGTTTGAAAAAAAGAGAAAAAAGTAAAGAAAAACAAAAAGAAGCAAAGTGCTAATAACTAATCAACTAACTTATCAGGAATTCTTGGTAATTTGCCCCATATTCTCTAATTGCTTGTCTCTTTGAGTTTGTTGGACTCAATAAAATAAATACGCTTAAATTTTCAATCAGGCTGTGTAAACAACTGGATCTAGTGAAAACAACAAACTGCCAGTAATTGTAAGTTAATGAAGTACAAATGATATCAGTGTATATGTGAGCTGCTGAAACGGATGTGCCACAGAGACAAAGTGCAGCCTTGTTTATTTTTGAATTATTGTCATTGAAAGCTTGACTCTATGCTGATATACTGATATACTAATATACTGATATACTGATATATTGATATTCTGATATACTAATATACTGATATACTGATATATTGATATACTGATACAATGATATTATGATATACTGATACACTGATATGCTGATATACTGATAGTATGATATACTGATATACTGATATTATGATATACTGATCTACTGATATTATGATATACTGATATACTGAAATACTGATATGCTGATATACTGATATACTGATATACTGAAATACTGATATACTGATATGCTGATGTTCTGATATATTGATATACTGGTATTCTGATATACTGATATTATGATATACTGATATTATGATATACTGATATGCTGATATTCTGATATACTGATATACTGATATACTGATGTTCTGAAATACTGATATTCTGATCTACTAATATGTTGATATACTGATATTCTGATCTACTTATATGCTGATATACTGATATATTAATATGCTGATATTCTGATATACTGATATTCTGATATACTGATATTCTGATGTATTGATATGCTGATATTCTGATATTCTGATATACTGATATTCTGATATACTGATATGCTGATATTCTGATATGCTGATATACTGATATTCTGATATACTGATATGCTGATATTCTGATGTATTGATATGCTGATATTCTGATATACTGATATACTGATATTCTGATATACTGATATACTGAGGTACTGATATTCTGATATGCTGATATACTGATATTCTGATATATTGACAGCATTTCATTCATAATCAGTGACACAAGGACTTGGCATTCTGATGACTCTGACGTGTTACATAAATACTTGGAAATACTAGGATATTTAGTAAGTTACAGGCTTTTACTGGAGATCTATTGTGTAGCGATCTATTGTGGTACTGTTATGCAAATGTGCATCATGACACAAAAATTTCACCAAAACTACAAAACCTTGACCATCAGAAAGTTATGTACTGATATGCTGACAACAGGGTTAAGCATGTTGACTATCTTGTTTGTCATCAGTGATATGACTCTGACACACGTTTACTGACACTCACACAGCAGATAGTTTAAAAGTCTTTATCTGATCAATAAGAGTATGTTCACCAGTAAGAACACCAGATTAGAACAGATATAAATAATCATACATACAATACTAAAACCATTACATGGTTCTGTACTTACGTTTGGGACATGAACTTTTGGATTTTGAGCAGGTTACAGGCTTTAACTGGTGCTGGTGGTGGGATTTGTTTTGAGAAATACTCTTCCTGTTGTGTAGATGTTCACAGTGATTAGAGAAGTGCACTAAAGCGAATGAGAGAAACTGTAAGTGCTAACTGTTTCATTTCTTTGGTAAAGAATAACTACATTGCAGTAGTGAGAGTAATTGGAAGTCATTCAACACGAGGGCAGGATGTAAACTATATGCGATGGTCATGACAAAGGAAGCTGATGGAGGGTCAAAATTAGCCTGCGTTCTCCCAGCACGGTGATGCAACGACCAATTTCTCGGGCAGAATCATGAAGCCTCTCAGTTCAGACCGAGCAGAGGCATAAATGAGCAAGCGAATGGAGGCCTCCTTTATTTTCTGTTCTCTTTTTATATTTTCTAATTTGATATTTATGGAAAAAGTCCATCGCCGCCTTCTTTCCTTCTTAATGGGGTCATGAAAGCGAAGCTACAAAGCAACGTCACTCTAACTGGTCTTAAAAAACTTTCACCCAAGTTTCACTGAAAAAGGTTGGATTTGTTTCTGCTGCTGTACTGGTGGAGCTTTCCTCTTTGGTTGTATGGTTTGAAACCTGCTGTTGTCGTTCCAACATTTTTGGTTTAGACGTTTTGGTCAAACTACACTGAACTCTATTTAATACCAGAATTTCAAACAAACCGTTTATTCAGCTACATCAGATGAGAGGTTCTTGTGCGCAGAAGAAATAACTGATGTTTCATGAAAGATTAAGAAGGAAACTGTGTAAGAAGTACAGATAACACTATCAGTCTTCTCCATTTTCAAGAAGAATATTTAACAGCAAGATTTTAAAAGGTTACAGCAGTTCAGCACTAAACCAAACACAAGACTTTATACATACATATATCTATCCATCCATCCATCTATATATATATATATATATATATATATATATATATATATATATATATATATATATATATATATATATATATATATATATATATAGGTTGGACACACAGATAGATAGATAGTAATACAGTCATAATATGATAGATAGATAGATAGATAGATAGATAGATAGATAGATAGATAGATAGTAATACAGTCATGGATAGATAGATAGATAGATAGATAGATAGATAGATAGATAGATAGATGATTTTTGGTGATAACATTCACTGAAATGTCTAAACAGAAACTAATATAAATAGTTTATTAATGATATCACATCAAAATAACCACAAACTAATAATCAAAATTTAATATATGAACAAAAGGTGAATACAAAGCCCACTACACCGTCCATCGCTGCCCCTTATTGTTAAGCATATAGACCAGCATACCAATCAGTCTGACTCATCCTTTTTCTGGTCATGTATGAAGACACTCAGCAGCTCCTTTCATTAATTGGTCAATGTAGTCAGTGATAAGCCAGCAGTGGACCTTATCTAACAATTACATCCGTCTATCAGGTCTGGATATTGCAGCTATTTGCATATGCGCTGTGGAGTTGTACTTGAGGATTAGACTGCTGGAGGTTTAATACAGTGAGCTTGTGAGCTGATCTGAGTTTCATACCTTTGTTGGAAAACATAAAGAAAGTATTCTCGCTTTTCTATTTTACTCCACTATTCAGATTCACTGGACCTCTTCAGAACTGTGCTTATCCCTGGCTTCCTTTCTCACCAGGGTTTAATTATGAGGCACCACGCATACCAAAACCTTCTCGCTCATCTATCAACACGAGCAAAGTCAGATAATGTACCTGCGAGATAAAACGAATGCTGATGACATCCATAAATCAGGCAGCAAAGCCAATAAAAACAGCTGCACGCGTGAAAATGGCCGTTAAGACAAAAGGAACGAATTTGAGCCAGCTGGAGACGTGAAGACGGTGTCTGCTATGCTGATGATACTCATATTTATATATTTATACAGAACCATTTCACAGACTACCCAACCCACCCTGACAAATTGTTTAGCTGATGTGAAGACCTGGACGACCAACAGTTCCCTGAGGCTGAATAATGAAAAGTCTGGTGATTAAGTAAAGCAGGGAACATTAATTCCTGGTTCTATTATATCTTCCTCAACTCATTTTTGACTCTACACTATAATTTGACCCTTGCATCAAAAGCATAGTCAAGCCAGGCTTTTATCCTCTCTGCAATGTCACAAAGATTCAGCTTTTTATCAACTACTCTGCAGCTGAGAGTCGTATTCATGCCATTGTGAGCTCCGGGACTGACTGCTGTATACATGTGTACATGCTGTTCTCTGTGGTGAACTTCTTACCAAGGCTAAGTCCAGGGTTCACATTAGGCCTACTTTGAAACATCTTCATCAGCTTCCAGCGTTTTACTGTATTGAATATAAGGCACTTTTTCTTGTTTTTGAACCACTTCTTGGTTTGACTCTCTGTCCTCCACTCCTCTGGTACCAACCTGTACCTGTACTCTGCTCTAGATTAGTACTATAGGTGATCAGGCATTCAGTGTGGTCAGCCCAGTGTTGTGGAAGAGTATCCCCCAGGAGTCGTGTGCCTGTACAACTTTTTTAGGGTTGAGCTATAAACTCACCTATTGTCAAACTGACTCTCACTATTTTATGTGTCTAATCTACAGCCATACTGTCCCTCACACCACTGTGGGTCTAATCCAAAGCCATAGTGACCCACAGTCCTCTATCGGTCTAATCCACAGCCATAGTGACCCACAGTCCTCTATGGGTCTAATCCACAGCCATAGTGACCCACAGCCATAGTGACCCACACACCTCTATGTGTCTAATCTAAAGCCATACTGACCCTCACTCTTCTATGTGTCTAATCCACAGCCATACGGACCCTCATACCTCTATGTGTCTAATCCACAGCTATAGTGATATAAAGTCTTCCATGGGTCTAATCTACAGCCACACTGACCCTCACACCTCTATGTGTCTAATCCACAGCTATAGTGATATACAGTCCTCCATGGGTCTAATCTACAGCCATACTGACCCTCACACCTCTATGTGTCTAATCCACAGCTATAGTGATATACAGTCTTCCATGGGTCTAATCTACAGCCACACTGACCCTCACTCCTTTATGTGTCTAATCCACAGCTATAGTGATATACAGTCCTCCATGGGTCTGATCTACAGCCATGCTGACCCTCACACCTCTATGTGTCTAATCCAAAGCCATAGTTACCCACAGTCCTCTATGGGCCTAATCCACAGCCACAGTGACCCACACACCTCTATGTATCTAATCTACAGCCATACTGACCCTCACACCTCTATGTGTCTAATCCAAAGCCATAGTTACCCACAGTCCTCTATGGGCCTAATCCACAGCCACAGTGACCCACACACATCTATGTATCTAATCTACATCCATATTGACCCTCCACAGGCATACTGACCTTCATTCCTGTATTTGTCCACAGCTATAGTGACCCTCACTCCTCTATGTGTCTAATCCACAGCTATAGTGACCCTCACTCCTCTGTGTGTTTAAATCACAGCTATAGTAACCCACAGTCCTCCATGGGTATAATCTACAGCCACACTGACCCTCACTCCTCTATGTGTCTTATTCACAGCTATAGTGGCATACAGTCCTCCATAGGTCTAATCTACAGCCATACCCTCACTTCTGTATGTGTCTAATCCAAAGCCATATTGACCCTCACACCTCTATGCATCTAATCCACAGCCATACTGATCACTGACCAACACTTCTCTATGTAAATAATTGATTTGGTATTAATAGCTTCTCACAAATAGCTTCACTGCAGACTGACATGTTTACCAGGAGATATTTAAAACAGTATATACTGAATGTCCTGTATTAAAATGTATATAATCCATGAAAAATAATTATTACACATTAATTACCCAATTAAATAATCCATATTATTCAAAATACACACTAATACCAAATAATACTTCCTATAGACATATACAGATACATACCCAGACCTGATTTAGATACAATAACAGAAACATGGGAACATAATAAACATCACAGCCTATAGAAATGTAAGTTCAGTGTTTTTCTTTATTTACAGGAAAAGCTATTTTCTTTATTTACCCTTTTTCTATCATAATTCTGTTTGGCATTAGCAACATGTGCATCTAGCACTGCTCATCCACCAGAGGAGAAATGAAGTACATCCACTGAAAACAAACAAATTATGCATTTTCTACAACATATAGCTGCCCTTTAACGCTGAAGTGATAAGAAGTGCTCTTCTTTATCTGGGCCTTTCAGCATTTCAGCACAGACTGTTTTTTTTGGAACAAGACGCAATGCAGTGCAGCCAATCATAGCAGAGGTTATTAAGGCCGTTTTTACACTCGTCCTGCACTGAAAACACGGACATTCCTCGTACTGGAATGATTAAACTATATTTACTTATTTTCTTACAATCAGTTGCTTAATCACGTGACCCAGCCATGTTTTTGTACGGTTGTAGATACAAACAATTTAGGTGCACTGATTTTAGACAAGCTTTTTTTTTTTTAGCTATTATTTTTCCTTCAAACGTTGTTTTCAAACCACACATTTACATGTTTTATGTGGGTTAAATGCAACAAACCATGACTCAGACAGCTGCAGTCAGTTTGTTTAAAACAGCTATCAATTCTAACATCTACTTTAAGTTTCTCTATATAGTTATATTGCTCCCACTGTGTAGTACATGCCTTTTATAACTGTGTAGTTCCACATAAACAACACACACAACAACAATGTAACTGTTAGTGATGTAGCCACAGTTACAGATGGATTACAGCAGCACATCTTATGTAATTACATGTGTATCAAATACTGGAAAAGACTTGCTTTGCTAATCAGTCCATGTATTTATGCTTATGTTATTACAGTGTGCAATTAAACAACAGTAAATATGTTCAATCGGCTGTGTATCGGTATCGGCCGATTTTTAATCAAAATTTGTGATCGGCCGATGTTTCTCTAATTTAGCCGATCCCGAGAGCCGATCAATTTCCAGCTCCCTGCTATCTGAACCGCTAGGTGGAAATACATACCCTTTCATTTTCTTAAGACACTAAAGAGTACACCACGTGGCTGAATACAGTATCAGCAAACAGCAGAGTTAGCACGTGCAGCTAGCACAAAAAAAATAACCCGGAAACCTGTACAGACCAGATCTGACCGGTACTAACAGTACAGCAGCAACAATTCAAGGTCTGCATTTAATGATTACAGTATGTATTTAATTCACTTTTTTAGTTTTAAATTAATATTCATAATAATTAAATTTAATGATTGCAGTACTGACGACATTTGTTTGATTTACTTTGTTTATTTATTGCTAATTTTGTTAGAAATATGATGCTGTTTAACATGAGCTTGTTAAAAATGGTCATAAACCAGTTTAGACCATGTGTCATGACTTGCTTGTGCTAATAACTACGTGTAACCCTGCCGTGGCATATAGCCCCGCCCTCTATCGGAATTGGCCTCAAAAACGCTGATTGGTCCATCTCTAGCTGTTATAACTAGCAAGATAACCTTATGCAATTATATAAGGCAAAAAGAAATTGATGCACATGTAATTAAATGAGCTGTACTGCTGTAACCCATCTGTAACAGTGGTTACATCACTAGTAGTTACATCGTTATTGCTTGTGTTGTTTTTGTGTAACTACACCGTTATTAGAGACATTTAATATAAAGTGGGATCTCCAATTTCTGCAGCAGTGTAGCTTTTTGATGTATATGTATAGTTTGTTAAACTAAAAAGTTTGAGTGTTTTTGAGTCCATGTATAATTTGGCTGAAGTTTTAAAGCTTGCATGAATTGAGGCGACGAGCTATCTTTAATATTTATATTAGACTCAACTTCTCATTATTTACAGTGTGAATAGCTGAGTCCGCGATACCTGAGTAATAGATTCTGGGCTGGTTTAGTTAAGGAGCTCATTTTCATTGGTTTGCTGTCACCACCAGTTGTTCAATTCCTTATGTCACATTTTTATCATGCAGGTGTAAGCACTTCCTCCCAGCGCCTTGAGAGGTCGCAGTCTCTGGAGTACTAGGTAGCTCCGCACACACACACCCCTCCTGCACGCGCACACACCCAGTAATCACCCACACCTGACAGTCATTAGTGCTAACAACAGTAGCTCATTAGCACAGCCCATAAAACCTATCCACGCACGCCACTCAGTGCATGGCATTGTTTGTAACAGCTTCCTTACCTGTCCTTGGTCTCTGGCCGTCGTCTAACGAGTCTCTCCGTAGGTCCAACCTCTCCTTGCATCTCCATAGTGGTTTCCTGTCATACTCCCTGTAGCCCTGAAGACCTCACACTCACCTCCAACCATCTGAGCATTCCCCTCTGGCGTCTCTACTCCACAGGTCTCCACGGAGTGAGGTTGGTGTGACCAGCGGACTTTGTGTTTGGCTCGCTCCTCGAAGCGAGCTTCCCTCCTGGCCTCTGCCGGTCTTTATTGACTCTTTGAACTCAGAGAATGTGAGATTGACTGTTCTCACGCTTTCTCTGGGAGCAGCGAGAGTGGTCCATATCCCGGATAGGGATTACTCTTCAGGCGAGCTCCGAAACGATGCAAGGACTAACCACTATCTGTTTGAACTGTTCAACCAGAGCTTAGCTCCTGTTTTCCCAGCAGGACGTGAGGAGCTACCCCTGTTTGCAGCAGCTCTGACAGGAGACCATCTACGGAGGCTATGAGGCATGGTGGCTAACATCTGCAGCTACTCCCAAAAGCTCACCTGCTCCGGTGGCTGCACAGCAGATAGCCTCTGACTCCACTCCAGTGGATCTCCCGTGATCCTCGCCCTTGCGAGCCCTGTTCAGCGTGTTTTGTGTTGATGAAGCATAACGTCATGTCCGAGACTGATTCGTTACAGCAGGTTTGCAAAATGGTAACATCCTCCGTTTGCTGCTGTTGATTATTTTCCCTTAAATACAAACACTTAAGTCCAAGAAACCAATCTTGCAACCCAACATGTGGCATAACACAGTGGATCCCAGATCACTGACCTCAATAGGACCAGAGATTGGTCCTGTGGACCTCTCCCAGGTTCAGAACCAGCTTTCGCACCTGACGAGTTATACCGAACTCACAGACCAAGTGGTCCTGGTTCACCTTAATGGTAAAAAAAAAACCCTACATGCATCAGTCCAGTAAAAACAACACCTGTTGAACTCTGCAGGATAAAGAAAAGTTGGAATGTAGTCTTTGGATGGCAAATAAAAAAAAAATCCACTATGAAATGTAGAATATGGGCTCTTTGAAAAGCTGCGAACACATTTCTGAACACATTAGCTAGCACGTAAAGGTTATCAGGATTAAAGGATTACTTGTTAAGATTATTAGGCTACAGTGTGTCTAATCCTCTCCTTATGTGACAACCACTGCGACTGTCAACTCATTTGCATGGGAAAGGATGCCGAGGGCCATGGAAAACAATTGGGGGGATATCAGTGAGCAATAAGCCGACACTGTAAACAGACCATTTATTATAACGCTCGCTGTGCTTCTGTGAGTAACCCCAAGCAGCTTGTTTAGAAATTTGTTCTGGACTCGTTCATCAATTGTTAATGCCTGATCCTATCTTTCTTTATTTGTTGTGAATTGTAATGGGTTTGGCTGCCATCCCTCAGAGCTGGTTCTGGACCACATACAGAGGAGGTGATGCAATTCCAGTGATCTTCTTCATCTCGGAGGTCTTTGATGTTCCAAAGCTACAATACTGCCTGAGGTGGACAGTAATGGACAGTAAAGAACTGCTCTCCTCCGAGTACTAGAGATCTTTTTCTTTCTTGTAGTGCTTTCAGGGTTTAATGAAAACAAATTACGTCACATTGTCTTGAGTTCAGTTTGGTCTGATATTGTATTGGAGCTAAAGACTGTGTAATTACACATCAACAGTAAATACACCAAAATGACTTGCAAAAACAATTTGCTTTTAAATCAAAAGTAAAGTATGTTTTTACATTCTCCTGTAAATTTAATTTTGGAGATATTTATGGTTGTTATATAAAAAAAACGTTAATATTAGCAGCATTAATGCAGATTTATACTCATGTAATTACACAGGTACATCCTGATATTTGTAATAGTCTATTTACTTTCATGTAATTACACATGTAATAGAGTTAGGGTAATTGTATTTGGATGATCTGCTGTTTTTCCAGTAAGACTTAATCTCTTTATCTCCACCTCTTCACTCCTTACTAGTCTAGAAGAAACAAGTTCAGCTTTAAACTTCATCCCTTCATTCTCCAAGAGCGTCTTCAGTGGTGGAAAGCAGCACCAATGTTAACTCTTGTTCTGCTTCTATTTAATTACTTCTTTTGTTTTTCTGCTAAAAGTGGTTTCTTGCCAAGTGTAGATGTCAACGGACGTTCAACCAAGAGCTTCACTTATCATTGCATTTACTTTCTAACTGGGAGCAGCACCTTCAACATAAATGATAAGAGGTTAGAATAAGCCGTGGTATTACAGTCACTCACTATCACCACTTCAGGTACAAAGTGGTACTACAGTGTCTCACAATTGCCTCTTTAGGTACATAGTGGCATTAGGAGTCAGGACAGGCTGGGCTAACTGGTTAGCTTGCTAACTTCAGTAGATAGCTCCGCAATGCTATACACAGACATACATTTATAAAATGGGTGATGAACATTAATATATGAATGCAAAGCTGACAAGTTTGATACTAAATGATAAACATGACAAGCTAACCAGCAAGATCTGAGTTTTAAAAGTATGTATGTGAATGTCTGTTCAGTATTTGACAAGCAATGTGTCACTGTTACCCTTTTATTTATGTGTTGTAACTGCTTATTATTCATTTTGAGGGCATTTACTACCTCATTAATAACAATGAATGATCTCATTTTAAATCAGTCATGCACACTTAATGACGGCAATCTTATTATAAAAGTAGAAGCATTAAAACTAAACCTGCTACTTAGTCCCACAGCGATTGCTTGTGAATGAACATTTACCATCTTTCCGTAAGGCAAGCAGCCTCTTAACTCAAGGTAGCACAGAGGAATTGCCTGAGTATATGTTTTTCCGAATACAACAACCACTTATTGTCTGTGTCAGGATAAAAAATAGAATTCAATACAAATAGACCACGATACTAGGAATACATCTTTATCAATAAGATATTTTTAAAGTTATAGAAACAATCCATGCTCTACTTGGCATTTAACAGGGACTTGATATGAAAAACACACTTTTTCAGTTCTTGGGCTCATACATCTAGACTGCCTACCAACCCACACACTGAAACAAGGCAACCCAGCCTACATCAGAAAACATCAAGCTGTTAAGATTTGGCTCCTCTTCCAACATCAGGTTGGACTCATTTGAATAATACCGCCTCCAGCTGAGTATCTCCGCCCACAGCTAGTTAAGAGCTAATCACGGGAGGCTGTTCTGTTGTCAGCTGCAGTAGATAAAGTTGTTATTTAAGGCGGTACCTAAAAATAAGTATGAGATGCTTGCAATTAAGAAGTCAAATCAGGTCGTGCATCTCACTGCTTTTCTGATGCTGGCAGTTCAGCAATGGCTCCAACTAAAGTTTTTCTAAAACGGGGACCACCTGTCCCAGGTAACACTACGGACGAGGGAAATGTAAATATTAAAAAACAACTATGCTCAGTGTTTCATTGGCCGTTTAGCTCCAGCTGACACTGGCAGCTATAGTACTTAACAGAGATGCAGTACTTTAAAACACTACTCACTGTAGGATCCACAAGTAGTGGAAAGTCTGCTGGATGAACTTCTTTTGATCAACAGGTGAATAAGGTGAGAGTAAAATAAGAGAGAGTTGGGTTATTTTGATCAAAGCATGTCAAAGACATTTCATTGAGATTTTAGAGAGCTTTGTAAACTTCCGGAAAAGGGGTTGGATTCCTGGTCCGGGTCGTTCTGTGTAGAGCAGTCGTGGCCTGAAGGTTAGGGATCTGGTCTTGTGACCGGAAAGTCACCGGTTCGATCCCCAATCCCCTTGAGCAAGGCACCTAACCCCATCTGCTCCCCGGGTGCCGTGGATAGGGCTGCCCAACGCTCCGAGCATGCGTGCTCACTGCCCCCTAATGTGGATGTTCACTAGTGTGTGTGTGTGTGTGTGTGTGTATGTGGGTGTTTCACTGCACAGATTTCAAATTCCACTGTGGCTAGTTCTAAATCCAGAGTTTAATTCAGAGTGTGTCCGGGTACTCCGGTTTCCTCCCACAATCCTCCCAAACACACGTGAGTGTGTGTCCATGTGATTGACTGGCGCCCTGACTATGGTATAGAGTGGAAGTTAATGGATGGATAGAAGAGACTGTATCCCTTAGCGTTCTTGGTTTAACAGTAGTCACAAGTTTGTGTCCTGTTTATCTTTACATTCATCAATGATCTCTCACTGGGTGCTCAACACCCAGCATTATGCACACTATTGAGACTCCACAATCCCCCCAGCCCACCACCGTGACCTCCGCCCCCACCATAATAAACAGCACAGCCACTGTGTCTATAAACACTAACAAATACAGACGTAATATTTAGCTTACTGGCAGTGATGTCCGCTTATAGACTTCTTAGGCATTCTTAAGCATTAACCAGCTTGTGTGGCCCTCAAGCAGTTTTTTAAAATTCCTCCCACCTTCAAGACGCATCATCAGAAGGTGTTTTCAAACTGGAAAGTCTGACTCTATAGACCACTGGTATTTAATTAGAAGTCAGTAAGGTCCAGTTAGAGGAGATCTCCTCAGGCCAAGGTCCGGACTGTCAACATTTCTAACGTGTGTTCTGATTCAGTGGTGTATCCTGTTTACTGAAGTAGTCTAGTATCAGCATCTTATACCATCAGATACTGAAACACCAACACACCACACATACCGTTCAGTATATTTCAGTATATTTACTGTTTAAATGCTGAACTGAATAAATTATTTAAAAACTTCTAATAAATGTTTTTACAATAAAAACAAGAGCTACATTAAAAAAACAGAACGCTTAATTATAAAGTGTTTATTTATAGAGAAAGTAAATAAAACGTGGTTCTTCTTGTTAACTCAGCTTCACAGATTGACATGTTGGTTGTACAGAGCGGTGTTCTCCAAAACTAGACGAGCAGGTCCATTCCAGAACCGTTCCTGTTAAACACTCAGTTCTCTCTGTTCACTTTTCTGATTTTAGAGCTTGTTATTCTCTCTGACTCGCTTTAGTCTCTGGCTGCTGCTCCTCACTTCCTACCTCACCTGTGTGTGCGCGCCACACGCCCCAATGTGCACAGATCTGATTATTAGACAGTGGACCGCACGTTATTGGACTATTAGTTCACTGCGTCGTAAAGCCCATATACCGTAAAGACTAGAAAAGCTTCACCTCTTAAAATAAACACAGTCTAAATTAAATCATTCTCAACAGTTTATCAGCTTGGGTCCACATTGGACAACGTCTGGGTCCGGACCCGTCAGTGACCCCTGCTATAGACTGATGCACCACCACTGAAGGAGACGAGCAGGCTTGTTTACAGCAGATGCAGAGAAGTAGTAATATTTAGTATTTTGGCAGCAGTTCATTATCCCTGTCGAAGTTCTGTTTCTTTTTTTCCACAAAGTGCTCTTGTAATTTTCTTACATCGAAGTGAATTATCACTACAGTAGCACTTTCTCCTTTCACGTCTGATTACAGCTCATCTCGTCTGAGCCTTCATTTTATTTCCAGCCCAGTTTGTATTATGCAGGAGCTCTCCGTGGTGCTGAAACCAGAAACCCTCTCACTTTGTATTTGTCAGTAAAGATTTGGGAGTGCACGCCTGCACGTCATGTCGAAGACATCAGAATGACCGTGCGGGGCGTAATGCATGAATGTAACATAAGCCGTTTCTGGCGAGCTCAGTCAAGTCGTGTATTTTGCTCCACTACGCCCAGCCAGTGTCAATGAACGTCTGACGAGCGCCAAACAGGCGAATGGGAAAAAGAGGCATGGGATCATTTTTCCCTGCAAAATGCAGCTATCAAAACGAAGAACAGGATTGTTTAGCGACGGGCACTTATGGGTAAAATGACAATGGAAACGGCTGCGATAGCGGAGAGCTTAACGGCAGCAGCCCGGACTACTGCCATGCCCCTGTTCATTTATTCTGCTGGGGTGATGGCGGATGAAGGTAGCTGTGCCACTGAATTGAAAACACTTCATTTTCAAAAGCACAATGAATTTATTTTCGGGGCAGAGGTTGGCTGGGGGGGACAAAAAAGAAAAAGAAAGGACCCGCAAGCGAAGATTACTGAGAGAATGAGAGGACCCCGTGTGACACTTCAGAGCGCTCTTGTGCTTATTCATTGTCAGGAATGATCCATCTCCACCTTATACTTATGCAGGGAAATAAATCAATAATCAAGCTCTTGCCTTCCTGCTCAGGAAACAGAGCGTGGACTGGGAAAGCATCCTAATGACGCTAGAACTCTGTGGCTGCGGTGGCCATTATTAAGGTGGCCAGCTTGGGCTCGGGGGTCCAGAGATGGACAGTACATTCAGTCATTCATTTGTTCTCCAGTTTATGGGCAAGTTCAGCCGTGATGAGGAGACCATAAAAGTTTTCCACCAGGCAGTTTCTCGCCTCCAATGGCACCGTTTCAGAATTTGGCCCCTCGTTGGCTCCTATAAAAATCACCGGAACACTGACATGTTGAGCCCTAGGAGGCCACAGTCCTGAGAATGCACTCACTTTACACCCTCGCAGAACAAACCACAGGTGAAAAATAGATGAGACACAGGACACTTTTCCTTTGGATTGACTCCCTGCAGGTGGCGTATTCCAGCCTTCGTCACTGTCTATTTCTAAAATTTGTTTCTAAAAATATTCAGATGCCTGCGTGTCAAGCGTTTCTTCTGAAATCAAGGGTATTTTTATGGAACCGGCCCTGAAATTTGCTGCAGTAACAAGCTGTACTCTTCAGTGAAGGCTTTAAACTAGATGTCGGAACGTTCCTACTAAGAATTTGATTCCTTTCAGCCAAAAAAAACTTTTTAGCTGATTAGGTCTGCATTGCAAAGAGCATCCCAAAGGTTTTCAATTAGGCTTTATCTCTTCTGCTCAATTCATGGGTGTTCAGTTCGGTTCCCTGCAATTTATCCAAAAAGATGGAGCTCTAAGGAGAACGTTAACCAAAGATATTCATTGATGCCTCATCAGCCCAATTAATCCCAATGGTGTTCTCTGGAGTTTGATCACTCTTACTTATCCCAGAGGTGTTCAGAAGAGCTTCATATTTCCAAATCATCCCAATGGTGAGTTTTATTTGTGGCTTCAATTAATCCAAAAGATGTTCACAAGAGCTTCCTCTAGAGCTTCCATAAGAACTTCATCACTCCAGTTTATATATATATATATATATATATATATATATATATATATATATATATATATATATATATATATATATATAGGATTTTAGTTTGGTTGTTGCAGCTTGTCTAAAAAGGTTAAAGCAGTGTTATCTCTTCAACTCAATCCTGCTCAAACTATTTTATATGAAGCTTCATCACACCAGTTGATCCCAGCTGAGTTTCATGGAGCTTCATTAATGTAACATCATCTCAAAGGTGTTCCATAGAAATGTATCACTTCACCTCAACCCAAAGATGCTCATATCACCATGTTCACTTCATTTCTGAGGTTTTACTGGAGCTTCATCATTTCAACCCAAAGGTGTTCTATAGAGCCTGCTCAATAGAGCTTCAACACTGCAGCTCAACCCAAAGGACTTCTATGGAGCTTCATCATTACAACACAATCCAAAGGTGTTCTAATAAGCATTATCATTCCAGCTCAATCCAAAGGTGTTCTATGGAGCTTGCTTACTGGAGTTTCATCATTTCAACTCAACCTAAAGGGGTTCATCACTAAAGCTGCTTACAAAAGAGTTCCATGTAGCTACATCACTCCCAAAGGTGCTAAATGGTTCTTACATAATCCAACTCATCCCAAAAATGTTTGATGAGGCTCATTCCAAAGGTGTTACCTGGGGTTTCACCACACTGACACAACACAAAGAAGCTTTATAGAGTCCCAGAATGCAGTTTCACTAGTCTGGTGGATTTTTACATGTTTCTGGAATTGCACATGCTGGTCTTAGCCTATTCGCAGCTAATCACCACAGCTTTCCATGATCACGTTTTAACAAATGAGAAATGGGTGAGCTTTAATGTGGCTAAATCCTTTAATTAGACGTGGTACCTGAGCAAAGGAGCTTATTTATCATCACTGCCCAATGAAAAACAAGTATCGTCAAAATTGCAACTTTACAGGAGAGACAAACACATACTTTACTTTCAATGTAAGTCAATGGAACCAGAATTTTTCCCAGCTGTTTTGGAGCACTTCTATTGGTTCATCCATCGTGAAGTTGTCACACAGTGTAAATGACCATTGGCGTGTTCAAATGATGTAGAAAACTTAATGCTGAAGTTATGCTGTGTTGAACGTGTCTTGTTACTAAATCCCTGTAAAGCTGCTTTGTGATGACATCAGCTGTAAAAAGCGCTACTCATATAAATTTGATTTGATTTGATTTATGGTTACAGTTCCTCTTAAAACAGGGTGCAATATGGTACAACCCTGTAGAACAAATTCTCTAGTTCTTTAAAGAACCGTTTTTTGTTTTTTGAACGAGATGCACAAGAACCTTTTTAAACTTTAAAGAACTGCAGTTTCTTCCCCCGGCACCCGCTGGCTCCCTGTCCTTTAGGGATGACTAAAGAGAAGCCCGGCAAGCTTGTAATTTATTCTCTTATAGTCTGTGAAGTTTGCTTCTGCTCCTTTAGGCAATGAGAAGTGATTTCTCCGTTTCTGTTTGCCGGTTACGTTTCAATCATTCTGTCACTAGGACCTGGGCTGTAACTGCTCACCCTCCCCCCAACCCCCCGCCGCCCCACGTCTTCTCCTCCTCTTCTCTTCCCTGATTGATTCAGCCATCCAGGCCCGATCGTTACCTGGCTGCCTGTAGCACGCGGCCCATGTCAAGGTGCTTTCAGCGCTGCTCAGTTGAAAGGTTTTATTTCTGCTGGGATTCCGTGCCAAGTTCTTGACAGATTCTTTCAGCGGTGGTCCTGATGTGGATGCCTCTCGCTGGTCCACGTTCCCCAGGCCCGTAGCGGACGGGATGATTGAGGAGGGGAAGATAATGCTCTCAGGAGTGGAGTTGATTTGGGACTTTAATCAGTGTGTTCGACTTTGGCTTGATCAAGAACAGCATAGCATGAGAAGGACCTGGTAACAGATTGTTGCATTGCAGTAGCGTGCATGGCTTCATGCTCCCATAGTTCGATTTAATTGGCTTTTATAGTCCACCCAGAGCATATTGAGGAATTCAGAAGTTTTTTGCGCACCGTGACGTGTAAAAACAGGCCTTTGTATCAAAGACAGCAGCGTTTGGTATTGCTTCAACACTGATCCAGCAGTCATTTACGATGAGAGTACGGTGGGCGAGAAGACTCAACACTTTCATCAAAACAGCAACATGGGAGCTACATTTAACAACACACTGCAAGAACACCAACGCACTGCAAAACCGTCCACAACACAACAGAAGTTTTTCCGAAGGAAACTTAAAGAATATGGGACTTCATACGGTGACACAGTGTTAACCGAACCACACTGAGCTGTGGTAGTGTGTCATGAGAACTAAGTCTGGAAAGTTAAGAAATGTGGCCAGACTTACTTCTCTTTAGGTTGTGTTTACACTGTGCCACCATATATAGTCCCAGTGTCCTCCGGAAACACAAATCTGCAGAGCGCTGAGTCTTCTCGGCCACCGTATGAGAGACATTTTCAAAGCATTGCTTTTTGGGAGCAGTTGTAGATCCAGTGTGAAATAACTATTATTAAGGACATTGATTTGCTGGTCACAGCTACATGCAAGACCTGCGGTGTGCGTTCTGCCTGTTAGCTGTTTTATAGTCTTTCTGCATGATTTATCAGGCGCTGTGGGTGATTAATCCATCTGCAGCATTTTATAATTTGCCAAAACACACCATTCTCCCATGTACACACATGCATCATTTCTTAATTTGATAAATAAGCTCAACAGCAGAGGTTGCATTAACAACCAATAACGAAATTGGTAAGAAAATGATTTATTAGCCATAATATGGAGACAGACGTGCTGGTTCTGGACAACGTGGAGAGCCATAAGTCACCAATAAGATAATTAACTTGTGCATTTTTTTCTGATGACCATGTAGGAATTGGAGAGAAATTACACCACTGTGCAAAAGTCTAATTTAACCAATAAGAACGTCAGATATCAATATAACAGGTTTCCTCCAACGCTGACCATTTGTCCTTTTTGTCTGCAAAAACTGGTCTCCAGGAATGACTCAAATCATTCATGACTCGTTTCTTTCTGTGTTGACTCTGTGAGGTAGAAAATCTAAAGTTGACTGTTTGGAACATTCTAGAGATTCAGACCAACTAAAAACTTTTAGGCATCTAAGATGATTGACTAAAACCATTGATCTTAGCAATAAGTGTATGTTCACCAGTAAGAACACCAGATCTGATTAGAACAGATGTAAATAGTCATACATACAATACAAAGTAACATGAATATCTTATTGTGAGAGAAGTAGATCATATCTTGAGCTCCAGATTGAAGAACAAAGTGTAGTTCCAGATTTCTCCTGGACGCCCCAGACATTGTATGAATGTATTCAGTTCCTTCAGCAGCAATCTTGATTTAGCTTAATGAAGTACTGAGCAGTCAAAGCAGGTATTAGATGAGAACTGTAAATAATACTGGGTTGTTTAGAGAAGGAGAAGCTTGGAAAGGGTTAAATACACACACTGACGTATGTAAAAGCACTACTTACTGCATGAATACTACATTATTTATAATATTTAAAAAATAAAGTATTTACTGAAAAAATAAAAGTTAAAACATGTTGGATAAAAAACTACTTTTTAGTACTAAGTACCATGTACGGCTGCAGTGGACCTTTTTAGTAAATACAGCTTCTATCAGTGCAGGTTTGCAGTTCCTATGACCCGATTTTTTAATTTCTAAAATCAAATACTACACAAAGTCAGATATGTGACCAATCACAAAACATTACAGATGCTGTCAACATCAAAATAACATAAAGTTAAGCAGAACAGAGGCATCAGTACGTATAAAGGCCATAAAATTGTAGTTGAGTGCATGTTACTATGCATGTTTCTACCCACCTCTGCTTTTTATGTTGGGGGTCCGGATCTGCATTTCTGGAAAGCTATTTCAGGACCTTGTGTCGTAAAAAGCTCTGTAGAAATAAACAGACGTGGCTCGAGTATTAACAATACCAGACTGATGACTGGGAGAACAGGAGAGATCCCTGCATGGCTTGTGTAGGCTTTTGAAGCTTAACTCTAGGATTGTATTTCCAATCTCACTAATTACTCTCTCATGGTCCGCTCTGAAGAGGTGGGATTAGTGAAAGGGAATTTTCTCCCTGTGATAATTCAGTGTGGGCTCTCTGCTCATTTGTTGATTGTGGTTGTGCAGGAGCTATGACATTTATCTATGAGGTTATATGAAGTGACTATGGAAAATAATGAAAGTATAAGTACTCAAGATTGTAAGATTGTAAGATTGGGAATGTATATCAATATTTATCCAACACATGACCCGTCAGTATAAAAACTATTGAATACAGTTATTATAGTAAACAATAGTGCTACATGTACTCACTGTATATGTAGTCTAACACAAACAGCCGTTATACTGTTATGCTTGGTTGACAGTCATTGTACAATGTATATACATTGTAATATTGTTATTAGCTCTGGTATTAGCTCTGTTGTTGCATTATATACCCAATTTGTTTGCTAAGGGTGTCCAACACAGAACCTTCTGAGCAGTAGATGAACATTTATATCGTAAATTGGAGCACACTGCAAGGCATTACTTAGTGGCTGCTTAACATTTACATCTGCTAGAAGCCATGATTATCACTGTAAATATAAAGCTAAGCTATAATCCACTGTCCACTTTCCTTCACTGTCCATTTTAAACACATATGATGAAATGGCCATTTCTTCTAAATGTCAGTCCAACCCCCCCCCTGCCACACCACCACCAGGCTTTTCTACTAGACACCTATAGATCAACAAATCCACTGTCTTCAGTCCTTTTCCCTCTCATTTTATCTTAGCTCATAGTAAACATATGTTCAATTTACGAACATTTGGAAATGTCAGTAGAGGAAATGACAGATGGGCTTTCAGAAATTTCCTGCTGCTTTTCTAAGAACATAAATTATGTGCTGAAATGTGTCATTTTAGTTTAGAGACAGTTCAGCTTAGAAACGGTAGAATCTCCACAACACTGTATCACACTGTAAAAACTATTTCATATTTAGACTTAAGAATTTTTACAATTCATTTATTTTTGTGTTGAATTTTTAATAAATTCTCACTAAACTAGACAAAGTTAGATGTTATGTTAATGTACAGTGCTATGAAACAGTCAGAGACCACCCTACATTTATTTAATTTCCAGGTAAAACATTAGGAAAAATCAGACATTGAGACATTGAGACAGATGGCGCAAACAGTAAAATTTATACTCCGAACAATAGGGGATAAAACATCACCAGGCAAGTGTGGGACACATCCTTATCGTAAACAAATAAATAAAACAAAGACATGTACAGCCCCTCCTCCTCAGCCCCTCCTACAGTGTTAGAACTGACAGCTGTTTACTTACTAGTCTAGAAGAAATGTTGCAAATTGAGCATTAATCTTCTATTGTACTTCAAAAGCATCTCCATCTGTGGGAAGTAGCACCAATGTTAACTCTTGTTCTGCTTCAATTTATGTTGTATTTACTTCTTTTTGTTTGCTGCTGAACATGGTTTCTTGCTGGCGGTGGTTGCTTGCCAATAGCTTTAGCCATTGTTGTGTTTATTCTTCCGTTCATTGGCTACCTGTTCTTAAATGGTCTAACCAGGATTGAGGTTAGAATACGTCATTAGGGCAGCAGCACTACTTCTTCATCCTCTCATGTTGGACTGATTCCACTTGACATTACAGGGACTCGCTATCACTTCTTCAGGTACAAAGTGGTACCACAAGGAGGGACAGGAAGGCTTTAGCTGGTTAGCATGCGAACTTTAGCAGATATTTCTGTAACTGGATACATAGATGTCTACAAAACACCATCAAAATTGTTATTTATTCACATTCTATTGATAATTGTAGTTCATTTTGTATAAGATTAAAGGGGTTTAATTCATAATGTCTGTGTTCAAATTATTTAGGGTCAATAATTGCCTGAGGTCTCTGGACATCACCAAATGCTGAGCTTTTTAGGGCTTTTAATTTTATTAATTTGCCTCCATGGTTTGAGTCTGCAGGGATATTATCTATACAAGTTTTAGAGGTTGGTTGAATTGTCTGGTTCTCACAATCCAGGTAAAGCTAGACCCATATCTTAAGCAAGATTGGAGACTGATATTCTCCTCTCTCAAACATGAAAGCTTGAAATGCTGTTTATCTGCTGGGGACAGTGTTGATGGTCTTTCAGGGCTTCCAGGTGGTTGCTGAGAGTCTCCGTTCCTCTGCAGCTTTAAGCTTTTAAGCTTTGAGTTATTTGAACTCCAGTTTCAGAAACTCCTGTTTTATGTTCCACTTATTTTCCTTTGACTTTCTCAATCAATCAATCAACCAAAATTTCATGATGACTGGATCAATAGAACTGATACAAAATCTTTTCATATAATCCGAGAAAAATCTACTTCTGAGACTTTCTTTGGACAGCTCTAAATCAATCAGTGGCAAGGAAAACCTGAGAAAAGGAAGAACTCAGCCTTAAGGGAGGAACCCATTCTCCTCTAAAAGAGGGAACAACATAGCTAATGAGATTATCTGACAGGATACAGTAAAATGCTCGGTGCTTGAACATGTTTCACAAATGTTCTAATTCAGGAGGTAGTGTTGTAGAGTTTGAACCATCTCATAGGTTCTCTGTCAGAGTGAGAGATGGTGCAGATGTTGGTGCTCTACTGTAGTAGTTCTGAACATTCAGGTTGAGGAGCAGTAGAGCATCCTCAGTTCAGACAGGAGGGAGAGTTGATCAGTCAGTGGGGATGGAGCTCTGGTGACGAGTTAGCATGCTAACTTCAGTAGATATCTCTGTAACTGGATATATGTCTATGAAACATCATCAAACGTGTTATTTATTCACATTCTATTGATAATTGTAGTTAATTTTGACTGGACTACCCTGCATTAACTATTTAGCCACTGTGACGCTGTAGCAGACAAAGTCAGTAGAGGTGGATACAAATGCAGGTTTTATTATCAGCCATACTTAAACTAAAAACAGAAATCCAAAAACAACATCACCTATAACACACTCCAACTACATGTAGACACACAGCCACAACACCGAACAGGGACAGGAGCAAACAGAGGGTATAAGTAGACAGAGGGAACTGGGAACACCTGGGACAGGGAGGACACACTAACTCAGAGCAGGTGGGAGGAGGAGACAAGAGGAGCACATGATGTCAACAGAAGCACATGGGAATGACAGGACGTAAACAAGGACATAGACCAACAGAAGGAAAACAGAGCATTACTGTAACAGCCACCCTCAGGTCGGACAGGAGGGGCGGTTGATCAGCCAGTGGGGGTGGAGCTCTGGTGACTTTCTCCTTCCTTATACATGTGGGTCATTTTATTTCGAGTTAGCATGCTAACTTCAGTAGATATCTCTGTAACCGAACATATGTCTATGAAACACCATCAAAGTGTTATTTATTCACATTCTGTTGATAATTGTAGTTAATTTTGGATAAGACTTGACAACCCTGCATTAACTATTTAGCCATCCTCAGGTTGGACAGCAGGGATGGTTGATCAGCCAGTGGGGGTGGAGCTCTGGTGACTTTCTATGCAAGTGGGTCATTTTATTTCAAAGCTCCATGGAAACACTTCTTAAAAAATTCATCATTTGTACTTAAATGCTGTGTTGACTGGGAATGAAATAAACATGTCTCTGCTGTCCAAAAAAAAGAGATACATATCCTTAAGTTTTCATGATGTCTGTAGACTTTGGATCAATAGAACTGAGCCAAAACCTCTTAATATGATCCGACATTAAAAGTAAAGAAGGTTTTGGGTCTATCCTGTAAAGTTACTACTTCTGAGAGTTTCTTTGGACAGCTCTGAAACGGTGATCTCTGGCTTTCGCGCAGTGCCGTATATTTCGGAGCAGTTAACCGGTAATTTAAGCCTTCGTTTACTTTTCCTGACATGTTATACTGTGAGCTGAAATCTCTGTCTCTCTCTTTTTCTCTCTCGCCCACATGCACACACACACATGCAATCCGACAAGCTTGCGGCTCACGTTTGTTCATTCGGGCTGCGTGGCTAGCTTGATGCGTTCTTGACAGGAGCATCTGAACTCATTTTAGAAATGATTTTCAAGGCTTTCAATATGTTAATACGCAGCACAGCGGCTTGCCTCCCAGTCAAAGGGTGTAAGGTAAAATAGAGACATATAATTGCATATCAGCCAAGGCAACTGCCTCTGGGTAACTCCCTCAGGGCAGAGATAGGAAAAATAAAGAAATATGAACATTAACTCCTTAAATTCCCCGGCTTATTACATCCTAAGGCCTGTTATTCAGTCGCTGCATGGACTACAATGCAAACCGAGTGACGCTCAGGCCAATTGGAAGGCATGATGGGTTTTGGCAGTTAGGGGGCACTAGATTAGGAAATAGGAGGATGCAATCCTGTGGATTCTGTCTAACTGGGTTGAAATTAGATGCTACAGTCAGGACAGCAATGCAATTTACTTAACTTCTGGCATGAGATGTTTTACCAGTTCTTTTATTTCTTTGTTGTAAGAAGATCTTGGGTTCCCTCATTATGCATCTGTACTTTGAAGCACTGTCTTATCAGTTTTGCAACATCTGACTGAATTAAGAAAAAATAACTATACACTTCAGAATTCATCCAGTTTCTTCTATCAGGAGTCACATCATCAATAAATACCAGGTTCCAAGGGGACATGCCTATGCTATGGCACTACCACCACCATGTTTCACAGACTATAAAATTAAATTAAAAAAAAGTGGGGGTTTAATTTTTTTTATTGAAATTCAAATAACTCAAAGTTTTAAGGTTACCCTATTGCCTCTTTTTCCTCTTCCTATAGATGATATGACAAGACATAAGCAGGATTCTAGAGGTTTCATTTCTTATGCTTACAAAAAGCTATCTGAATGACTTTGAGACACTACCTCTACTGTTAAACTAGAATGGGAAGAAGACTTGGAGTGCACATTTGAGGACAATGTTTGGGGAAAAGTCTGTGAAAATATACAAACCGTCTCCTTTAATAGTAGACACAGTTTAAAATCATTCATTGAATATATTTCACTCCTGATAGGCTATACCAAATGAATAATGACTGTTCAAGGTATTGCCCAGATGTAAAGTGGGGGTTGGAACTCTATTACATATGCTATTACATATGCTGTGGCATTTAGTTTAAAGTTCTGATGCCTACAAAGCCAAGAATGGAACAGCTTCTCCTTAACTTATGGTGATGGTCAAAAGTCGATCCGCACCTCGAGACCTTCGCGCTTCAAATACGGGACAAGACGCTTCTCTGTCCTGGCACCCAGATAGTGGAACAAACTTCCACTGGCTGTTTGAACAGCGAACTCTCTTGCGATCTTCAAATGCAGACTGAAGACCCAACTCTTTGTGAAGCACTTATAAGCACTAATCTACTGAAGCATTGGTAGAAACCATAATTGCACTTGTTTTTCTAGGAACTCTGGATAAGTACTGCACTTATACTATGTATAGTCTTGTATTCTCTTCTCTGTAAGTATTCCAGTCTTGCTAGGTATTGCTCTGTGTCTAATATATGTTGTTGTCTTGTTTCTAGGTATCAGCACTGGCCCTGTGTTTATGGCAGTTTTTGAGTTTAAGAGTAGTTTGGACTTAAACCTGTTTCTACTAGATAGAGATTCATACTCTGACTGAACACTAAGCACTTTTGTAAGTCGCTCTGAATAAGAGCGTCTGCTAAATGCCATAAATGTAAATGTCTTGCCCTGACCTGGAGGTATATTGAAGGGGTTGTCTTGAATGTTATCTTGGAGGTCACTAAAGTGATATAGGGGTGATTTTTAGATTTATTAAGATGGCAAAATATGCAAAATATGCATCACTATTAGGTGGAAATCATCTGAACCTCTCAGCCTCTCAGCATTCCTATGTCCCATCAGCAAAAATACTATTTAATTTGAGGAAAAAACATGAAGTTTGAGAATTGCTGGAGAGAATTTCTGATATACCTTGAAACCAGGAGAATACAGATATCCTCAAGTGACTGACTTTTGGATGGAATTTATAGTTTTTATATTATGTACTTACCTCTGTGCTAGACCTGTGTTCTGCTGTCTTTTTGTTTGTTTGTTGGTTTGTCTTTGTTTATTGTTTTATATTCCTGTGGGGTTATGTGGGGGTATTGAGTTGTACTGAGACCCTCATATGTCACTACATTGTAGTGGGACAAATAACTAATAAATATATTGATTAAAAAAAATAATAAGGTAACCCAAACACTTTCAGGTTAACTGACTTACTTTTTTATGGTGCAGATGATGTGGTATGCTTTGAATCATGAGCCCCTCCCTTCTCCTGCATACTCTTCTCTCACGCCATCATTCTGGTACATGTCAATCTTGGTTTTGTCTGCCAAACTAATCTTGTTCCAGAACTAGACTGTCTGTTTGAGATATTTCCTAACATTGTCTACTGGCCTTTCTGATTCTGGGAGTTGTCAGTGGTTTGCACCTTAAGGTATGTCCTTGACTAGATGTTGTGAATGGGTTTATCTTCAGCTCACCTGTGCTCGGGGCTGGACTGGGACGAAAAATCGGGCCTGGCATTTTTGGCTTAGACCAGCCTGCCATAATTAGCGGAGCACAGCCGACCAGTACTTTATGTATGTGGTCCGAGAAGGAATGTATTTTACTATTATCATATAATACTGATCAAATAATAACAGCATCATATAAAAAAATATATAACTTTTTTTGCCTTTACAGTAAATTATTACTTTATAAGTCTATCAAATAACCATTGTGGAAGCAAATAAGTAAATTTACACATACTGTAGTTCCAGTACTTTTGTCTACTCTATTTTCTGAATTTCCCTGATATAGCAGCTCAATTCTAATTCTTCAGGTTAAAAGGTGTTCCCCCCTTGAAAAGCTATAACATGCTTTTGGATCAGGCTAAAAACAGACAGGGCTGCTTTGTGAACTCATGCAACACATCAGTACACTGTCTTACTGTGGATATACCTTTTACTAATAATACTTTTATACACTTACTTTAGTAAAACTTAAACTGCAAAGCTTTTACTTAGCCTGAAATGGACACTTGCTGCTCCTCCAACACTTCTCAGCCCTGACCGTTTACTACTATCAGAAGAAGGTGTCGTACATGGCTGCCAGAATTTGGGAAGTACATAAATACCAATAAATACTGATACTAATCAATCACCGTTACTCTTCATACTCATATAATAGAGCTAACGCTACCTTCATCACCTGAAAGTCCCTGGGAGCTGGAGAAAGTGCTGGTCCAGTTTCTCCATGTTGCCCCTCCTTTAACGCTTAACACTGAAACTAAAAGGGTGGGGCCGCTTTCAGTCCACTGTCTATATTGAAGATCTCTTAAAAAAAAAAGGGAAGAAAAAAAAAATCCACCAGCATCGGCCACTGAGGACTGTCGGCCCACCGAGCAAATGCCCAGTACGCCACATTACCAGTCCAGCCCTGCCTGTGCTGATTTGGTCAGTTTGACCAGTCTATGCTGTCTTACTGATAGGTTTGTTTTGATGGCATCCTCCAATTGCATTTTCAGCACCTGGAATCAACTCCAGACCCTCTATCTCCTTAGTTTGGGAATATCCATCCATTATCTGCCGCTTAATCCCGCTAGACGGGGTCACGGGGGGGCTGGAGCCAATCCCAGCGTCATTGGGTACACCATGGACAGTTCGCCAGTCCATCGCATGGCCAACACTCACTCACACACTCGGGAATCCAACCCAGATCATCTTACTGTGAGGTGACAGTGCTGACCACTACACCACCATACTGACCACTACACCACCATACTAACCACTACACCACCATACTGACCACTACACCACCATACTAACCACTACACCACCATACTAACCACTACACCACCATACTAACCACTACACCACCATACTAACCACTACACCACCAATGCCACCCTCAGTTTGGAAATATTAATTGCTAAATAATCAATAGAAGATTTGTACACCTCGAATTAGTGCTAAAAGTCTGCACTTCAATCACACCTTCACTGCTCTATTCATAGTGATTTACAGAGGTGATAATATCAAAATTGGGTTACTGTCCCAATACTTATGGACCTGACTGTATTCAGTCTGTGTTGTAACCAGTATTAGCTGAAGTATGTTGTATTAGAAAATAAAAAAAATAACAGTGCTGAATTGTGGCTGCGAAGCTGAAATATCAACCAATCAACCACATAATTGGATTTGCAAGTGCTGCCAACCTGTAACCAGGGCTAAATATGATTGGGCATCAGATCTAATCGTTTCTGACCATACAGGCTTAAACGATGTTGCCTAAAGATTTTGGGAGTAAGTGAAAATGTTATTGCAGCAATCAATCTTGCTGGGTGGTGTCCAAGTACAGACTGTAGTAGTTTAGATGTGTTTGTAATCTGCACAGAGGCTGGGGGGGCTGGGGAAAGCGGGTGTGAATCAAGTATTGAAGAAATCATCTAGTTTCCCCATGTAAATGAAAAACGTTATATATAAATATTGTAATGTCCAGTCTATGCTCCATATATGAACACAGGGCCGCAAAACAGCCTTGAATGCAATGTTTTTGTGATGTCACAAAAACCAACACACTTTTACACAATTATAAGTGGTGTTTTTTTTTAACCCGGGCTACTTTTCAAAAGCAATGCAGCCAATCGGAACAGAGGTCATTTACATATCAATGCTAACTATACTTACTTTACTATTTGCTTTCAATGAAAGTCAATGGACCCAGATTTTTCCCCCAGCCAATTTGAAGCATTTCTATTGGTCCATTCATTATGATGTTTTCACACAATGTAATCGACTGTGGTGCTCAAATGAGTTAGAAAAATAAAAATCAGCAAAAATGGATATGTGATGTACAGAGAGGATGGAAATATGGGGTCTCAAAACCTAGTGAGCTCCTACATAGGCAGCATTTTACGTCATAGTATGCGCTCCCGACATGTAGACTGTCCCAATTCTTACATACCTTAAACATGCTGTCTACTGAGAAACCTTATTTAGACCTGATTTTAAGGAAGCAAACACTCCTCAGCTGCTAAGACAATCCCATGATGCAGCGCAGGCTAATCTACAAGCAGTGAAGTGGTTTTAAATGTGAGTTATTTTGATTCTCTCTGGAGTTTTAATGTGTTTCTGGTCATATAATCACACGAAACAGTATTTTATTATCAACTCTGTAACAAGTCCTTCACCATTTAGCAGTTTTATACTCGAGCCATTAGCATTTATGCTAGCCAATTTTTAAACCTCAGGTTATTGTTTTGGATGCCGGCCGGTAGTGTGTGCTGCAGTGGGTGGGAACAATCTGTGACGCAGTTGCGTCTCAATAATAGTTTCATGAGGAGAGAACGCCGTCAGCTCACTAGGTTTTGAGACACACCCATGAACTTTAACATAACCATTTAAATTGGTTTTGGTGCACTGAACCACATAAACATCAATAGTGGACCTGGAACAAAACGCTAAGCTAAAAATAACATGCAGTGATGCTTAAAACTTTCCATATGTCGGCATAAATATGACCTTAAACATAATTCCCCTTACAGAAAATAAGTATACTTTATTTTATTAATAATAGTTTATTTTATTAAGTATACTTTATGCAGTTACTATACTAATATCATTGTACTAGTAGTACACCTGCATATGCACTATTTTAATACTTCTTGAGACTAAATTGGCCCACTTTCTAGTTTATAAAAATATACTTTTAAGTACACTTTAAGTGTAAGAGTAGTAAACCAAGTATACAACTAGTTTACATCTTTTGTACTGCAACTACACTAAAAGTAAACTTAAGGGTTTACTGTTAGTTTACTAGCTTGTAAGTTTTCTTTAAGTGAACTTAACATAATACTTGTAAATTACTGCTTATATTATTGTTGTACTTTAAAGTATAGGACTAGGTTTAAGAGTTTTTTTTCTACTTCAAGTAGAACTTAACAACGTTTACTTACTTACCAGCAAGAATACTTACTTCTAGTATCTCAATCAAAAGATTAAGTACAAGTAAAGGCCAAATATATTTAGACTGTTCTATACTTGTTAGTATAACCCAAGCATACTTAAGTATAACTGTGTTTAGTATATCACTGAGAAGTACATAAAAGTAAACTGAAAGCATACTCACTTCCTTTTAGTTTAAAGAAGTAAACCAATGGTACACTTGAATAAACTTCTTTTTTGTAAGGGTCACAGTCCTAAAAGTGGATGAAGACAATACAATTAAACAACTGAGACAAAAACATTATACTTAACCATTAATTCATTGAGGAAAAGGATCTAATATTGCATAGCAGTGTGTGGCTAAAGTAGGTGAACCTCTGCTTTGGGCATCTGGTTTAATCCCCAGAACACGCCGCCAAACATTTACAAGAACTGCTCATCAGGTCTGCACATCGGCTTGAAGGAATTTTAGTCAGTTACTCTGTACAGAACAGCGCCAGCTCTGGAATGTTTTTGTGTCTCCTCACATGAACTCCTCACTTCAGGTCCTTTCACAACAGATTAAGATCTGGACTCTGACTTGGCTCTTCCAAAACAATAACCATGTTCTTCTTTAACCAGCTTTGGTAGAACAACTTGTGTGCTTAGGGTTGTTGTCTTGCTGCATGACACACATTCTCTTGAGATTCAGGTCACAGATGTCCTGATGTCTACTTTAGAACTCTAAACGCTGATATTTTTCCAAGCCGTTCTGACCCAGACGCAGCAAAACAGGCCTTAACCATGACACTAACACCACCATGTTTCACAGACGGGATTAGGTTCTTGAGCTGGAATGCTGTGTTTTCCTTTTCTTTCACAGACACTTCAAGACACTACCTGTACTGTTAAACTAAAATGGGAAGAAGACTTGGAGTGCACATTTGAGGACAATGTTTGGGGAAAAGTCTGTGAATATATGCCAACCTTCTCCATTAATAGTACACAGTTTAAAATCATTCATAGAATATATTTCAGGCTATAACTCTATTATATATGCTAACGCCACCATGTTTCACAGATGGGATAAGGTTCTTGAGCTGGAATGCTTTTTCCTTTTCTTTTACAGACATAATGCGTCTCATTGTAACCAGAAAGTTTTATTTTGGTCTCATCCATCCACAAAACTTTGTTTCTATAGGCTTCTGGTTTGTCCATGTGATCTATAGCAAACTGCAAACAAGCAATTGCACACCACTGTAGATCAGTGTTCTCCTAATGGTGGAGTAATATTAGCACTAGCCCATGTGAGAGACGCCTTTAGCTGCTTAAAAGTTACCCTGACACAGCTGACTATTTCTATACTATCACTGTCCAATAAAAAACATGTCTCCATTTTTGTCAATTTCCATTTTTCTACATCATGATTTGAACCTTATAGTTGATGTTTACACTGTCTGAAAAGGTTATGATGAATGGACCAATGGAAATGCTCCAAAATAGCATGGTGAAAATTCTGGTTCTATTGACTTACATTGAAGATAAAGACCTCTCCAGTAAAGTTTTCATTTTGGAAACACATTTCTTTCCAATGGACAGCAATGAAATTCCTCGTCCTCATAAATTTCCATTGTTCATGTAACTTCCACAATATGTTCTAAAGATCTGACTTTGATAGATCCCTGTTCTTTAAATGCAAAAGGGCAGCTGCTCACACCTGATTGCCAACCCATTCATTGAAAACACCTGATTTTCATATCACCTTTAATTTAACTGTTAATCCAAGAGGTTCACATACTTTTCACACTCACTGGTATAAAAGATTGGACCATTTTTTCTCAGTAAATAAAAACATTTATCTTTTCTTTGTTGACTTTGAAGACTTTCAGAGTACCACTGTAGGATATTAACCAGTGTCCATAGAAAAACAAGCATCTTTTCTTTACTGGAGAGGACAAAAGGTGTCTTTACTTTCAATGTAAGTCAATGGAACCAGAATTTTTTCCATGTTATTTTGGAGCATTTCTATTGGTCCATTCATCATGAAACTGAATGTAAATGGAGGTGAGACCTTTAACCCTTAATATGCCCCCCAGTAACATTCCCTATTGTCAGGACTACAAAAGTGGACCTTCACATTTTGATGGAAATATGGCGCTAAAGATTAGCACTGGGAGCTATATATATCTGCCAGTGTCTGGGGGTGAGAAGTAATTCCACAGAAAAGAGGCTAATATGAACAGACTACTATAATCCCAGGTGTTATAATCCTAAAACCATAATCAGAGATCAAATCCATTTCTTCTTATCACGCTGGGTGGCCGTATTTCAGACAGCCTATTACTGTGCAAGTTATTTAAGCTTCTGTGACCATTTGACAAAAGGCAGGGGCCGTATCCTACGCTGTTCTTGTACTTCGTGTTATTTTATCTGAGGTCTGCTTATGATGTGTGTGGTTTTACATCGCCTGGCCAAAAACTAAAAAATAATGGATTGAAATAAGCAAATAATTTAGAGACTTTGAATGAATAATTACTGTATTCAGGCAACTGTTCAAACCAACTGCCACAGTGAGTAGCTTCTCATTTCGTAAACAACTGTGTGGGAAGACGGATCCCCTCTGGTCGTGGAAAAGAAGTTACTGTGTTTCAGAAACAGGTCAAATCATTGTATTCAGCAAAGAAAATCAACTGAGGAGATGTTAGAATGACTGGAACTGGGCTCAGAACTGCCCAGTTCATTATTAAAACCTGGAAGGAGAGCGAAGAACCTCAACAATGACTGAGATCAGAGCTCATTGAAGTGGAATGGTAAAAAAATAGAGAGTAGAATTTACGAACTGGGTTAACAGTAGAAGTAGGTTCGTTTCCACATGACCAGAACTCACAGGATCAGCACTAAACAGCTGTGAGGATGTAAGAAAACCATGTGTTTTGGGAGACTACTCTTCTGTTTGCTAGAGAGCATGAAGATTGGAGCAATGGAAATAGCTCATGTGGTCTGATGAGTCCAGACTGACTCTAATTCTGAGTGATGGAACTGCTTCCGTTGGTCAGATCATGGCTCAGAAACAGTATGTGCTAAAAAAAAAAGTCTGTATGTCCAGACTTTGTAAATTGAGGCATCCAAAAGCAGTAAATGCAGATTTCTGTAGTCCCCAGTCCAGATACCATGAGTTGCTCATTTGGCTCTTCAGGTTCATCAGCTTAATCTTATCCTGGTGAAGGTCCTTAACAGCCACATTAAGAGACTGAACATGCACACATACACACTTAGAGCGGTCACCCAGTATTTCTGCTCTTTCTGCCCACACACAGCTGCTTTGAGTGCTTAATGGATAGAGCAGTAAATGACCCTGTAGCAGGTGAAAATTGGCCAAATGGACCAGCGGCAGATGTCTCACACAGTGGACAATGCAGTAACCGAGGCCCATTTGGACCGGAGTATAGTGCCTCTAGGATGTGGCTGACTATTTGGGTTCTGTACAGTTGGTGGGACCAAACACAATCAAACAGAAGTTTAAAAAAATCGTTTTCACTGGAACTGCAATGGAAAAGGATGTCTTTGTGCCTGACAAAAGAACACCCAGCTCTGTCCAGAGTTAATGGGAAGGATCTCTTCTTTGTATTGATGTCTATTGATCTGAAATGCGATCAATTGTTGTTGTTTACAGCTGCCAAGAGCATGCATGTCAGTCTAACACCAAAATATGAAGGAGCTACATGAATTTGGGATATTAACCAATTTCACAGACACTGAATCAGTGCACACTGAGAAAAACTAAATGCTTGCAGGTCCACCCCTTAAAATCTCAGACATATTACATTGTAATGTTTGTCATTAAATACATGGAATACCATGCAAACTAGGTCATTCTTAAACCTGGACCTGGTCATTTAAGGGGTCAGTAAATATGCCAGCTAGTTTGTTTAACTCTTACACTATTTATAGTTTGCTCGTTTGTTAGTCTAACGTCTAACAAAGACAGACTAAAACATCCTCTACAGGAAACACATGCAAATATGACAGTTTCTTTGCTGAGTTTAACATTCTAGAAAAAAATAAGACCTACTCTATGAATCCAAAAGTTTAAAAAGGCATTATAATTTTCCAGACTGTTAAGTTTCTTAGGATATCATCATTTTGTTGCGTAATCTCAAGAGAAGTGATGATCTCAAGAACTTCCATTATTTTGAAATCACATGACAATTATTGGTTCTCTGATGTTCTACATATATGGTATGTGTGACTTTGCTCACCCAGACTTTGTACACTCTCATGTTCATCCTATGATCTGGTCCTAAAATGAAACAAGCTATTTGTTCAGCTCATGAATCATGAATCTGCGCTGATTGGCTGGTGAGACATCATGCTCACACAGAAGCAACATAGAACAAATAGGCTAAATAAAATGAACCTCAGTGTAAATAAGCTCCACCCTCGTACTATTTAGTTAGCTGTGCTTGTTACATGGAGCTGCTAGTATCTAACATGACCTATACCAGCTACTTGCTTTCATCTCCACATCAAACACAAAGTGGATTAAAAGTTCTTGCTGTAAAGCTTTCAGTTGAAGATGATCTGCTTCAACCAGCACACAGTGATACACTCACACAGCATGGCTGCTACTTATAGCTCACTGTTGGGGTTGTGTTGCTAATAACGGCATAACTGCTCGTCTCTTCAGTCTCCTCAGTCTGTTCAGTGTTGTCCATATGTTTGAGGAACTATCTAGAATGAAATGAGTAGGCTTTGAATTTAGGTGTCTGGGTTCTAAAGTTGGCTTGAAGTTAGATCCAGCAAATACATTCTGGTGTCTGAAGTATCTATAGCATTTGTTAATAAATATTAACAAGTCATTTACATAATAGTTTACGATTTTGGAAATGGTCTGTTTTGCTGTCCTGTTTTGAAAATGTAGGTTTGTATTTGAGGGATCATTTCATATTTTTGTACCGCGACTGTGACCAAATGAACGCTTGCTGATGTTAAAGATGTAAAAACACGTTCACAAAGCCAAACCAAAACCAAAAGGAGTTCATGGCCAGAAAAAAAAACAAAAAACAAAAGACAGATCAAACCAGGACAGAGATAGGATCAAAGATAGGGACAGAGATAGGGACAGAGATAGAGATGGCTATAGAAACAGAAACAGAGACAGGATCGTTCAGTGTGCTAACGATGGCAATACGGAACAAAGAAAGAGCCAAACAGAGGCATGAAAATTCATAACGTGCACTACCATATTTACACCATACGCATGAAAAAATTCAGATTTTATTTCATATTAAAAATTCATGTTGCTTAATAACCTACAGTACAGCCAGAGAATCAGATATTCCTTTGAAAGGCCTCATAAAGATTATTTTCCAAGAAGAGCGAGCATGATTTCCCCGTCATGTTCATTCTTTAAATAACTCAGGTCATTTTACAGAAGCGTGCGGTCATGCCGGCATTGTTTCTGGTTTCGCTTTCCAGGTAACGTAGAGCGTTTTCTTTCCCACTCACATCACGAGTAACTACCTGGATTAGCATACAGACTAGGTCATTCATAGCTTATTGAAGTGTGTAATAAAAGTTTGGACCCGGTCTTAAGGGGTCTTAATATGTCAGTTCAGCTTGTTTTTTTTTTAACACTTACATTATTTGTAATCCTATTTAAAAACTTGAACACTGATGATCAAATTTAGTTGATGTTCTAGGAGAAGATGGACTAAAATAATATAAATATAGCAATTTCTGTAACTTTTTGTAAGCTCCGCGACTCGCCAAATTGTATGGTCACAGTCACCTGTTTACTAGGTAGCCTAGGACACACTCCACACACACCTCTACATCACCATGGCTACCTATCACTTACACCTGTATCCCGCAGCTTTCATTACCACAACCCATTTAAGCTAGCTAGCTTCAGCGTGTGGTGTTGTTTTCAGTAACCTGAAACTGTGTGGATCAGATCCTACCTGTCTGTGGTCTCTAGGCTGGTGTGCTCTCAAGGTCTTTTCCCAGGTTCAACAAGTTTGGCATTTCCACAGCGGGGTCCCGTCTACCTCCCTGGAACCCAAGAGAACCCGCAGACTCCAACACCAGCCTCATCACCCACCTCCGAGCGGCTGAGCCCCACTATGGCGGTGCCTGAAGAGAGAGGTCGATGCCACCAGGGATCCACGAACTCCAATCTCAGTACGGGTTTATTTCCCCGGCTCCAGGCGGGCTCCTTAAAAGACACGTTTACGTTTAAGACTGTGCAGTGTTTTCCCGGGCCCCCGCCGGTCCCCTATAGAGACTGTTTGTGTTGCTGCTGCGCAGTGCATCGAAAGTCGCCATACGGCGCGCTGCTCTAACCTGTCCACACAGGGCTGAATCTGGTTCCTCCTACACCATGGGACGCGAGTGCTGCTCAGGTTCCCCAGGACCATCGGACCAACGCAGGAGGAGTGAGTGAGTCTCTTAATCAACGCCGGCGATCCATTATCTCCATCCAGCCTGACCTCTGGATAAGCCGGTGGCTACCGCTAGCCCTCCTGCCTACAACCCTTTGGACATTCTCACCTTAGTGAGCTTTTGAACTGCTTTTGTTGACTTTTGAACTGCTCTTTCGCATTAAAGCCTTGCACATGGATCGCATGTCTCCTCTCGAGTCTGATTCCTTACACTTTTACTCCACAATTTCTGTTTCTTTGCTGAGTTTAACATGCTGAGCCCGGAAAGGCTACGAGGTAGTTTCTGGACTGTTAAGTTCTGATCAGTAGCGAACCGTGACCCTTAAGCCTCGGCCCTCACCCCCAACACCCCCCGCCCCCTAGAAAACGGCTTGGATAACAAATTTGCAAAGGTGTCCACCCCTTTAGCGGTAGTGCTAGCTTCAGCTTCCATCGTTACTCAGCGAACTAGCTAGCGATGGTAGCCTAGCACTAGCTAACTGTTTCTCTAGCTAGCGTCGCCACAGCGGGCGGAAATGATCATACAGTTAAGCCCGCCCACTTAGAGGGAAGATATGATTGGTCAGTTTTACTGTCCTTTGAAATTGGTAACGCGCTGAATTAGAACTGCCTGGCCCCCTGTACCCTCTGTACATGAACAGCGGGACCACCAATCACCAACATTCTGCTGAGTCATCACAGTCCTTATAGGTGGAGACACAGACTCACAGACTTCCACTTAACCCCTCACGTTCCAACACAGATTGAATAGACACGTTTAAATAATTTATTCGATTTATTTTTATAATTGTTTAGAGGTTGATTGTCAAACTGTAAGTAGATAAAATAAAATTATATGTATATATATCTGTGTGTGTGTGTGTGTGTGTGTGTGTGTGTGTGTTAAGAATATTTTAGGCCCTTTAAGAGGGTGTAGAGGGCCATGACGGTTCCCCACTGGTTCTGATCCTAAAATAAGATACTGTATTCTGATCTTTAGATGATAAGATCACAACTTACAAAAGCTGTAGTCTAGAGATTACAGGTTTATTGTCTAGTGGTTTCAAGAAAACAAAACTTATTGTGTTGTGTGATCTAGAGATAAATGATGATCTCAGGAAAACAACATAGTATCTTATAATCTTGAGAAAAGATTAGTCCTTACGTCAGAATAACAGTCTTCTTTGAGCAGTCTTCTCAGCCTCTCTGGGCTTCTGCACAAAACGTCTTTCCACAGACCACATTTTATACTTAATTGTTCCCCCAATATTTCAGATCCAGGTAATAAACAGTCTTTATACATGTGTAAACATAAAGGTTGTGTTGTCTTATTTTCTTACTCAGTAATGCAGGATGCAGGAAGTCAGCTCTTCATCAAGAGCTCAAAAGAGCAGTTGGGGAATAGTGTACTTCTATAGGGCAGAACAGATACACACAATTTAATACTATTCACGCTGCTGCAACACAACACCTATAAGCAATACAGATTAACAGCCTGTTACAGTCACGTTGGTGGGAAAGATGAAAGAAGACCATGTAACCTGAAGAACTTCTTTCTGCTCACCAGGAAACAATGAAGAAAAGAAGAGGCCTCAGGGCACGAGCTGGTGTTTAAAGCCCTTAGGCTTCTTATAAATCTTTAGTAGTGGTATTTTTATTATTTAATAACTTCTGTACGTTTAAATTAAGGAGAAACTCAATGCTGAACTCATTCAGAGAGAGATTTGGTGGGAAATGCTCTGTTCTAGAGAACCAATCGCTCGCAATGGTGGTGAATGGAACCAGACGTCCACCTTTAAATGCTCCCTTAAAGAAAGTGATCTCAAGAAAGTTTGTTGCTTAATGTCAGAAAGCATTTTGAAGGGATACATGAAAGGGGTTCTAAGGCAAAAGTAGTCTCTAAAGAAAAGTTATTTTTTCAGATTTAATATTATTTTACCAATATCAACATTTCAGTTTTCTGCATTATTTAAGCTCAGCAGCTTCATATTACATATATCTGCCTGATGATCAGGACAAAAGCAAAACTTTTAAAGTACTTTAATACTTAAAACTCTTTGCACAGTGAAAATATAAACACACAGCCCATGTAGGTTCACCGCTGGTTTTGGATGGTAAAGAAAAAACTGTTATTGTTTGATGTAGACTTCACAGCCCCTGGTTCCATTCACCACCACCAAAGGTGTCAAGTAACAAAGTACAAATACTTGAACTTTCTTGGAGTAAATATTTTTACTTTTTACTTCTACTCTTTACATTTACACTCCACTACCTGTACTTTCTACTCCTTACATTTACACTCCATTATCAGTCCTTTCTACTCCTTACATTTACACTCCATTATCAGTCCTTTCTACTCCTTACATTTACACTCCATTATCAGTACTTTCTACTCCTTACATTTACACTCCATTATCAGTCCTTTCTACTCCTTACATTTGCACTCCATTATCTGTACATTCTACTCCTTACATTTACATTCTATCATCAGTACTTTCTACTCCTTACATTTACACTCCATTATCAGTACTTTCTACTCCTTACATTTGCACTCCATTATCTGTACATTCTACTCCTTACATTTACACTCCATTATCAGTACTTTCTACTCCTTACATTTACACTCCATTATCAGTACTTTCTACTCCTTACATTTACACTCCATTATCAGTACTTTCTACTATTTACATTTACACTCCATTATCTGTACTTTCTACTCCTTACATTTACACTCCATTATCGGTACTTTCTACTCCTTACATTTACACTCCATAATCTGTTATTTCTACTCCTTACATTTACACTCCATTATCAGTACTTTCTACTCCTTACATTTACACTCCATTATCAGTACTTTCTACTATTTACATTTACACTCCATTATCTGTACTTTCTACTCCTTACATTTACACTCCATTACCTGTACTTTCTACTCCTTACATTTACACTCCATTATCTGTACTTTCTACTCCTTACATTTACATTCTATCATCAGTACTTTCTACTCCTTACATTTACACTCCATTATCAGTACTTTCTACTCCTTACATTTACACTCCATTATCTGTACTTTCTACTCCTTACATTTACACTCCATTATCAGTACTTTCTACTATTTACATTTACACTCCATTATCTGTACTTTCTACTCCTTACATTTACACTCCATTATCGGTACTTTCTACTCCTTACATTTACACTCCATAATCTGTTATTTCTACTCCTTACATTTACACTCCATTATCAGTACTTTCTACTCCTTACATTTACACTCCATTATCAGTACTTTCTACTATTTACATTTACACTCCATTATCTGTACTTTCTACTCCTTACATTTACACTCCATTATCTGTACTTTCTACTCCTTACATTTACATTCTATTATCAGTACTTTCTACTCCTTACATTTACACTCCATTATCTGTACTTTCTACTCCTTACATTTACACTCCATTATCAGTACTTTCTACTCCTTACATTTACACTCCATTATCGGTACTTTCTACTCCTTACATTTACACTCCATTATCTGTTATTTCTACTCCTTACATTTACACTCCATTATCAGTACTTTCTACTCCTTACATTTACACTCCATTATCAGTACTTTCTACTATTTACATTTACACTCCATTATCTGTACTTTCTACTCCTTACATTTACACTCCATTATCTGTACTTTCTACTCCTTACATTTACATTCTATTATCAGTACTTTCTACTCCTTACATTTACACTCCATTATCTGTACTTTCTACTCCTTACATTTACACTCCATTATCAGTACTTTCTACTCCTTACATTTACACTACATTATCTGTACTTTCTACTCCTTACATTTACACTCCATTATCGGTACTTTCTACTCCTTACATTTACACTCCATAATCTGTTATTTCTACTCCTTACATTTACACTCCAATATCTGTACTTTCTACTCCTTATATTTACACTCCATTATCAGTACTTTCTACTCCTTACATTTACACTCCATTATCAGTACTTTCTACTCTTTACGTTTACACTCCATAATCTGTACTTTCTACTCCTTACATTTACACTCCATTATCAGTACTTTCTACTATTTACATTTACACTCCATTATCTGTACTTTCTACTCCTTACATTTACACTCCATTATCGGTACTTTCTACTCCTTACATTTACACTCCATAATCTGTTATTTCTACTCCTTACATTTACACTCCATTATCAGTACTTTCTACTCCTTACATTTACACTCCATTATCAGTACTTTCTACTCCTACATTTACACTCCATTATCAGTACTTTCTACTCCTTACGTTTACACTCCATAATCTGTACTTTCTACTCCTTACATTTACACTCCATTATCAGTACTTTCTACTATTTACATTTACACTCCATTATCTGTACTTTCTACTCCTTACATTTACACTCCATTATCAGTACTTTCTACTCCTTATATTTTAAATATAGCCTCGTTACTCATATTTCATTTCAGCTTGTTTACATTCATGTACATTAACATTCCAGTAAAGATTATTGATAACATGACTTTGAAGTTTGACTTTTTGCACCATTACAATACTTATAGATAACTAGTCATCATATCTTCCACATGAAACATGAAACACATGTTGATGCTCAGTAGTACACAGATATGCTTCTTTAATATATTTACATTGTACTAAACTACATTCATGTTCAATGGGCGTATATGCGGCTAAAACAGGAAGCCTAGCGTATCCCAAATTTATCAACATTAACATTTTAATATAACTTTATAGTCATTATGTCTTTTAGGAGAATGGGGTTTTTGGGGAGGTGGGCTAGTGCACTATTGACCCCTGTTTTGGGGCTAGTTTTGAAAGCAGTACTTTTACACTTTTCCTGGAGTAAAAAGATTGAGCTGATACAATTCAGGTCAGTTTATTTGTGTAGTGCTGTATAGTATGTTACACCAGTGTTGTCACAAAGCAGCTTTACAGAAGTTTGAAAACAGACGGTTACAGCATGTATCCCCCAGTGAGCAAGCCAGAGGTGACGGTGGCAAGGACTCCCTCAAGACTGGAGGAAGAAACCTTGGAAGAAAATAAGACTCACAAGGGGGAACCCGTCCTCCTCTGGTGGAAGTGGAATTCCCTATTAAAGTTGTCAGAAAATGTATTAATTCAGTATTTATACTCTGATGTTCTCTGATGTCTTTATAGAAGTTCTGGGACTTTGGTTGGGGATTTAGTTTTACACTCTGAATTCTGAATTCTAGAATTCTAGAATTATTGCCCTGTTTTCCCATTTTTGCTAAGGTAGTCATGTATAATTTGATGAGCTCTGCTCTGATTGGCTGGTTTACAGTGAGACTATCACACAAAAGTAACATGTCCAACTAGACAATTAATTAATCAGTGTAAATCTTAATACATTACATAGCAGTTCAGAATTTTTGAATTTGTCTGTTCTACTTCTCTCAAATTGTTTATTTTTCTAAAGTAAAGCCCGATAAGCATCAGATAGTTTGGTAGGCCTTTCTGAGAATTAGGACTTCCTCTTCATAGAAATTCTCTAAATAACCCATTGTTTCCAAACTCCTATTTCTTGTAAATATAGAGGGTGTTATTTTTTTCTACAAAGATCACCACACAAATTCATATTTTTTAGCTTTTTAAAGTGTGTAATAAAAGTTTGTAGCCAGTCATTTAAGGGCTGAGTAAATATGTTAGCTGGTTTGTTTAACCTTTTTGTTATTTATGGCCACATTTTAAACTCCTATGATTAAATTTATCTGTTTTTTTAGGTGAAGACACAACCCCAGTTCTAAAACAGTTGGGACATTGAATGCAGAATGTAATGATTTGCAAAAAATCATCGACCCATTTTTAATTTTCATATAGAATATAGAACACATATCAGATGCTAAAAGTGAGACATTTTACCATCTTATGAAAACTCATTTAGACCTTGATGGCTGCAACAGGACGGGGCAATAAAAGGCTGGAAAAGTAAGTTGTACTAAATTTGCAACCAAGTTAACCAAGTGGGTATAAAATAAGCATTTTAGCAAAGCTGGGCAATAGTTACAGTTCACGCACCTGTGAAAAGCTGCATCTAAAAATTGAGAAACAAGTTTAGAAAAATGTTCCTTGATGTAAAATTGCAAGGACTTTGGGTATCCCACCATCTACAGTACATAATATCATCAGCAGATTCAGAGAACCTGTAGAACTCCTTGTGCGCAAGGGACAAGGCTGACGGTCAATACTGGATGCTCACAATCTTTAGGCTCGGCGCTCTATTAAAACCAGGCAGGATTCTGTACTGGAGAGTCTAAAAATCTGTTTCATGCAAAGAAAAAGCCTCAAATAAGAAAATCCCCCATCTCCTCTGGGCCAAAGCTCATTTAAAATAGACTGAGGCTAAATAAAAAACAGTTCTGTGGTCAGATTAATATGGTAACCACAGATTCTATGTCCAGTAGACTCAAGAGGAGCACGAGAGGAACCGTCCAGATTGTTATCAGCACACAGTTGCACATAAAACTATTGCACATGCTATATTTTATGTTCAGTTTTTCCCCCTATAGTTTAGATCTAGGTAACAAAAAGTAGGCATAGATTTAAATGTAGGTTGTTCTCTCTAGAGCTTTGTGTTCTCTTCATCAAGAGCACAAAAGAGCAGTTGGATAAAAGAATACTTCTATACGGCAATTCATTAATTCCTTCCTTTCTTCCTTCCTTCCTTCCTTCATTCATTCATTCATTCATTCATTTATTAATTTATTATCCTTCTATGGAATAGCAAGAAACCACTGGACAGAGCAGCAGCCCATCACAGGGCAGATACAGAGATACACATCTCCACACACCCTCACACCCTTATGGTCACGCACAATTGACTAGCAGTCATGCTGCAACACGACACCTGTCAGCAAAACAGGTTAACAGCCTGTCTGCAGCAAAAGTGAAAGTAGACCAAGTAACCTGAAGAACTTCTTTCTACTGACCAGGAAATAATAAAGATTAGAAGAGAGGTCTCTTCCGGGTACAAGCTGGTGTTTAAAGCCTTTAGGCTTCTTGTAAATCTTTGGTATTGGTATTTTTATTATTTAACTACTGTACGTTTAAATTAAAGAGGAATTCAACGCTGAAGTCATACAGAGTAATTTGGTGTGAAATGCTCTGGTTTAGAGAAACGTAGCGAGTCAGAATAGGTCACAACGGTGGTGAATGGAACCAGACGTCCACCTTTAAAAATGTGGAGTTTGGAGAAAATATTTTGGCCAAATTCTTTAAATGTGTTAATGGTGGAGGGATATATGAAGAGGGTTCTAAGACAAAGTAGTCCCTGAATGATTGCTTATTCAGCTTTAGCATTCACATTTTTACAGCCCAAAACAATAAGACGCAGCTCCATTTTTGGTGAATTTTAGTTTCTGCATTATCAGTACAGGTATTTTTTTTATCTGCAGAAATATTTTTGTAATTTTATGTTTTTTCCCCTTCAATACGTTAAACTCAGCTAAGAAACAGAAATTGTGCACTGCCTTATTTACACTATATGCATGTAATGCATGGAAAATGTACATTTGATCTCATTATTGTTTATTAATGTAATGCCAGCTCATCATCCAGTATTGGTTGTTGCAGGGGAGACTGATCTTGACTTCCTTATCATGTTCATTCTATAAAGAACAGAGCTGCAGATCTTTTCAAAGAAACTTGCGGCACTTCTTTGGACCTCAAATTTCAGGTAAATGTAGAGGGTATTCATACACATGGGAAGTATGTATATATGTTTATATGTATATATGCATTTTTTAATCTGCCAGAACTGAAAGTGGAAAATGGAATGACTCCGTTATAAGGAAACTCGTCTCGCCCTTATTCGGATACTAATCAAAGGAAATCTGTTGATGGATTAAATAAACAAAGTTTGTTGCACAAATAAACCAGTTTTAGATTCTGTAATATCTATTTGCTGTGAAATCTGAGGTTGCCCTTCATTTAATTCTTTTTAGCCAAAAAGGGTTAGTAAGTACAAGATTAAATTATTTATTTTTTAACTGGGACATTTAGTTTCTGTATTTTAAAGAAATCTACAGTGATATTCTTGCACATGTCTATAGTTTCATGGGTTGCATGGATCGGTGGAGCCCATTGATCTCAGACTAACAGCAGCTTTGATTTATACTGTTTTTGCTGTTCTCAGAAACTTGGCTGATCAGATAGTGGGGAAACTCCAGGTCTACAGGTATTTGCAACCAGCCAATAAACTCTTGGCTAAGTGGTTGCACTAAATGGTTTTCTTTTGAATTGTTTATGTCATGGCAGGCTATGTGTACCTCAGTGCTGAGTGGGTGAGCCCAGGATGCAAACTTAAACAATGATTTAAGGTGGTGAAGGTAGTAAAGAATAAAGTAAGGAGAAAAACTTGGCCTACATTATGGGGTAATCATGCTGATTCTGAGGGCTGTTTGATTCACCCGACAATCTCAAGCGACCCCCAATAACAGGGTGATCTTAAAAAATGTTCTTCCCAGATTATCGTGGGAACTGCTTATCCATTCTTCAATCCTTTATCCTCCAATCTACTCCCAGTCTAGTCGGGGCTGCCCTGATTGTGAACTCTAAATAGTGAACTGAACGTATTCAGCGTTCCTGACTCAGTATCCTGTAGCGAGATTCTCTGAAGAGGGTCGAGTGGAATGGAGCTAATAGAGCTGTAAGTGTGTATAGAAGAAGTTGGAGACATGGTGAGAACTAATTTCTCTCTGCTTAATTGAGACTGGCTTCAGTTCCGTCAGTAGGAGATATAAACTACAGTGGCAGCAGTTGGTGGGGCTCTGCTGTCAAAACCACCATGATCTGTACTGGTGGGTCGGGTTTTTCAAATTACCTGCAATGGATGTGAACTAAATGCTGTTTAGTGGATTGAAAACCAAAAGTAACTCATATTCTAAGTAACATATTTGAATTAGCAAGTATTATGATTAGTCTGGTGTGTAAGTGGAACCGATGCAGGTTGTATTGGATCACCATTAAATGTAACTGTTGGTTTCTCTAGAAAACATACATCTTCATCTTATAATATGCTGAACTATTAATATTGCAGGTTTAGGAGTTTTTTAGTTGGACACGACCGACTGGAAAGACGGACCTCACTGAATTAACAATAGCAGCAGTATTTGGAGTTGATAGCACATCTCCATTGAACATTTCTCAGATTCCTTAAATATTTGGTTGTTCCTTATGAGAAATCAGCATTTATCAGGGTTGTTTTTGTTTGTTGAAGTTGTAGGACCTGTATCCACGTGCAACCCCTCCCAATAACACCCGCTCCTCACTGTATAAAAGGCTCCTCAGCTTTCTGCTCTGCACATCATCCTGAATATCTGCAAAGGTTAATGTAACAAGTACTGTCAGAATGTTCCAGAGTGACAGGGCATAACTAGATTGAAATTAGCCAACGTAATATTCTCTCAATGACTGCAGGATTCATCTAATCAAATAATGTTTGATTAGTGATTAGTTATTCTGTGATTAGGTATCAGGATTATTTATGCTGCAGTATTTTTTAATTGAGAGTGATGTTACTGTATTGTCCTGAAAGAACAGTTATTATCTTCTAGAAAGTAGCGGTTTATTGTATAATGATTTTTTTTATACTAGGAAAAACATAAATTTGGTATACATATTTCATATGGACACCAAATGATAGACTCTGAACTCAAAAAAATGTACCTGACGTCGCATTGCTATTTTAAAAAACTGGCAAGTCTGTATAAGATTAAAACCATCTCCTTGTATCTACACACATTGTCCATATGATCAGCTCCATATACAATACAGGTTCACGCAGTAGTCCTACACTTACAGACTGTAGTTCATCTGATTCTCTATATGCTTTATTAACCTTTAATGATCAGGACCCCCACAGGACCACCACAGAGCCGGTAGTATTAGGAAGGTGGATCATTCTCAGCACTGCAGTGACACTGACTTGGGGTCTGTGACTAGTGAGGGTCTACATAGACAACATTTTATGTCATAGTATGCGCTACCGACATCCCAATTCATAGATATCTTAAACATGCTGTCTACTGAGGAACCTTATTTAGACCTGATTTTAAGGAAGCATCGAACTCTTCCTCAGACACTAAGACAATCCCATGATGCAACACAGGCTATTCTACGAGCAGTGAAGTGGTTTTAAAATGTGAGTTATTTTGATTCTCTCTGGAGTTTTAATGTGTTTCTGGTCATATAATCACACAAAACAGTTTTTTATTATCAACTCTGTAACGAGTCCTTCACCATTTAGCAGTTTTATACTCAAGCCGTTAGCCTTTATGCTAGCGGATTTTTTAGCCTCAGGATTATTGTTTTGGATGCCGGCTGGTAGCTTAGCAACCAGCTAAACCACCGGTCGCGTGCTGCAGTGGCCGGGAACAAGCTGTGACGCAGTCTCTTTCTAACTAGAGCGTCTCAGTAATCTGTTTTATGAGGAGAGATGAGGAGAGAACACTGCTACTTACACAGCTGCTACCTAGACAGCCTACTTAGACACTCACTAGGGTTTGAGACAGACCCACTGTCTACTCATCTGATTCAATCGTACCAGCGCAACACACACTAACACACCAAGGGTTCCTTCGCTCCACTGACCATCACTGCTGTTCCTCTCCTCCACTGACCATCACTGCTGCTCCTCTCCTGCACTGACCATCACTGCTGCTCCTCTCCTCCACTGACCATCACTGCTGCTCCTCTCCTGCACTGACCATCACTGCTGCTCCTCTCCTCCACTGACCCTCACTGCTGCTCCTCTCCTTCACTGACCCTCACTGCTGCTCCTCTCCTCCACTGGCCGTCACTGCTGTTCCTCTCCTCCACTGACCAGCACTGCTGCTCCTCTCCTCCACTGACCCTCACTGCTGCTCCTCTCCTCCACTGGCCGTCACTGCTGTTCCTCTCCTCCACTGACCAGCACTGCTGCTCCTCTCCTCCACTGATCCTCACTGCTGCTCCTCTCCTCCACTGACCCTCACTGCTGCTCCTCTCCTGCACTGACCCTCACTGCTGCTCCTCTCCTCCACTGATCATCACTGCTGCTCCTCTCCTCCACTGATCATCACTGCTGCTCCTCTCCTCCACTGATCATCACTGCTGTTTCTCTCCTCCACTGACCAGCACTGCTGCTCCTCTCCGCTTAAATAATTTATTTGCCTATATTGTTTAGATGTTGTAATAAAATAAATTATAAAATAAAATTATATATATATATATATATATATATATATATATATACATATATATATATATATATATATATATATATATATATATATATATATATATATATATATATATGTGTGTGTGTGTGTGTGTGTATGTGTGTTAAGAATATTTTAGGCCCTCTGAGAGGGTGCAGAGGGCCATGACGGTTCCCCACTGGTTCTGATCCTAAAATAAGATACTGTGTTCTGATCTTCAGATGATAAGATCACAACTTACTTACAAAAGCTGTAGTCTAGAGATTACAGGTTTATTGTCTTGTGGTCTCAAGGAAACAAAAGAGCTTAACTTATTGTGTTGTGTGATCTAGAGATAAGTGATGATCTCAGGAAAACAACGTAGTATCTTATAATCTTGAGAAAAGATTAGTCCTGACGTCAGAATAACAGTCTTCTTTGAGCAGTCTTCTCAGCCTCTCTGGGCTTCTGCACAAAACGTCTTTCCACAGACCACATTTTATACTTAATTGTTCCCCCAATATTTCAGATCCAGGTAATAAACAGTTTTTATACATGTGTAAACACAGAGATTGTGTTGTCTTACTTTCCTACTCAGTAATGCAGGATGCAGGAACTCAGCTAATATTATTTTACCAATATCAACATTTCAGTTTTCTGCATTATTTAAGCTCAGCAGCTTCATATTACATATATCTGCCTGATGATCAGGACAAAAGCAAAACTTTTAAAGTACTTTTTCTTATAAAGTACTTTTTCTTTTAAAGTACTTACTTCTTATATTTACACTCCATTATCAGTACTTTCTACTCCTTACATTTACACTCCATTATTAGTACTTTCTACACCTTACATTTACACTCCATTATCTGTACTTTCTACTTCTTACATTTACACTCCATTATCAGTAATTTTTACTTTTTACATTTACACTCCATTATCAGTACTTTCTACTCCTTACATTTACACTCCATTATCTGTTCTTTCTACTCCTTACATTTACACTCCATTATCTGTACTTTCTACTCCTTACATTTACACTCCATTATCTGTACTTTGTACTCCCTACATTTACACTCCATTATAAGTACTTTCTACTCCTCACATCTACGCTCCATTATCAGTACTTTCTACTCCTTACATTTACACTCCATTATCTGTTCTTTCTACTCCTTACATTTACACTCCATTATCTGTACTTTCTACTCCCTACATTTACACTCCATTATCAGTACTTTGTACTCCCTACATTTACACTCCATTATAAGTACTTTCTACTCCTCACATCTACGCTGCATTATCAGTACTTTATAATCCCTACATTTACACTCCATTATCTGTTCTTTCTACTCCTTACATTTACACTCCATTATCTGTACTTTATACTCCTTACATTTACACTCCATTATCTGTACTTTATACTCCTTACATTTACACTCCATTATCTGTACTTTCTACTCCTTACATTTACACTCCATTATCTGTACTTTCTTTTCCTTACATATACACTCCATCATCTGTACTTTCTACACCCTACATTTACACTCCATTATCAGTACTTTCTACTCCTCACATTTACACTCCATTATCTGTTCTTTCTACTCCTTACATTTACACTCCATTATCTGTACTTTACACTCCTTACATTTACACTCCATTATCAGTACTTTCTACTTCTTACATTTACACTCCGTCATATGTACTTTATACTCCATAAATTTACACTCCATTATCTGTAGTTTATACTCCTTACAATTACACTCCATTACCTGTACTTTTTACTTCTTACATTTACACTCCATTATCAGTACTTTCTACTCCTTACATTTACACTCCATTATTAGTACTTTCTACACCTTACATTTACACTCCATTATCTGTACTTTCTACTCCTTACATTTACACTCCATTATCTGTTCTTTCTACTCCTTACATTTACACTCCATAATCTGTACTTTCTACTCCTTACATTTACGCTCCATTATCTGTACTTTCTACTTCTTACATTTACACTACATTATCTGTACTTTCTACTCCTTACATTTACACTCCATTATCTGTACTTTGTACTCCCTACATTTACACTCCATTATAAGTACTTTCTACTCCTCACATTTACGCTCCATTATCAGTACTTTATACTCCCTACATTTACACTCCATTATCTGTTCTTTATACTCCTTACATTTACACTCCATTATCTGTACTTTATACTCCTTACATTTACACTCCATTATCTGTACTTTCTACTCCTTACATTTACACTCCATTATCTGTACTTTCTTTTCCTTACATATACACTCCATCATCTGTACTTTCTACTCCCTACATTTACACTCCATTATCAGTACTTTCTACTCCTCAAATTTACACTCCATTATCAGTACTTTATACTCCATAAATGTACACTCCATTATCTGTACTTTCTACTCCTTACAATTACACTCCATTATCTGTACTTTTTACTTCTTACATTTACACTCCATTATCTATAGTTTCTTCTTACATGTACACTCGATTATTAATACTTTCTACTCCTTACATTTACACTTGATTATCTGTACTTTCTACTCCTCATATTTACACTCCATTATCAGTACTTTCTACTCCTTACATTTACACTTTATTACCTGTTCTTTCTACTCCTTACATTTACACTCCATTATCTGTACTTTGTACTCCCTACATTTACACTCCATTATAAGTACTTTCTACTCCTTACATTTACGCTCCATTATCAGTACTTTATACTCCCTACATTTACACTCCATTATCTGTTCTTTCTACTCCTTACATTTACACTCCATTTTCTGTACTTTCTACTCTTTGCATTTACACTCCATTATCAGTACTTTCTACTCCTTACATTTACACTCCATTACCTTTTCTTTATACTCCTTACATTTACACTCCATTATCTGTACTTTCTACTCCTTACATTTACACTCCATTATCTGTACTTTCTTTTCCTTACATATACACTGCATTATCTGTACTTTCTACTCCCTACATTTACACTCCATTATCAGTACGTACTACTCCTCACATTTACACTCCATTATCAGTACTTTATACTTCCTACATTTACACTCCATTATCTGTACTTTCTACTCCTTACATGTACACTCCATTATGAGTACTTTCTACTCCTTACAATTACACTCCATTATATGTTCTTTCTACTCCTTACATTTACACTCCATTATGAGTACTTTCTACTCCTAACATTTACACTCCATTTTCTGTACTTTCTACTCTTTGCATTTACACTCCATTATCAGTACTTTCTACTCCTTACATTTACACTCCATTATTAGTACTTTCTACACCTTACATTTACACTCCATTATCTGTACTTTCTAATTCTTGCATTTACACTCCATTATCAGTAATTTTTACTTTTTACATTTACACTCTATTATCAGTACTTTCTACTACTTACATTTACACTCCATTATCTTTTCTTTCTACTCCTTACATTTACACTCCATTATTTATACTTTCTTCTTACATGTACACTCCATTATTAGTACTTTCTACTCCTTAAATTTACACTTGATTATCTGTACTTTCTACTCCTCATATTTACACTCCATTATCTGTACTTTCTATTCATTACAATTACACTCTATTATCTGTACTTTCTATTCCTTACAATTACACTCTATTATCTGTACTTTCTACTCCTTTCATTTACACTCCATTATAAGTAGTTTCTACTCCTCATATTTACACTCCATTATCTGTACTTTCTATTCCTTACATTTACACTCCATCATCTTTACTTTCTACTCCTTACATTTAAGCTCCATTATCTCTACTTTATACTCCTTACATTTACACTCCATTATCTTTACTTTCTACTCCTTACATTTACACTCCATTATCTTTACTTTCTACTCCTTACATTTACACTCCATTATCTGTACTTTTTACTCTTTACATTTACACTCCATTATCAGTACTTTCTACTCCTTACATTTACACTCCATTATCTGTTCTTTCTACTCCTTACATTTACACTCCATTCTCAGTACTTTCTACTCCTTACATTTACACTCCATAATCTGTGCTTTCTACTTCTTACATTTACACTCCATTTTCTCTACTTTCTACTCCGTACATGTACACTCCATTATGAGTACTTTCTACTCCTTACATTTACACTCCATTATCTGTTCTTTCTACTCCTTACATTTACACTCCATTATCAGTAGTTTCTACTCCTCATATTTACACTCCATTATCTGTACTTTCTATTGCTTACATTTACACTCCATTATCTGTACTTTCTACTCCCTACATTTATACTCCATTATCTGTACTTTCTACTCCTCACATTTACGCACCATTATCAGTACTTCATACTCCCTACATTTACACTCCATTATCAGTACTTTCTATTCCTCACATTTACGCTCCATTATCAGTACTTTATACTCCCTACATTTACACTCCATTATCTGTTCTTTCTACTCCTTACATTTACACTCCATTATCTGCACGTTCTACTCCTTACATTTACACTCCATTATCTTTACTTTCTACTTCTTACATTTACACTCTGTCATATGTACTTTATAGTCCACAAATTTACACTCCATTATCTGTAGTTTATACTCCTTACAATTACACTCCATTATCTGTACTTTTTACTTCTTACATTTACACTCCATTATCTGTTCTTTCTACTCCTCACATTTACACTCCATTATCAGTAGTTTCTACTCCTAATATTTACACTCCATTATCTGTACTTTCTATTCCTTTCATTTACACTCCATTATCTGTACTTTCTACTCCCTACATTTACACTCCATTATCTGTACTTTCTACTCCTCACATTTACGCTCCATTATCAGTACTTTATACTCCCTACATTTACACTCCATTATCTGTTCTTTCTACTCCTTACCTTTACACTCCATTATCTGTACTTTCTACTCCTTACATTTACACTCCATTATCTGTATTTTACTTCTTACATTTACACTCCGTCATATGGACTTTATACTCCATGAATTTACACTCCATTATCTGTCCTTTCTACTCCTTACAATTACACTCCATTATCTCTACTTTCTTCTTACATGTACACTCCATTATTAGTACTTTCTACTCCTAACATTTACACTCCATTTTCTGTACTTTCTACTCTTTGCATTTACACTCCATTATCAGTACTTTCTACTCCTTACATTTACACTCCATTACCTGTTCTTTCTACTCCTTACATTTACACTCCATTATCTGTACTTTTTACTCCTTACATTTACACTCCATTATCTGTACTTTCTTTTCCTTACATATACACTGCATTATCTGTACTTTCTACTCCCTACATTTACACTCCATTATCAGTACTTTCTACTTCTCACATTTACACTCCATTATCAGTACTTTATACTCCCTACATTTACACTCCATTATCTGTTCTTTCTACTCCTTACATTTACACTCTATTATCTGTACTTTCTCCTCCTTACATTTACACTCCATTATCAGTACTTTCTACTTCTTACATTTACACTCCGTAATATGTACTTTATACTCCATAAATTTACACTCAATCATCTGTAGTTTATACTCCTTACAATTATACTCCATTACCTGTACTTTTTACTTCTTACATTTACACTCCATTATCAGTACTTTCTACTCTTTACATTTACACTCCATTATTAGTACTTTCTACACCTTACATTTACACTCCATTATCTGTACTTTCTTCTTCTTGCATTTACACTCCATTATCAGTAATTTTTACTTTTTACATTTACACTCCATTATCAGTACTTTCTACTCCTTAAATTTACACTTGATTATCTGTACTTTCTACTCCTCATATTTACACTCCATTATCTGTACTTTCTTTTCCTTAAATTTACACTCCATTATCTGTACTTTCTACTCCCTACATTTACACTCCATTATCTGTACTTTCTACTCCTCACATTTATGCTGCATTGTCAGTACTTCATACTCCCTACATTTACACTCCATTATCTGTTCTTTCTACTCCTTACATTTACACTCCATTATCTGTACTTTCTACTCCTTACATTTACACTCCATTATCTGTACTTTGTACTCCCTACATTTACACTCCATTATAAGTACTTTCTACTCCTCACATTTACGCTCCATTATCAGTACTTTATACTCCATGAATTTACACTCCATTATCTGTCCTTTCTACTCCTTACAATTACACTCAATTATCTGTACTGTTTACTTCTTACATTTACAGTCCATTATCTCTACTTTCTTCTTACATGTACACTCCATTATTAGTACTTTCTATTCCTTACATTTACACTCCATTTTCTGTACTTTCTACTCTTTACTTTTACACTCCATTATAAGTACTTTCTACTCCTTACTTTTACACTCCATTACCTGTTCTTTCTACCCCTTACATTTACACTCCATTATCTGTACTTTGTACTCCTTACATTTACACTCCATTATCTGTACTTTCTTTTCCTTACATATACACTGCATTATCTGTACTTTCTATTCCCTACATTTACACTCCATTATCAGTACTTTATACTTCTCACATTTACACTCCATTATCAGTACTTTATACTCCCTACATTTACACTCCATTATCTGTTCTTTCTACACCTTACATTTACACTCTATTATCTGTACTTTCTACTCCTTACATTTACACTCCATTATCAGTACTTTCTACTTCTTACATTTACACTCCGTCATATGTACTTTATACTCCATAAATTTACACTCCATTATCTGTAGTTTATACTCCTTACAATTATACTCCATTACCTGTACTTTTTACTTCTTACATTTACACTCCATTATCAGTACTTTCTACTCCTTACATTTACACTCCATTATTAGTAATTTCTACACCTTACATTTACACTCCATTATCAGTACTTTCTACTCCTTGCATTTACACTCCATTATCTGTTCTTTCTAGTCCTTACATTTACACTCCATTATTTGTACTTTCTACTCCTCACGTTTACACTTGATTATCTGTACTTTCTACTTCTTACATTTACACTGCATTATCTTTACTTTCTACTGCTTACATTTACACTCCATTATCAGTACTTTCTACTCTCTACATTTACACTCCATTATCTGTTCTTTCTACTCCTTACATTTACACTCCATTATCTGTACTTTCTACTCCTTACATTTACACTTCATTATCTGTACTTTGTACTCCCTACATTTACACTCCATTATAAGTACTTTCTACTCCTCACATTTACGCTCCATTATCAGTACTTTATACTCCCTACATTTACACTCCATTATCTGTTCTTTCTACTCCTTACATTTACACTGCATTATCTGTACTTTCTACTCCTTACATTTACACTCCATTATCTGTACTTTCTACTTCTTACATTTACACTCCGTCATATGGACTTTATACTCCATAAATTTACACTCCATTATCTGTACTTTTTACTTCTTACATTTACACTCCATTATCTGTACTTTCTACTCCTTACATTTACACTGCATTATCTGTACTTTCTACTCCCTACATTTACACTCCATTATCTGTTCTTTCTACTCCTTACATTTACACTCCATTATCTGTAATTTCTACTCCTAACATTTACACTCCATTATCTGAACTTTCTAATTCTTACATTTACACTCCGTCATATGTACTTTATACTCCATAAATGTACACTCCATTATCTGTACTTTCTACTCCTTACAATTACACTCCATTATCTGTACTTTTTACTTCTTACATTTACACTCCATTATCTATACTTTCTTCTTACATGTACACTCCATTATTAGTACTTTCTACTCCTTACATTTACACTTGATTATCTGTACTTTCTACTCCTCATATTTACACTCCATTATCTGTACTTTCTCTTCCTTACATTTACACTCCACTATCTGTACTTTCTACTCCTCACATTTATGCTCCATTATCAGTAATTCATACTCCCTACATTTACACTCTATTATCTGTTCTTTCTACTCCTTACATTTACACTCCATTATCTGTACTTTCTACTCCTTACATTTACACTCCATTATCTGTTCTTTCTACTCCTTTCATTTACACTCCATTATCAGTAGTTTCTACTCCTCATATTTACACTCCATCATCTTTACTTTCTACTCCTTACATTTAAGCTCCATTATCTCTACTTTATACTCCTTACATTTACACTCCATTATCTGTTCTTTCTACTCCTTACATTTACACTGCATTCTCAGTACTTTCTACTCCTTACATTTACACTCCATAATCTGTGCTTTCTACTTCTTACATTTACACTCCATTTTCTCTACTTTCTACTCCTTACATGTACACTCCATTATCAGTACTTTCTACTCCTTACATTTACACTCCATTATCTGTTCTTTCTACTCCGTACATTTACACTCCATTATCAGTAGTTTCTACTGCTCATATTTACACTCCATTATCTGTACTTTCTATTCCTTACATTTACACTCAATTATCTGTACTTTCTACTCCCTACATTTATACTCCATAATCTGTACTTTCTACTCCCCACATTAACGCTCCATTATCAGTACTTCATACTCCCTACATTTACACTCCATTATCAGTACTTTCTATTCCTCACATTTACGCTCCATTATCAGTACTTTATACTCCCTACATTTACACTCCATTATCTGTTCTTTCTACTCCTTACATTTACACTCCATTATCTGTACTTTCTACTTCTTACATTTACACTCTGTCATATGTACTTTATAGTCCATAAATTTACACTCCATTATCTGTAGTTTATACTGCTTACATTTACACTCCATTATCTGTACTTTTTACTTCTTACATTTACACTCCATTATCTGTTCTTTCTACTCCTCACATTTACACTCCTTTATCAGTAGTTTCTACTCCTCATATTTACACTCCATTATCTGTACTTTCTATTCCTTTCATTTACACTCCATTATCTGTACTTTCTACTCCATACATTTACACTCAATTATCTGTACTTTCTACTGCTCACATTTACGCTCCATTATCAGTACTTTATACTCCCTACATTTACACTCCATTATCTGTTCTTTCTACTCCTTACATTTACACTCCATTATCTGTACTTTCTACTCCTTACATTTACACTCCATTATCTGTATTTTACTTCTTACATTTACACTCCGTCATATGGACTTTATTTTCCAGGAATTTACACTCCATTATCTGTCCTTTCTACTCCTTACAATTACACTCCATTATCTGTACTTTTTACTTCTTACATTTACAGTCCATTATCTCTACTTTCTTCTTACATGAACACTCCATTATTAGTACTTTCTACTCCTTACATTTACACTCCATTTTCTGTACTTTCTACTCTTTGCATTTACACTTCATTATCAGTACTTTCTACTCCTTACATTTACACTCCATTATCTGTTCTTTCTACTCCTTACATTTACACTCCATTATCTGTACTTTGTACTCCTTACATTTACACTCCATTATCTGTACTTTCTTTTCCTTACATATACACTGCATTATCTGTACTTTCTACTCCCTACATTTACACTCCATTATCAGTACTTTCTACTTCTCACATTTACACTCCATTATCAGTACTTTATACTCCCTACATTTACACTCCATTATCTGTTCTTTCTACTCCTTACATTTACACTCTATTATCTGTACTTTCTACTCCTTACATTTACACTCCATTATCAGTACTTTCTACTTCTTACATTTACACTCCGTCATATGTACTTTATACTCCATTAATTTACACTCCATTATCAGTAGTTTATACTCCTTACAATTATACTCCATTACCTGTACTTTTTACTTCTTACATTTACACTCCATTATCAGTACTTTCTACTCCTTACATTTACACTCCATAATTAGTACTTTCTACACCTTACATTTACACTCCATTATCTGTACTTTCTACTTCTTGCATTTACACTCCATTATCAGTAATTTTTACTTTTTATATTTACACTCCATTATCAGTACTTTCTACTCCTTACATTTACACTCCATTATCTGTTCTTTCTACTCCTTACATTTACACTCCATTATCAGTACTTTCTACTCCTTACATTTACACTCCATTATTAGTACTTTCTACTCCTTAAATTTACACTTGATTATCTGTACTTTCTACTCCTCATATTTACACTCCATTATCTGTACTTTCTACTCCCTACATTTACACTCCATTATCTGTACTTTCTACTCCTCACATTTATGCTCCATTACCAGTACTTCATACTCCCTACATTTACACTCCATTATCTGTTCTTTCTACTCCTTACATTTAATCCATTATCTGTACTTTCTACTCCTTACATTTACACTCCATTATCTGTACTTTGTACTCCCTACATTTACACTCCATTATAAGTACTTTCTACTCCTCACATTTACACTCCATTATTAGTACTTTATACTCCCTACATTTACACTCCATTATCTGTTCTTTCTACTCCTTACATTTACACTCCATTATCTGTACTTTCTACTCCTCACATTTACACTCCATTATTAGTACTTTATACTCCCTACATTTACTCTCCATTATCTGTTCTTTCTACTCCTTACATTTACACTCCATTATCTGTACTTTCTACTCCTTACATTTACACTCCATTATCTGTACTTTCTACTTCTTACATTTACACTCCGTCATATGGACTTTATACTCCATGAATTTACACTCCATTATCTGTCTTTTCTACTCCTTACAATTACACTCCATTATCTGTACTGTTTACTTCTTACATTTACGGTCCATTATCTCTACTTTCTTCTTACATGTACACTCCATTATTACTACTTTCTACTCCTTACATTTACACTCCTTTTTCTGTACTTTCTACTCTTTACATTTACACTCCATTTCAGTAATTTCTACTGCTTACATTTACACTCCATTATCAGTACTTTCTACTCTCTACATTTACACTCTATTATCTGTTCTTTCTACTACTTACATTTACACTCCATTATCTGTACTTTCTACTCCTTACATTAACACTCCATTATCAGTACTTTCTAATTCTTACATTTACACTCCGTCATATGTACTTTATACTCCATAAATTTACACTCCATTATCTGTAGTTTATACTCCTTACAATTACACTCCATTATCTGTACTTTTTGCTTCTTACATTTACACTCCATTATCTGTTCTTTCTACTCCTTACATTTACACTCCATTATCAGTAGTTTCTACTCCTCATTTTTACACTCCATTATCTGTACTTTCTATTCCTTTCATTTACACTCCATTATCAGTACTTTCTACTCCCTACATTTACACTCCATTATCAGTAGTTTCTACTCCTCATATTTACACTCCATTATCTGTACTTTCTATTCCTTACATTTACACTCCATTATCTGTACTTTCTACTCCCTACATTTATAATCCATTATCTGTACTTTCTACTCCTCACATTTACGCTCCATTATCAGTACTTCATACTCCCTACATTTACACTCCATTATCAGTACTTTCTATTCCTTACATTTAAGCTCCATTATCAGTACTTTATATTCCCTACATTTACACTACATTATCTGTTCTTTCTACTCCTTACATTTACACTGCATTATCTGTACTTTCTACTCCTTACATTTACACTCCATTATCTGTACTTTCTACTCCTTACATTTACACTCCATTATCTGTACTTTCTACTTCTTACATTTACACTCTGTCATATGTACTTTATAGTCCATGAATTTACACTCTATTATCTGTAGTTTATACTCCTTACAATTACACTCCATTATCTGTACTTTTTACTTCTTACATTTACACTCCATTATCTGTTCTTTCTACTCCTCACATTTACACTCCATTATCAGTAGTTTCTACTTCTCATATTTACACTCCATTATCTGTACTTTCTATTACATTCATTTACACTCCATTATCTGTACTTTCTACTCCCTACATTTACACTCCATTATCTGTTCTTTCTACTCCTTACATTTACACTCCATTATATGTACTTTCTACTCCTTACATTTACACTCCATTATCTGTTCTTTCTACTCCTTACATTTTCACTCCATTATCTGTACTTTCTACTCCTTACATTTACACTCCATTATCAGTACTTCATACTCCCTACATTTACACTCCATTATCTGTTCTTTCTACTCCTTACATTTACACTCCATTATCTGTACTTTCTACTCCCTACATTTACACTCCATTATCACTCCATTATCTCTACTGTCTACTCCTTACAATTACACTCCATTATCTGTACTTTCTACTCCTTACAATTACACTCCATTATCTGTACTTTTTACTTCTTACATTTACACTCCATTATCTATACTTTCTTCTTACATGTACACTCCATTATTACTACTTTCTACTCCTTACATTTACACTTGATTATCTGTACTTTCTACTCCCTACATTTACACTCCATTATCTGTTCTTTCTACTCCTTACATTTACACTCCATTATCTTACATTTACACTCCATTATCTGTTCTTTCTACTCCTTACATGTACACTCCATTATCAGTACTTTCTACTCCTTACATTGACACTCCATTATCTGTTCTTTCTACTCCCTACATTTACACTCCATTATCAGTAGTTTCTACTCCTCATATTTACACTCCATTATCTGTACTTTCTATTCCTTACATTTACACTCCATTATCAGTATTTTCTACTCCTTACATTTACACTCCATTATCAGTAGTTTCTACTCCTCATATTTACACTCCATTATCTGTACTTTCTATTCTTTACATTTACACTCCATTATCTGTACTTTCTACTCCTTACAATTACACTCCATTATCTGTACTTTTTACCTCTTACATTTACACTCCATTATCTATACTTTCTTCTTACATGTACACTCCATTATTAGTACTTTCTACTCCTTACATTTACACTCCATTATCTGTACTTTCTATTCCTTTCATTTACACTCCATTATCAGTACTTTCTACTCCCTACATTTACACTCCATTATCAGTAGTTTCTACTCCTCATATTTACACTCCATTATCTGTACTTTCTATTCCTTACATTTACACTCCATTATCTGTACTTTCTACTCCCTACATTTATAATCCATTATCTGTACTTTCTACTCCTCACATTTACGCTCCATTATCAGTACTTCATACTCCCTACATTTACACTCCATTATCAGTACTTTCTATTCCTTACATTTAAGCTCCATTATCAGTACTTTATATTCCCTACATTTACACTACATTATCTGTTCTTTCTACTCCTTACATTTACACTGCATTATCTGTACTTTCTACTCCTTACATTTACACTCCATTATCTGTACTTTCTACTCCTTACATTTACACTCCATTATCTGTACTTTCTACTTCTTACATTTACACTCTGTCATATGTACTTTATAGTCCATGAATTTACACTCTATTATCTGTAGTTTATACTCCTTACAATTACACTCCATTATCTGTACTTTTTACTTCTTACATTTACACTCCATTATCTGTTCTTTCTACTCCTCACATTTACACTCCATTATCAGTAGTTTCTACTTCTCATATTTACACTCCATTATCTGTACTTTCTATTACATTCATTTACACTCCATTATCTGTACTTTCTACTCCCTACATTTACACTCCATTATCTGTTCTTTCTACTCCTTACATTTACACTCCATTATATGTACTTTCTACTCCTTACATTTACACTCCATTATCTGTTCTTTCTACTCCTTACATTTTCACTCCATTATCTGTACTTTCTACTCCTTACATTTACACTCCATTATCAGTACTTCATACTCCCTACATTTACACTCCATTATCTGTTCTTTCTACTCCTTACATTTACACTCCATTATCTGTACTTTCTACTCCCTACATTTACACTCCATTATCACTCCATTATCTCTACTGTCTACTCCTTACAATTACACTCCATTATCTGTACTTTCTACTCCTTACAATTACACTCCATTATCTGTACTTTTTACTTCTTACATTTACACTCCATTATCTATACTTTCTTCTTACATGTACACTCCATTATTACTACTTTCTACTCCTTACATTTACACTTGATTATCTGTACTTTCTACTCCCTACATTTACACTCCATTATCTGTTCTTTCTACTCCTTACATTTACACTCCATTATCTTACATTTACACTCCATTATCTGTTCTTTCTACTCCTTACATGTACACTCCATTATCAGTACTTTCTACTCCTTACATTGACACTCCATTATCTGTTCTTTCTACTCCCTACATTTACACTCCATTATCAGTAGTTTCTACTCCTCATATTTACACTCCATTATCTGTACTTTCTATTCCTTACATTTACACTCCATTATCAGTATTTTCTACTCCTTACATTTACACTCCATTATCAGTAGTTTCTACTCCTCATATTTACACTCCATTATCTGTACTTTCTATTCTTTACATTTACACTCCATTATCTGTACTTTCTACTCCTTACAATTACACTCCATTATCTGTACTTTTTACCTCTTACATTTACACTCCATTATCTATACTTTCTTCTTACATGTACACTCCATTATTAGTACTTTCTACTCCTTACATTTACACTCCATTATCTGTACTTTCTACTTCTTACATTTACACTCCATTATCAGTACTTTCAACTCCCTACATTTACACTCCATTATCTGTACTTTCTACTCTTTACATTTACACTCCATTATCTGTACTTTCTACTCCTTACATTTACACTCCATTATCTGTTCTTTCTACTCCTAACATTTACACTCCATTATCTGTACTTTCTACTCCTTACATTTACACTCCATTATCTGTTTTTTATACTCCTTACATGTACACTCCATTATCAGTACTTTCTACTCCTTACATTTACACTCCATTATCTGTTCTTTCTACTCCTTACATTTATACTCCATTATCAGTAGTTTCTACTCCTCATATATACACTCCATTATCTGTACTTTCTCATCCTTACATTTACACTCCATTATCTGTACTTTCTACTCCTTACATTTACACTCCATTATCAGTAGTTTCTACTTCTCATATTTACACTCCATTATCTGTACTTTCTACTCCTTACATTTACACTCCATTATCTGTACTTTCTATTCCTTACATTTACACTCCATTATCTGTACTTTCTACTCCTTACAATTACACTCCATTATCTGTACTTTTTACTTCTTACATTTACACTCCATTATCTATACTTTCTTCTTACATGTACACTCCATTATTAGTACTTTCTACTCCTTACATTTACACTTGATTATCTGTATTTTCTACTCCCTACATTTACACTCCATTATCTGTACTTTCTACTTCTTACATTTACACTCCATTATCAGTACATTCAACTCCCTACATTTACACTCCATTATCTGTACTTTCTACTCTTTACATTTACACTCCATTATCAGTACTTTCTACTCCTTACATTTACACTACATTATCTGTTTTTTCTACTCCTTACATTTACACTCCATTATCTGTACTTTCTACTTCTTACATTTACACTCCATTATCAGTACTTTCAACTCCCTACATTTACACTCCATTATCTGTACTTTCTCCTCTTTACATTTACACTCCATTATCAGTACTTTCTACTCCTTACATTTACACTCCATTATCTCTACTTTCTACTCCTTACATTTACACTTGATTATCTGTACTTTCTACTCCCTACATTTACACTCCATTATCTGTACCTTCTACTTCTTACATTTACACTCCATTATCTGTACTTTCAACTCCTTACATTTACACTCCATTATCTGTACTTTCTACTTGTTACATTTACACTCCATTATCAGTACTTTCTACTCCTTACATTTACACTCCATCATCTGTTCTTTCTACTCCTTACATTTACACTCCATTATCTGTTCCTCCTACTCCTTACATGTACACTCCATTATCAGTACTTTTTACTCCTTACATTTACACTCCATTATCTGTTCTTTGTACTCCTTACATTTACACTCCATTATCTGTAGTTTCTACTCCTCATATTTACACTCCATTATCTGTACTTTCTACTCCTTACATTTACACTCCATTATCTGTACTTTCTATCCCTTATATTTACACTCCATTATCTGTACTTTCTACTCCTTACAATTACACTCCATTATCTGTACTTTTTACTTCTTACATTTACACTCCATTATCTATACTTTCTTCTTACATGTACACTCCATTATTAGTACTTTCTACTCCTTACATTTACACTTGATTATCTGTACTTTCTACTCCCTACATTTACACTCCATTATCAGTAGTTTCTACTCCTCATATTTACACTCCATTATCTGTACTTTCTATTCCTTACATTTACACTCCATTATCGGTATTTTCTACTCCTTACATTTACACTCCAGTATCAGTAGTTTCTACTCCTCATATTTACACTCCATTATCTGTACTTTCTATTCCTTACATTTACACTCCATTATCTGTACTTTCTACTCCTTACAATTACACTCCATTATCTGTACTTTTTACTTCTTACATGTACACTCCATTATCTATACTTTCTTCTTACATGTACACTCCATTATTAGTACTTTCTACTCTTTACATTTACACTTGATTATCTGTACTTTGTACTCCCTACATTTACACTCCATTATCTGTACTTTCTACTTCTTACATTTACACTCCATTATCAGTACTTTCAACTCCCTACATTTACACTCCATTATCTGTACTTTCTACTCCTTACATTTACACTCCATTATCTGTTCTTTCTACTCCTTACATTTACACTCCATTATCTGTACTTTCTACTCCTTACATTTACACTCCATTATCTGTTCTTTATACTCCTTACATGTACACTCCATTATCAGTACTTTCTACTCCTTACATTTACACTCCATTATCTGTTCTTTCTACTCCTTACATTTATACTCCCTTATCAGTAGTTTCTACTCCTCATATTTACACTCCATTATCTGTACTTTCTCATCCTTACATTTACACTCCATTATCTGTACTTTCTACTCCTTACATTTACACTCCATTATCAGTAGTTTCTACTCCTCATATTTACACTCCATTATCTGTACTTTCTACTCCTTACATTTACACTCCATTATCTGTACTTTCTATTCCTTACATTTACACTCCATTATCTGTACTTTCTACTCCTTACAATTACACTCCATTATCTGTACTTTTTACTTCTTACATTTACACTCCATTATCTATACTTTCTTCTTACATGTACACTCCATTATTAGTACTTTCTACTCCTTACATTTACACTTGATTATCTGTATTTTCTACTCCCTACATTTACACTCCATTATCTGTACTTTCTACTTCTTACATTTACACTCCATTATCAGTACTTTCAACTCCCTACATTTACACTCCATTATCTGTACTTTCTACTCTTTACATTTACACTCCATTATCAGTACTTTCTACTCCTTACATTTACACTACATTATCTGTTTTTTCTACTCCTTACATTTACACTCCATTATCTGTACTTTCTACTTCTTACATTTACACTCCATTATCAGTACTTTCAACTCCCTACATTTACACTCCATTATCTGTACTTTCTACTCTTTACATTTACACTCCATTATCTGTACTTTCTACTCCTTACATTTACACTCCATTATCTGTTCTTTATACTCCTTACATTTACACTTGATTATCTGTACTTTCTACTCCCTACATTTACACTCCATTATCTGTACTTTCTACTTCTTACATTTACACTCCATTATCAGTACTTTCAACTCCTTACATTTACACTCCATTATCTGTACTTTCTACTCTTTACATTTACACTCCATTATCAGTACTTTCTACTCCTTACATTTACACTCCATCATCTGTTCTTTCTACTCCTTACATTTACACTCCATTATCTGTTCCTCCTACTCCTTACATGTACACTCCATTATCAGTACTTTCTACTCCTTACATTTACACTCCATTATCTGTTCTTTCTACTCCTTACATTTACACTCCATCATCTGTTCTTTCTACTCCTCATATTTACACTCCATTATCTTTACTTTCTACTCCTTACATTTACACTCCATTATCTGTACTTTCTATTCCTTACATTTACACTCCATTATCTGTACTTTCTACTCCTTACAATTACACTCCATTATCTGTACTTTTTACTTCTTACATTTACACTCCATTATCTATACTTTCTTCTTACGTGTACACTCCATTATTAGTACTTTCTACTCCTTACATTTACACTTGATTATCTGTACTTTCTACTCCCTACATTTACACTCCATTATCTGTACTTTCTACTTCTTACATTTACACTCCATTATCAGTACTTTCAACTCCCTACATTTACACTCCATTATCTGTACTTTCTACTCTTTACATTTACACTCCATTATCAGTACTTTCTACTCCTTACATTTACACTCCATTATCTGTTCTTTCTACTCCTTACATTTACACTCCATTATCTGTACTTTCTACTCCTTACATTTACACTCCATTATCTGTTCTTTCTACTCCTTACATGTACACTCCATTATCAGTACTTTCTACTCCTTACATTTACACTCCATGATCTGTTCTTTCTACTCCTTACATTTATACTCCATTATCAGTAGTTTCTACTTCTTACATTTACACTCCATTATTTGTACTTTCTACTCCTCACATTTACGCTCCATTATCAGTACTTCATACTCCCTACATTTACACTCCATTATCTGTTCTTTCTACTCCTTACATTTACACTCCATTATCTCTACTTTCTACTCCTTACATTTACACTCCATTATCTGTACTTTCTACTCCCTACATTTACACTCCATTATTTGTACTTTCTACTCCTCACATTTACGCTCCATTATCAGTACTTCATACTCCCTACATTTACACTCCATTATCTGTTCTTTCTACTCCTTACATTTACACTCCATTATCTCTACTTTCTACTCCTTACATTTACACTCCATTATCTGTAGTTTCTACTTTTTATATTTTAAACATAGTCTCGTTACTCCTATTTCATTTACAGATTGTTTACATTCATGTACATTTACATTTCAGTAAAGATTATTGATAACATGACTTCGAATTTGACTTTTTACACCATTACAATACTTATAGACAACTAGTTATCGTATCTTCTGCTCCATGAAACACATGTTAATGTTCAGTACTACACAGATATGCTTCATTAATATATTTACATTGTACTAAACTACATTCCTTTTAGCGCAACCTAGCGCATCCCAAATTTATCAACATTAACATTTTAATATAACATTATAGTCATTATGGCTATATATTATGGAATGGGGTTTTTGGGGAGGTGGGCTAGTGCACTATAGACCCCTGTTTTGGGGCCAGTTTTGAAAGCAGTCCTTTTACTGGAGCAAAAGGCTTGCGTTGATACAATTCCTGTCAAAGTTTTATTTGTATAGTTCTGTATAGTATGTTACACCAGTGTTGTCACAAAGCAGCTTTACAGAAGTTTGAAAACAGACGGTTACAGCATGTATCCCCCAGTGAGCAAGCCAGAGGTGACAGTGACAAGGACTCCCTCAAGACTGGAGGAAGAAACCTTGGACGAAAATAAGACTCACAAGGGTCGTCCTCCGGTGGAGGTGGAATTCCCTGTCAAAATTGTCAGAAAATGTATTAATTCAGTATTTATACTCTGATGTTCTCTGATGTCTTTATAGAAGTTCTGGGACTTTGGTTGGGGATTTAGTTTTACACTCTATGAAGTGGTTCTAGAATTAGTGCCCTGTTTTTCCTTTTTGCTAAGGTAGTCATGTATAATTTGATGAGCTCTACTTTGATTGGCTGGTTTAGAGTGAGTCTATCACACAAAAGTAACATGTCCAAATAGACAATTAATTAATCAGTGTAAATATTAATATTTTACATAGCAGTTCAGGATTTTGGAATTTGTCTGTTCTACTTCTTTCAAATTGTTTATTTTTCTAAAGTAAAGCCAGATAAGCATCAGATAGTTTGATAAGCCTTTCTGAGAAAGTAGGACTTCCTCTTCATAGAAATTCTCTGAATAACCCATTGTTTCCAAACTCCTTTTTCTTGTAAATGTAGAGGGTGTTATTTTTTTCTACATAGATCACCACACAAATTCATATTTTTTAGCTTTTTAAAGTGTGTAATAAAAGTTTGGAGCCAGTCATTTAAGGGCTGAGTAGAATATAGAACACATATCAGATGCTAAAAGTGAGACATTTTACCATCTTATGAAAACTCATTTAGACCTTTATGGCTGCAACTGGACGGGGCAATAAAAGGCTGAAAAAGTAAGTTGTACTAATTTTGCAACCAAGTTAACCAAGTGGGTATAAAATGAGCATTTTAGCAAAGCTGGGCAATAGTTACAGTTCACGCACCTGTGAAAAGCTGCATCTAAAAATTGAGAAACAAGTTTAGAAAAATGTTCCTTGATGTAAAATTGCAAAGACTTTGGGTATCCCACCATCTACAGTACATAATATCATCAGCAGATTCAGAGAACCTGTAGAACTCCTTGCGCGCAAGGGACAAGGCCGACGGTCAATACTGGATGCTCACGATCTTTAGGATCGGCGCTTTATTAATACCAGGCAGGATTCTGTACTGGAAAGTCTAAAAATGCAAGTTAAAGCTGTTTCATGCAAAGAAGAAGCCACGAAAAAGAATATCCGCCATCTTCTCTAGGGCAAAGTTAATTTAAAATAGACTGAGGCAAAATAAAAAACTGTTCTGTGGTCAGATTAATATGGTAACCACAGATTCTATGTCCAGTAGACTCAAGAGGAGCTCAGGAGGAACCGTCCAGCTTGTTATCAGCACACAGTTCCATATAAAACTTTTGCACAGGCCACATTTTACATTCAGTTTTTCCCCCTATAGTTTAGATCTAGCAAACAAAAAGTAGGCATAGATTTAAACGTGGTTTGTTCTCTGTAGAGCTTTGTGTTCTCTTCATCAAGAGCACAAAAGAGCAGTTGGATAAAAGAATACTTCTATACGGCAATTCATTAATTCCTTCCTTTCTTCCTTCCTTGCTTCATTCATTCATTCATTTATTAATTTATTATCCTTCTGTGGAACAGCAAGAAACCACTGGACAGACCAGCAGCCCACCACAGGGCAGATACAGACATCTCCACACACCCTCACACCCTTATGGGCATGGACAATTGACTAGCAGTCATGCTGCAACACGACACCTGTCAGCAAAACAGGTTAACAGCCTGTCTGCAGCAAAAGTGAAAGTAGACCAAGTAACCTGAAGAACTTCTTTCTAGAAGAGAGGTCTCTTCCGGGTACAAGCTGGTGTTTAAAGCCTTTAGGCTTCTTGTAAATCTTTGGTATCGGTATTTTTATTATTTAACTACTGTACGTTTAAATTAAAGAGGAATTCAACGCTGAAGTAATTCAGAGTAATTTGGTGTGAAATGCTCTGTTTTCGAGAAACGTAGCGAGTCAGCATTGGTCACAATGGTGGTGAATGGAACCAGACATCCACCTTTAAAAATAAGGAGTTTGGCCTAAAGTAAATTCTTTAAAGTGTTAATGGTGGAGGGATATATAAAGGGGGGTTCTAAGACAAAATAGTCCCCGAAGGAAAGTTGCTTATTCAGCTTTTTTACCGCAATCAATATTTGACATTTTTATGGCCCAAAACAATAAAACGCAGCTCCATTATTGGTGAATTTTAGTTTTCTGCATTATTTGAGAGCATTTTAGAGATACTTCCATTTCTTTGGACAACAGGAATATTAAAACGCAGCAGATGTGCGTGCACTGGAAGTTTCGGATGGTAAATAAAATGATTATGATTGTTTGATGTAGGCTTCTCTTGATGTACCCCTGGTTGCCCTTTGTATTGAGTCAGTTATGTAACGATTCAGGATTTTGACATTGGTCTGTTTTATTGTCCACTTTTTGTAAATGCAGGATTTGTATTTGAAGTACAGATATTTTTCCATAATTTTAATTGTGCACTGCCTTATTTAAACTATATATGTATTCGGATACTAATCAAAAAAATTTTGGTGATGGATTAAGTAAGCGAAGTTGGTTGTTTTAGATTCTGTAATATTTATTTGCTGTGAAATCTGAGATTGAACTTCATTTATTTCTTTTTTAGCCAAAAAGGGTTAGTAAGTACAAGATGAAACTATTTATTTTAAATAATAGCGAGTTTTTAACTGGGACATTTAGTTTCTGTATTTTGAAAAAATCTACAGTGAAACTTATGCACATGTCTATAGTTCCATGGGTTGCATGGATCGGTGGACCCCATTGATGTCAGACAAACAGCAGCTTTGAATTGTACTTTTCTCAATTGTCCTGTTCTCAGAAACGGCTGATCAGATAGCGGGGAAACTCCAGGTCTTTGCAACCAGCATGTCTATTTAAACAGTGATTTAAGGTGGTGAAGGTAGTGAGGAATGAAGTTAGGAGAAAAACCTGCACTACGGGATAATCATGCTGATTTTGAGGGCTGTTTGATTCTCCCGACCATCTCAAGTGGTCCCCCCATAACATGGTGATCTTAAAAAATGTTCTTCCCAGATTATCGTGGGAACCGCTTATCTATTCTCCAATCCTTTATCCTCCAATCTACTCCCAGTCCCTGATTGTGAACTCTAAATAGTGAACTGAACGTATTCAGCGTTCACAACTCAGTATCCTGTAGGAAGATTCTCTGAAGAGGGTCGAGTGGAATGGAGCTAATGGAGCTGTAAGTGTGTATAGAAGAAGTTGTAGATATGGTAGAAACTAATTTCTCTCTGCTCAATTGAGACTGGCTTCAGTTCCGTCAGTAGACAATATAACCTGCAGTGGCAGCAGTTGGTGGGGCTCTGCTGTCAAAACCACCATGATCTGCACTGGTGGGTCGGGTTTTTCCAATTACCTGCAATGGATGCAAACTAAATGCTCTTTAGTAGATTGAAAAGTAACTCATATTATAAGTAACATTTGAATTAGCAAGTATTATGATTAGTCTAGTGTGTAAGTGGAACCGATGCAGGTTGTATTGGATCACCATTAAATGTAACTGTTGGTTTCTCTAAAAAACATATATCTTCATCGTATAATATGCTGAACTATTAATATTGCAGTTTTTTAGTTGGACACGACCGACTGGAAAGACTGACCTCACTGACCTCACTGACTTAACAATGGCAGCAGTATTTGGAGTTGATAGCACATCTCCATTGAACATTTCTCAGATTCCTTAAATATTTGGTTGTGTTTCCTTATGAGAAATCAGCATTTATCAGGGTTGTTTTTGTTTGTTGAAGTTGTAGGACCTGTATCCTCCTGCAACCCCTCCCAGTTACACCCGCTCCTCACTGTATAAAAGGCTCCTCAGCTTTCTGCTCTGCACATCATCCTGAATATCTGCAAAGATGCTCAGAATCCTCTACTTCGCCACCTTCGCAGCTCTTGGTAAGTCCTCAATACTGACTGACTTTATCAAAGCTCTTAATTGAGTTCTTTGTCTTAAACTGTTTTATCTATGTTTCTCCATGATGATAACAGTGCTTGGCCAGAATGGCCAAAACAACCAGACTGGGATCGCCCCCTTTGGACAAGCTGGACAGGGACAGTCCAAAGTTGTTGGTGGTTCAGTAACAACTCCCAACTCCTGGCCCTGGCAGGTAAAAACTATGATTTATGAAATACAGAATGTGTAGATAGCAGAAAATGCATCATGTTGCATGTAATATATCTCTGTTGATGAACACAGGTCTCACTGCGGGTTCAGAGTGTGACATGCTACAACCACGTCTGTGGAGGGGTCCTGATCAGAAAGCAGTGGGTGCTGACCACTGCTCAGTGTGTGGATGGGTAAGTGAGCATCTTATAGCAACAGCTGCTAAAGATCTGCCTTCAGTTTCATACAGTGAGCATTGTTTTTGTTCTCTTCTGCAGCATTCAGGTGTCCCTCGTTGTTCTTGGTGAGCATGATCTGATTCAACCCGAGAGCGGCAAGGAGCAGTTCTTTGGAGTCAGTCGCATCTACATCCACCCCAGCTGGAACCGCGATCTGTCTGCCGGGTCTGTTATACATTCTTCGTTGTTTTAATTTAGGATAAAAGTGTGGGATCGGTAGATTCAAGATAACTCCACAGTGGAATGGTGTTCTAGAGAAACTTGCAGAGTGAGAATTGTGGTAATATGTGGTGTGTTAATATGAACAAGATGTCCACCTCTAAAAGCTCCCCTACTTCAATCATTTAATGCCAAAGGGGTATATGTAGGGTCATCATTACCATCATCAGCATTCCAGATCTAATCTCAGAAAACGCCTGTAGGTTCACTGATAAGATGGCTATATTTGTTTAGTAGACTTGCTGACCACTGGTTCCATTCACCACCACTGTAAAGACATTAGTCTGTAAGTTAACCTACAGGGAACCATCCCAGGTGGTTACTTGTTTCCAAAATGTTGAAATATTGGTGGAACTCTAAGTACACCAAACAGCTGATGATCAATGTACATGTTCTTGTCTCAGGAACGACATTGCCCTGATCCGCCTGACCTCTGAAGCCATCCTCAACTCCTATGTGCAACTGGCTCCTCTCCCTCCTGTGGGCCAGGTCCTCCCAGGCAACACGGCCTGCTATGTCACTGGCTGGGGAGTCACACAAAGTGAGAGACAGTGTTATCTCTTTTAGAGAAGAGTGGAAGTGATGATATCTGTACTTCCTTCAGTGATGTATGATGTAAACCCAGCGTTGGTTCTTCAGCGCTCTAGTCTTTTGTTGCTTAGATTCTAAGTTGAATCCAGTCTTCTCACTCTCTGTCTTTCTTAGATGGTGGTCCTCTCTCTGCTCAGCTGAGATATGCTTCAGTGCCGTCAGTAGACTATGCCACCTGCAGTAGCAGCAGCTGGTGGGGCACAGCTATGAAAACCACCATGATCTGCGCTGGAGGTTCAGGCACCGCCGCCGGTTGCAACGTGAGCTACATTACTTTTGTATTAGAATGAAATTTATTCCAAATCTAAATCAACTCACGAAGACTAATCTTGTGGTCTCTTGCTGTAGGGTGACGGCGGTGGTCCTCTGAACTGTGCGGTCGGTGGCAGCTTTGTAGTCCACGGACTCACCAGCTTTGTGTCTAGCGCTGGTTGCAACATCATCAGGAAGCCCACCGTCTTCACCCGCGTGTCTGCCTACCTACCCTGGGTGCTGAGTGTAAGTAGATGTCCATGTAATAAGCTGCTTGTATATATTCAGCAATAATACAGATCATACTTTGATAAATGTATTAATATTAATTCAATCAATACTTTGTTCCAAAATCAGATCACAGGCTGAACATAACGCAGCAGAAAAGGGGGACGGTTTCCTGATACTGACGGACTCCTACAGTTTCTTCATTTTAATTCTTCTCTTCTACAAGAATCTGATCCAAATATTTGCATACAGTGTAAACCAATAAAGTATGAAAACTAAAGTATGTTTGTTCCTCATTTTTCATTGAAGTCATATAATTGTTATTGAGCAGTTCTGGGTTCCTCACCTTTCTGTTCCATCTGCATCATCTAGTCCAGTGACCTCAATCATTAAAATAGAACTGGAGTCTTTCCTGCTTTATTAAGTCGACCATATACACAGATCAGCCATAAGCAGAGCTTCACGAGAAAAAACATTAATGGCTATGAGTTCAACTCGTCTCTGAGTGTAACCATGTTGGGCAGCAACCTGTTGGGAAAAGAAGACTCAGACCAATCACAGTGCTAGTTTTAAACTCATCAAACAGGCTAAGAGTGGAGAGCTGGGTAGCCGACAAAACTACAGTAATGAAATTGGTTTTCATCCTTCTCGGTCCATCTTCATACTGGGACTGGTTTTAAATGGAGGATGGTGCTAAACACCATTTCAGAGGTAACTGGCAGGTGTGTGAATTGTGAGTTGAGTCCATTTTAATAAGACCTGCCAACTTCTGAAAATAAAAAATAATACGGCACCACATTAACCATATGTATGAATATTCAGTAGCCATCCAGTAGTAGGTGAACGGTAACCGGATGACCTCCTGAATCGGGAGCCATTTTTATGTATGCGACTGCAGCACGTTGTGCTATCCCATGATTCAACTAAACCGTGGATGAATTCAAAGTAGAGAAAAAGCACTAGTGCGCTGGCTGTGTTTGCAAGCTACTGCTGGTGAACATGTTAGAGCTACTCATGAAATCCGTCATCTCTGAGCTACAGCTCGACACCATCTGAGTACAGATTCAGACAAAAACCCAGATCAGTGTCACAAACAGTATCTTAATCTGTCAGTAAACGGGGCTTTTATTGAAAAGCAGGACTTTTGCAGTGGTGGTCTGACGTCTTACGTCACAGGACGTTGGTAAGATGGCGGAGGTGGTATGTCTGAGATTGTACTATTGACTGAAACTGCTCTACTAGTCTACTGCTGGAGCAGCACATGGCTTCAGTCTAGTACCTACTGACTTAGACTTATTTTGGACACACCCAGAGTAACCTGAAGAACTTCTTTAAACTAACCTGAACACAATGAAAGGAGGCCTCAGGGCATGAGCCAGTGTTGCCACTGAAGTCAATGCTGAAGTCATTCAGAGTCATTCTAGAGAAACAGCGAGTCAGAATAGTTTTGTGACCTAAAATTACTTATAAATGCTATGACAGTGGAGGGATATATGATGGGAGATTTTTAGGCAAAATAGTCCCCAAAGAAAAGTTACTGTTTCAGCTGTACAATTATTTTTATAATTACCAACATACTGTACTGGTACAGCCCCCCCCCAAAAAACACACCTCCATTTCTACATTACAGAGCAGCAGCGTTACATTATGTGGAAGCTTTATGATGATTCCTTGGAATTGGGTATGTGGTTTGATAGGCCTTCAGGGCTCATACAGACGTTTATATTTGTTTCCCAGCAGCCTGTGTGTGACTTCCTTATAATAATTATTCTGTTAATAGCAACATGCCATCTCACTGCCTTAGTTCATGTTAATGTAGATGCTGTTCTATATGGGAACTATGTAAATGTATGCGTCTGTATAATCCACCAGAGCTGAAGGTGGAAAATGGAACGAGTCAGTTTGAAGAAATCTTCTCTTGCCCTTGTTGGTTCGAAAATTCAGGGCAGTTATGTTATTGTATTGTATTTGTTGTTGGTTGTATTTCTTGTTTACAAACATTGATTTTGCATCTGCAGGTTTGTCCAAGAGCAGGAACATATATAGTCGACTCAGTAAAGCAGGAAAGACTCCAGTTCTATTTTAATGATTGAGGTCACTGGACTAGATGGTGCAGGTGGAACAGAAAGGTGAAGAACCCAGAATTGCTCAATAACAATTATATGACTTCAATGAAAAATGAAGAACCAACGTACTTTAGTTTTCAATCTTTATTGGTTTATGTTGTATGTACATGATTATTTGGACCAGATTCTTGTAGAGTAGAAGTATCAAAATGAAGGAGTCCGTCAGTATCAGGATTTTGGCCCCTTTCTGCTGCGTTCTGTTCAGCCTGTGATCTGATTTTGGAACAAAGTATTGATTGAATTAATAATGATTGAAGTATTAAAGTATGATCTGTATTATTCCTGAATATGTACAATCAGCTTATTACATGCACATCTACTTACGCTCAGCACCCAGGGTAGGTAGGCAGACACGCGGGTGAAGACGGTGGGCTTCCTGATGATGTTGCAACCAGCAGTAGACACAAAGCTGGTGAGTCCGTGGACTACATAGCTGCCACCGACCACACAGTTAAGAGGACCACCGGAGTCTCCCTACAGCAAGAGACCACCAGATTAGTCCTCATGAGTTGATTTAGATTTGGAATAAATTTTATTCTTATACAAACGTAATGTAGCTCACGTTGCAACCGGCAGTGGTGCCTGAACCTCCAGCGCAGATCATGGTGGTTTTCACAGCTGTGCCCCACCAGCTGCTGCTACTGCAGGTGGCGTAGTCTACTGACGGCACTGAAGCATGTCTCAGCTGAGCAGAAAGAGGACCACCATCTAAGAAAGACAGAGAGAGAGAGGAGACTGGATTAAACTCTGAGCAACAACAACAACAACAAAAGACTAGAGCACTGAAGAACCAACGCTGGGTTTACATCATACATCACTGAAGGAAGTACAGATATCATCACTTCCACTCTTCTCTAAAAGAGATAACACTGTCTCTCACTCTGTGTGACTCCCCAGCCGGTGACATAGCAGGCCGTGTTGCCTGGGAGGACCTGGCCCACAGGAGGGAGAGGAGCCAGCTGCACATAGGAGTTGAGGATGGCTTCGGAGGTCAGGCGGATCAGGGCAATGTCGTTCCTGAGATAAGAACATGTACATTGATCATCAGCTGCTTAGTGAACTTAGAGTTCCACCAATATTTCAACATTTCAGAAATGTATAATTGTAGAGAAACATACAGGCTGATTTCTCTACAGTGGTGGTGAAAGGAACCAGTGGTCACCATGTCTACCTACACCAATGTATCCTATGTTTTATTTAACCACCAGTGAACCTACAGGTGTTTTCTGAGCTCATATCTGGAACGCTGATGATAGAAATAGAGGAAAATCTGTCTTTTAACACCCTACATATACCCCCTTCAGCATTAATTAATTAAAGTAGGGAAGCTTTTAGAGGTGGACGTGTGGTTCATATTACCACCACTGTGAACAAAAAGTTTCTCTAGAAAACCAGTCCACTGTGTGTGACTTTACTTGGTTTACTTGGTTTTTGAATCCTACACTGGACTGTCTCAGTAATAAACAGCTCTTATAAGCCATTTATTAGTTTTACGTTTAGCTATGAATCCAGTAAGAGATTGCGGTAAAACAGTAAAATCCCACACTCATATCCCAAATTACAACAACTTGAATGAAGAATGTGAAACAGACCCGGCAGTCAGATCCCGGTTATAGCTGGGGTGGATGTAGATGCGACTGACTCCAAAGAACTGCTCCTTGCCGCTCTCGGGTTGAGTCAGATCATGTTCACCAAGAACAACAAGGGACACCTGAATGCTGCAGAAGAGAACAAAAACAATGCTCACTGTATGAAACTGAAGGCAGATCTTTAGCAGCTGTTGCTGTAAGATACTCACTTACCCGTCCACACACTGAGCAGTGGTCAGCACCCACTGCTTTCTGATCAGGACCCCTCCACAGACGTGGTTATAGCATGTCACACTCTGAGCCCGCAGTGAGACCTGTGTTCATCAACAGAGACATATGCTACATGATGCATTTTCTGCTATCTACACAGTCTGTATTTCATAAATCATAGTTTTTACCTGCCAGGGCCAGAAGTTGGGACTGCTAACTGAACCACCAATAACTTTGCTCTGTCCCTGTCCAGCTTGTCCAAAGGGGGCGACCCCAGTCTGGTTGTTCTGGCCATTCTGGCCAAGCACTGTCATCATCATGGAGAAACATAGATAAACCAGTTTAAGACAAAGAACTCAATCAAGACCTTTGATAAAGTCAGTCAGTGTTCAGGACTTACCAAGAGCTGCGAAGGTGGCGAAGTAGAGGATTCTGAGCATCTTTGCAGATATTCAGGATGATGTGCAGAGCAGAAAGCTGAGGAGGCTTTTATACACTGAGGAGCCGGTGTCACTGGGAGGTGTTTCACGTGAATACAGGTCCAGTAACTTCAACGTAAACAAAGAAAAACCTGCTAGACACCGATTTCTCATAAGGAAACTGAACCGATTATTTAGGGCATCTGAGAAATGAAGACGTGCAATCAACACCAAATACTGCTGCTGCTGTGAGTCAGTGAGGTCCGTCTTTCCTGTGAAACGTGTCCAACAAAAAAACTCTAATTACCCTCAAACGTGCAATATTATTTGTTTAGCATATTATATGTTCAACATATGGTTTCTGAAAAAAACAGTAATTACATTTGATGGTGATCTAATAAAGTTGATTTTATGAAAATGGAAACCTTTGACCTGTATCAGTTCCACTTGTGATAGGAGTCTAGTTTTATCACTTGCTACAAGTCAATTATGTGTTTATTATAGAATTGCTTGGACGTGCCATAAGTTGCTTTTGGTTTGCAACCAATTAAACAGTATACATTTCATAGCAATTGCAGGTAACTGGAAAAACCAGACCCACCAGTGAAGATCATGGTGGTATTGAAAGCCAAGGCCCACCTCATCAGAGAATCTCACTACAGAATGCTTAGTCATAAACAGTGGACATGTTCACTATTTACAGTTCATGATCAGCCCAGCGCCGACTGGACTGGGAGTAGATTGGAGGAGTAAAGAGTAAAGTTGGAATGGAATTCTCTGGGACAAGTTAGAGGGATAGAAGAAAAATAGAAACTTGTTAGCTACTGGGTTGCCAGGCACTCATTACTGCTTTGCTTTTCAATAAAGGCTGTTTTTAGTAAATTTAAACGGAGGGAAAGGGCTTCTTACTTCATGCAGTGATTTGGAGTGTGGAAACCAAAGAAGCCAATTAGAAGGAAACTGTTACTAACTGGTGACAAACCATCTTCATTCATTATAAATGATATTGAGTGTTTTTACATGAACTTAATAATCTGTTCATAATCAGATTTCTGCATTGATCTCTGATTATTCAGGTGTTCATGTAAACAGCAGTACTCTGTAGATTAGATTAAAATGTCTGAGTAATAGAGCTGGATTTAAGCTCAGTAATCAGGTATTTCATTACAACTATGAGTTTGATAATATGATAGACTGAACTGTTCTTTTAGATGAAACATGTTCATATTGTCAGGTACTTGTTGTTTCAAATATAACTGCAGCATGATGTTTGAATATTGTGTTATGCTTACATCACATCTTCTTCTGTGAGTTAATTGGCTGGTTGAAAGGCAAACATTTGATTATTGTCCGACTCCTGTAGACCATGTAGATTTTCCCTGCTAGCTGATCACTTAAGTTTCTGCAGTTATTGGATCATAAAGCGCAAGACATAGATATTGCAGAAGCTGTTAATGAAAAACGAAAATAGAAGAAAAGAACATCATTATAAGTTACTAATGTTTTTCTTAGAACTATGGACTGACCCCCTCCAGTGACCTATATGAGTTCTAAGACTGAACTGTAGACATGTAGAAGAATAATACAGCAGATTCCTAAATAATAAAGCACTACATAATAAAACAACCTTCCATTGTTTTAATCCATCAATAGAATTCCTCTTATTTGTGTACTTCATACAAGGGCGGGACGAGATTGCTTAAAACTGAGTCACGCCATTTTTCATCTTCAGCTCTGGATTATAAAAACACATACATTTACACAGTTCCCATGTAGAACCAACTCTCTCTACATTTACCTGAAAGTGTAGGTCGAAAGCTACGCCAGCAAGATGGCATGTTTATTTAAAAAGAGTTATTGATAGAATGAATATGATGAGGAAGTCACGCTCAGTCTGCTCAGAAACAAGTAAACAAGTCACAACACCAATTCCAAAATGTGTCAGAGAACACATATCAGATTTTGAAGGCCAGACATTTTAACATTTCATGAAAATTATTAGCTCATTTAGAACTTGACAGCAGCAACGCATCTCAAAAACGTTGGGACAGGACCACATCTGAGAAGTGAGGAGACCAATTGCTGGAGTTGTGGGGGGAATATAGTTCCATTCTTGTCTGATGTAGGATTCTAGCTTCTCAACAGTTCTGTTGGGTCTTCTTTGCAGGAAATGTTTCTGTTGGTGAAGGTCTCGACTACAGGCAGGCCGGGACTTGTTGTGGTGGAGGCAGTAGTAGGTGGTTTAACATTGTCTTGCTGAAATATACAAGGTCTTTCCTGAAAGAGATGCTGTCTGTATGGCAGCAGATGTTGTTCTAAAACCTCTACACACTGTTTAGTATTGATAGAGTCTTTCCAGATGTGTAAGCTGCACATACCATAGACACTAATGCAGCTCCAGACCATCAGAGATGCAGGCTTTTAAACTGTGTGCTGAAAACAAGCTGCATGGTGTCTCGCTTTTCTCTCGAGCACACAGGGGTCTGTGGTTTCTAAAAAGAATTAAACATTTAGATTCTTCTGACCACACTCTGCCTCTGTCTATTTTAAATGAGCTTTGGTCCGGAGAAGACAGCAGCGTTTCTGGATCGTGGTTTCTGCTTTGCATGCTACAGCTTTGACCTGCATTTGTGGATTGAACGACAGACTGTGTTTACAGACAGTGGTTTCTGGAAGTGTTCCTGAGCTCATGCAGTGATTTCCAGTACAGAGTCCTGCCTGGTTTTAAAACTGAGAGCACAATATCATGGGCATCCAACATTGACTGTCGACCTTGTCCTTTGCGCACAGGGATTTCTCCAGATTCTCTGAATCTTTTTATGATATTATGTACTCAAGATGGTCAATACAGTCAATAAGGACAATACAGAATAATGACAAAATGGTAAAATAATGGTAAAATATATTTTGCCTTAGAACCCTCTTCTTGTATTCCTCCACTGTTAATGCATTAAAAGAAGTAACTTTAGGCCAAAATATTTTCTCCTCGTGCCCTGAGGCCTCTTCTTTTCTTCATTGTTTCCTGGTTACTAGAAAGAAGTTCTTCAGGTTCTTCACATTTTCTTCATTCTTTTTTGCCGCAAATGTGACTGTAACAGGCTGTTAATCTGTATTGCTGACAGGTGTCATTGTGTCAGCATGACTAATAGTAAATTGTGCATGTGTGTATGTGCCCTGGCAGTCTCTCCAGGGTTTTTTCTGCCTTCCACCTCACATACATACAAACATACATACATACAAACATACACACACACATACATACATACATACAAACATACACACACATACATATATACATACATACACACAAACACACACACACACATACAAACACATACACACATACATACATACATACATACATACATACACACAAACATACAAACACACATACATACAAACATACACACACACACATACATACATACATACAAACATACATACATACAAACACACATACATACAAACATACATACATACAAACACACATACATACAAACATACATACATACAAACATACATACAAACATACATACATACATACAAACACAAACACACATACATACAAACACACATACATACATTCATACAAACACACATACATACATACATACAAACACACATACATACAAACATACACACACACACATACATACATACAAACATACACACACACACATACATACAAACATACATACATACAAACACACATACATACATTCATACAAACACACATACATACATTCATACAAACACACATACATACATTCATACAAACACACATACATACATACATACATACATACATACATACATACATACATACATACTTTAAACAACGCTTTAAACAATGAGGACATTTCACCAGAAAACCAAGGACTTGATCTGCAGCTTGTTCTCAACTTTCTGTGGGAGGGGGTTTATGTACCACCGTTACAAATCATTTAATTAAACCATCTAATGTTAATTCAACATCTGGAATTTTTACAGTGAAGTGAAGTTTACTCATTGCTCACAAATAGAAGCTTGTTCATTAATATTTTGGAGCTTTCTTCTAACCACCATCCACAGCCTGTTTTGTTCTGGCAGCTGTTTCTAATGCGTCTGATAGTGATGCAGTAATCTTGTCTCTTTTATTGGACAAATTGGATTGAAAACATAAAATAACATAAAATATCCAAATACCAATCTTGCATTTAAAAAAGCGGACAGGTTGGCCTCTATAGGGACCTGGATGAGAGCTGAATCATACCATTTCACAGACAATACAGCAACAACGGCTAACTAAACCCTCTGTTTTCACTTCAGGATCACACGCCATCTGCCGAGTCTCACGTGACACTGAAAGTGAAGGTTCGATGCCTTAATATGACATCACTTCAAAAATAACCCAAACTAGGTTTGTTTAAATTGGGTCAGTGGAGGAAAGGAGCAGCAGTGATGGCCAGTGGAGGAAAGGAGCAGCAGTGATGGCCAGTGGAGGAAGGAGCAGCAGTGATGGCCAGTGGAGAAAAAGGAGCAGCAGTGCTGGTCAGTGGAGAAAAAGGAGCAGCAGTGATGGCCAGAGGAGGAAAGGAGCAGCAGTGCTGGTCAGTGGAGAAAAAGGAGCAGCAGTGATGGCCAGTGGAGAAAAAAGAGCAGCAGTGCTGGTCAGGGGAGAAAAAGGAGCAGCAGTGATGGCCAGAGGAGGAAAGGAGCAGCAGTGATGGCCAGTGGAGGAAAGGAGCAGCAGTGATGGCCAGTGGAGGAGAGGAACATGATGCTGTGTACTAAAGCATGCAGTTCACTCTATCAAAACAAAAGTTGACTTGGACTCAACTGCTCAATATCTTGTTCTTGACTTAGACCTGTATTCAATTCTTTCCCAGTGAACCAAACTGTCAGTGCTACATACCTGACGTTCATCTTTAAACAAGGAACTCACCAAAAGAAGTTAAAACACTTCACTTTATTTTATCACCTAATTATAGAGTTTTCCAGAAGTGTATGTGACCCATTTCATGTGGTTAACATACTTCACTCAAGACCCTCTGGCAAGCGAAGGGTTAAATTTTGCTTAACCAGCGCTGCCATGAAGAGTTTCGCTTTATCCCGCTCAGCTGCTGTGTGGAGAGGGCGCGCTTTGCGACTCTGCCTTCTGATTGGAGGAAACTGCTGCACTGCTGTAGTTGCAGCGAATCATGATTGAGGATTCTGTTGTCCCGCCTCTGCCACTGCTGCAATCTGATTGGTTCCTTCTGTCACTCGCGTATTCCCGCTCTCCTGCTGGGAGGAGAAATCCACAGCTGGAGCTCGGAGCTGTGAGAAAACTAAACTAGTAGATTAATAATGTTAATAAAAGTTAGATGTTTTCGTGAAAAGAAGGCACAGGTTTAAACCCCAGTAGTTCGTGTGAAGTAGCGGAGAATTAGTCGTGAGGAGACGATAAATGGCGAGTGAGCCATCGGCTTCTCTGAGCAAGCCAAGTTAGCTAATTAGCCAAACACGGTTTCATGGACGTTTCTGTATATATGAGTTTAAACGGGGTAATTACTCAGAATACTTTAGATAAATGAATTTATCTGTACTTAGTGATAAAATAATTGTTGTTAATCTTGTTTGAAGTCGAAATGGGTCTGTTGAGTAAATCGTGTCCTTTGTTTATAACCGTTACTGACTAGAAGATTTAAATGCGTTGTATGGTTACACGTATGTGTGTGTTTGTATATGTATGTGTTTGTGTGTGTGTGTATATGTGTGTTTGTATATGTATGTGTGTAGATGTTTGTGTATATGTATATGTGTGTGTGTATATGTATGTTTGTTTGTGTGTATATATGTATGTGTTTATATGTATTTGTGTATATGTGTGTGCATATGTATGTGTTTATATGTGTGTATATGTGTGTTTGTTTATGTATGTGTGTATATATGTGTGTGTATATGTATGTGTGTATATGTGTGTGTATATATGTGTGTTTGTATATATATGTATGTGTTTATATGTGTGCATATGCTAGTTTTAATACTTGCAAAGTCAAGTATGTGTTTATTATAGATTTGCTTGGATGTGCAATAAGTTTCTTTCGGTTTCCAATCAACTAAACAGTATTCATTTCACAGCTATTGCAGGTAATTGGAAAACCTGACCCACCAGTAAAGATCATGGTGGTATTGACAGCCAAGGCCCACCTCATCAGGGAATCTCACTACAGGATACTGAGCCATAAACAGTGGACATGTTCACTATTTACAGTTCACAATCACTCTGATCTAAAAGCTTCATATAAGCTATATGTGCCTCTTACTACATGCAGTGATTTGGACCATTTTTTGCAGTGTGGAAACCAAAAAAGGCAATTAGAATGAAACTCTTACTAACTGTTGACAAGTCACCTTCATTCATTATAAATGATATTGAGTGTTTTTACATGAACTTAATAATCTGGTTATATTCAGATTACTGCGTTGATCTCTGATTATTCAAGTGTTCATGTAAACAGCAGTACTCTGTTTTTTAGATTAGATTATAATGTCTGATTAATAGAGCTGGATTTAAGCTCAGTAATCAAGTATTTCAGTGCATATATACCCACTGTGAGGCTGCAAGAAAACAGTTTTAAAGCTACTCTGAAACTACGAGTGTGATGAAATTATGGACTAAACTGTTCTTTTAGATGGAACATGTTCATATTGTCAGGTACTTGTTGTTTCAAAAATAACCGCAGCATGATGTTTGAATATTGTGTTATGCTTACATCACATCTTCTGTGAGTTTATTGGCTGGTTGAAAGGCAAAGATCTGATTATTGTCCGACTCCTGTAGACCATGTAGAGTTTCCCTGCTAGCTGATCACTTAAGTTTCTGCAGTTATTTGATCATAAAGCGCAAGACATAGATATTGCAGAAGCTGTTAATGAAAAACGGAAATAGAAGAAAAGAACATCATTATAAGTTACTGATGCTCTCCGAACTATGGACTGACCACCTCCAGTGACCTATATGAGTTCTAAGACTGAACTGTAGACATGTAGAAAAATAATACAGCAGATTCCTAAATAATGAAGCACTACATAATAAAACAACCTTCCATTGTTTTAACCCATCAATAGAATTCCTCTTATTTGTGTACTTCATACAAGGGCGGGACAAGATTCCTTAAAACTGGGTCACTCCATTTTTTATCTTCAGCTCTAGATTATAAAAACACATACATTTACATAGTTTCCATGTAGAACCAACTCTCTCTACATTTACCTGAAAGTGTAGGTCGAAAGCTATGCCAGCGAGATGGCATGTTTATTTAAAAAGAGTTATTGATAGAATTAATATGATGAGGAAGTCACGCTCAGTCTGCTCGGAAACAAGCATAAACAAGTCTAAATGATGCCCTAAAGGCCTATCAAACCACAACACCAATTCAAAAATGATTGGACTCTTTATTAGAGAACACATCAGATTTTGAAGGCCAGACATTTTAACATTTCATGAAAATTTTTAGCTTATTAAGAACTTGATGCATCTCAAAAATGTTGGGACAGGACCACATCTGGGAAGTGAGGAGACCAATTGCTGGAATTGTGGGGGGAATATAGTTCCATTCTTGTAAATGCTTCTAAAAATAATTAAACATTTAGATTCTTGACCACAGGATTGTGTGTTGCTTCAGTCTATTTTAAATGAGCTTTGGCCCGGAGAAGATGGCAACGTTTCTGGATTGTGGTTTCTTTTTTGCATGACACAGCAGTAATCTGCATTTGTGCATTGAATGATGGTTTCTGTGTTCCTGAGCTCATGCAGTGATTTCCAGTACAGAGTCCTGCCTGGTTTTAATACAGAGAGCCCAAATATCATGAGCATCCAACACTGACTGTCGACCTTGTCCCTTGCGCACAGGGATTTCTCCAGATTCTCTGAATCTTTTAAAGATATTATGTACTCAAGACGGCCGGATACCTAAAGTGTTTGCAGTTTTACACTAAGGATCATATTTATGAAACTGTTTCCAAACTTTTTGCAGATTTAAGAACCTTTGTATATCTTCTGAGAGACTGCCTTCCTGGAATGCTAATATTTACACTCCCACAATTGGTGTAATTTTATAACCATTGTATTTACTGTCCAAAATCAGGAGTGAACCTAAACATGTTGTGTTTTAATATTGTCTCTGTCCAAAGAAATTAAAGTATCTCCAAAACCCTGTTATAAGATAGAGTGTAATGTAAGTTGTGGTTTTATTCAAGGCACTTTAGGAGCAATCATCGTGAAGTTGCAGAGAACTAAAATTCACAAGAAATTGAGATGTTTTTTTTTTTTGGGGGGGGCTAACAATACAGAATAATGACAAAAGTAAAATAATCTTACAGCTGAAAAAATTTAATTCTGTTGGGGACTTTTGCCTTAGAACCCTCTTCTTGTATTCCTCCACTGTTAATGCATTAAAAGAAGTAACTTTAGGCCAAAATATTTTCTCCTCGTGCCCTGAGGCCTCTTCTTTTCTTCATTGTTTCCTGGTTACTAGAAAGAAGTTCTTCAGGTTCTTCACACGTTCACAAACGTGACTGTAACAGGCTGTTAATCTGTGTTACTGACAGGTGTCGTTGTGTGTATCTGCCCTGTGATGAACCAGGGGTCTGTCTAGGGCGTTGGGCCCTATAGAAGTATTCTATTCTCCAACTGCTCCTTTGTGCTCTTGATGAAGAGCTGACTTCCTGCATTCTGAGCAAGAAAGTAAGTCATACGGAAAATGAACTGAAACCTCTACAGAGAACAAACCACGTTTAAATCTGTGTAACAGGTTGAACCCCCAAAAGGAGATTCTCTGGGATTTATGTACGACCATGTTTAGGCTCTACAGAGGTGGATATGGTTTTGAGGAAACATACAAACATGCATACAACATGAATACAAACATACATACATACATACAAACATATATAAATACACACATACATACATACAAACATGCATACAAACATATATACATACATACACACATACATACAAACATATACATACATACATACATACAAACATGTATACAAACATATGTACATACACACATACATACAAACATTTATACCCACATATATACATACACACAAACAAACATACAAACATATATACATACACACATACAAACATGCATACAAGAATATATATATATATATATATACATACACACAAACATACATACAAATGTACACACACATACATACACACACACATAAATACAAACATACATACATACATACAAACATACACACAAACATACATACAAATATACACACACATAAATACAAACATACATACAAACATGCATACAAACATACATACATACATAAATACAAACATACATACATACAAACTTACATACATACATACAAATATATATATATATACATAAATACATACATACATAAATACAGTTGGGAAAAAGTATGTCTCTCACAGTTGAAGTGTACCTACGATAAAAATTACAGACCTTTTAATTCTTTGTAGGTGGGAAAACTCACAAAACTGGACTAGGGCTAAAACGATTTCTCGAAAAACTCAATTACAAAAAATCATCGTTGGTTTAACCCATACAACCGTATCCAGTGCACTGTTTCACACGGATTACTTTTACTGTTGCACTGCACGCTTACATTGTTAGCAGGTGACATGAAGAAGACGTGATTTTATGGCAAGGATTGCAAAATAGACAACGAGAGAGCGAAGGAGCGGTGAACAGAAAAGACGGGTCAGAGAAAACCATCCACAGTGTCCACAGTTTACTGTAAAACCAAACTAGCCGAGGAACCCATTGCTGAGCGCCAACCTGAAGAAAGACGTTAGCTTCTTATGTGAATTACACAGTTCCACATTAGATGATGCAGCAGTTACAGGCGCCGGAATGTAACATCTGTGCCATTTAAGGTGGAACAGGGAATTCAAATAAGCAAACTTCAGAAAGCAAGCTACTGAGCTTTCCCAGCAAACTGATAGACCCCTAGCCGAGCATCTGTGTTTCAGTCTACATGTCCAGTCCACAGAGTGGAGCGACACACAGTAACCACAACATTTAGCTTAAATCAGTGTGATAGTGAGTTGAGATGAAGACTAGTAAAGCGTGTATGTTAGTTATGGTTATATGTAATGACTAGTTAAGAAAGTAAGTCAGTGTGATGGTGAGTTGAGATGAAGGCTAGTAAAGCGTGTATGTTAGTTATGGTTATATGTAATGACTAGTTAAGAAAGTAAGTCAGTGTGATGGTGAGTTGAGATGAAGACTAGTAAAGCGTGTATGTTAGTTATGGTTATATGTAATGACTAGTTAAGAAAGTAAGTCAGTGTGATGGTGAGTTGAGATGAAGGCTAGTAAAGCGTGTATGTTAGTTATGGTTATATGTAATGACTAGTTAAGAAAGTAAGTCAGTGTGATGGTGAGTTGAGATGAAGGCTAGTAAAGCGTGTATGTTAGTTATGGTTATATGTAATGACTAGTTAAGAAAGTAAGTCAGTGTGATGGAGAGTTGAGATGAAGACTAGTAAAGCGTGTATGTTAGTTATGGTTATATGTAATGACTAGTTAAGAAAGTAAGTCAGTGTGATGGTGAGTTGAGATGAAGGCTAGTAAAGTGTGTATGTTAGTTATGGTTATATGTAATGACTAGTTAAGAAAGTAAGTCAGTGTGATGGTGAGTTGAGATGAAGGCTAGTAAAGCATGTATGTTAGTTATGGTTATATGTAATGACTAGTTAAGAAAGTAAGTCAGTGTGATGGTGAGTTGAGATGAAGGCTAGTAAAGCGTGTATGTTAGTTATGGTTATATGTAATGACTAGTTAAGAAAGTAAGTCAGTGTGATGGAGAGTTGAGATGAAGGCTAGTGAAGTGTGTATGTTAGTTATGGTTATATGTAATGGCTAGTTAAGAAAGTAAGTCAGTGTGATGGTGAGTTGAGATGAAGACTAGTAAAGCGTGTATGTTAGTTATGGTTATATGTAATGACTAGTTAAGAAAGTAAGTCAGTGTGATGGTGAGTTGAGATGAAGGCTAGTAAAGCGTGTATGTTAGTTATGGTTATATGTAATGACTAGTTAAGAAAGTATGTCAGTGTGATGGTGAGTTGAGATGAAGGCTAGTAAAGCGTGTATGTTAGTTGTGGTTATATGTAATGACTAGTTAAGAAAGTAAGTCAGTGAGATGGTGAGTTGAGATGAAGGCTAGTAAAGCGTGTATGTTAGTTATGGTTATATGTAATGACTAGTTAAGAAAGTAAGTCAGTGTGATGGTGAGTTGAGATGAAGGCTAGTAAAGCGTGTATGTTAGTTATGGTTATATGTAATGACTAGTTAAGAAAGTAAGTCAGTGTGATGGTGAGTTGAGATGAAGGCTAGTAAAGCGTGTATGTTAGTTATGGTTATTTGTAATGACTAGTTAAGAAAGTAAGTCAGTGTGATGGTGAGTTGAGATGAAGGCTAGTAAAGCGTGTATGTTAGTTATGGTTATATGTAATGACTAGTTAAGAAAGTAAGTCAGTGTGATGGAGAGTTGAGATGAAGGCTAGTAAAGCGTGTATGTTAGTTACGGTTATATGTAATGGCTAGTTAAGAAAGTAAGTCAGTGTGATGGTGAGTTGAGATGAAGGCTAGTAAAGCGTGTATGTTAGTTACGGTTATATGTAATGACTAGTTAAGAAAGTAAGTCAGTGTGATGGAGAGTTGAGATGAAGGCTAGTAAAGCGTGTATGTTAGTTATGGTTATATGTAATGACTAGTTAAGAAAGTATGTCAGTGAGATGGTGAGTTGAGATGAAGGCTAGTAAAGCGTGTATGTTAGTTATGGTTATATGTAATGACTAGTTAAGAAAGTAAGTCAGTGTGATGGTGAGTTGAGATGAAGGCTAGTAAAGCGTGTATGTTAGTTATGGTTATTTGTAATGACTAGTAAAGAAAGTAAGTCAGTGTGATGGTGAGTTGAGATGAAGGCTAGTAAAGCGTGTATGTTAGTTATGGTTATATGTAATGACTAGTTAAGAAAGTAAGTCAGTGTGATGGAGAGTTGAGATGAAGGCTAGTAAAGCGTGTATGTTAGTTACGGTTATATGTAATGACTAGTTAAGAAAGTAAGTCAGTGTGATGGAGAGTTGAGATGAAGGCTAGTAAAGCGTGTATGTTAGTTACGGTTATATGTAATGACTAGTTAAGAAAGTAAGTCAGTGTGATGGTGAGTTGAGATGAAGGCTAGTAAAGCGTGTATGTTAGTTAAGGTTATATGTAATGACTAGTTAAGAAAGTAAGTCAGTGTGATGGTGAGTTGAGATGAAGGCTAGTAAAGCGTGTATGTTAGTTATGGTTATATGTAATGACTAGTTAAGAAAGTAAGTCAGTGTGATGGTGAGTTGAGATGAAGACTAGTAAAGCGTGTATGTTAGTTATGGTTATATGTAATGACTAGTTAAGAAAGTAAGTCAGTGTGATGGTGAGTTGAGATGAAGGCCAGTAAAGCGTGTATGTTAGTTATAGTTATATGTAATGACTAGTTAAGAAAGTAAGTCAGTGTGATGGTGAGTTGAGATGAAGGCTAGTAAAGCGTGTATGTTAGTTATGGTTATATGTAATGACTAGTTAAGAAAGTGAGTCAGTGTGATGGTGAGTTGAGATGAAGGCTAGTAAAGCGTGTATGTTAGTATGGTTATATGTAATGACTAGTTAAGAAAGTAAGTCAGTGTGATGGTGAGTTGAGATGAAGGCTAGTAAAGCGTGTATGTTAGTTATGGTTAAGGCTCATTGATACTTAACGCTAAATACGGACACGCATGGAGCTTTCTGTCTGTACACTGCGTTCACTTTGTGTGTTATGTGTACGTTTTTAGAATGCTCATGGATACGGACAGGATGGAGCAATACCTCTGCATTAAGATGGACCGATTCACGTTTTTGAGGCCGATTCTGATCGCCGATCACCTTTTAGCACGATTGGCCGATAGCTGATACCGATCAAGAGCGAAGTATACGCCACGGCAGGGCTACATGTAGTTATTAGCGCAAGCAAGTCATAAAACATGGTCTTAACTGGATTATTACCATTTTTAACGAGCTCATATGAAACAGCATAATATTGTAAACAAAACTAACAGTAAATAAACAAAGTAAATCAAACAAATATCGCCAATACTGCAATAATTCTATTTAAATTTCAAACGAAAAAAGCAAATGAAATAAATGTAGTAAAAACAGCAGTCATTAAACGCAGACTCCGCGTTTATTTTAAACAAAAACTGCAATCATTAAATGTAGATCCTGAATTGGTGCTGCTGTTCTGTTTGTACCGGTCAGATCTGGTCTGCACGGTGTTCTGGGTTATTTGTTTAGTGCTAGCTGTGTGTGCTAGCTCTGCTGTTTTCTGATACTCACTGTATTCAGCCACATGGTGTACTTTAAGTGTCATATCAGATTAGTAGTGTTAAATGTCTTGGTCCCCCCATGACAAATTTTACAAAATGCTCCCCTGGATGAGTCTGCATCACATACGGTAAAACACCGCCAGATGGATGACATGCTTTCTATCAGCGCATATTTTTCTCGCTTCAGTCAGTCTGTGGAAAATCTAGTGGTTCAGATAGGAATTGCTGGGACCTGCCCAGAGGGGGGTTTCACTGAGGGCTCCTCTTCCTGGATAAAACTCTAGCTCTAAATACAGAAATTAGGCTCATTTGTTTAAAGCCATCGATCGGCTCTTGGGATCGGCTAAATTGGAGAAATATCGGCCGATCAGTGATCACATATTTAGATAAAAAATCGGCCGATACTGATACATAGTCGATCAATCCTTTCATCTCTACCCTTGCAGACTGTGGGGGCGACCACTTCCATACGAACACGAAAAAGAAACAGCGGGACTTTTTGAAGATTGGTGGTGCGAGTTGGTTAGAAACTAATATTTAGGGCATCTGAGAAATGTTCAATGTAGACATGCAATCAACAGTCCCTCTTTCCTGTCAAACGTGTCCAACAAAAAACTCTTAAACCTGCAATATTAGTAGTTTAGCATATTATAAGTTCTGAAGAAACCAACATATACATTTAATGGTGATCTAATAAAGTTGATTTGATGAAAATGGGAAACGTCTCAACTTATTCTATACACACTTACAGCATTTAGCTCCCTTCAGCTCGGAGAATCAGAGAATCTCACTACAGGAAACACTGGACATGTTCACTATTCATAGTTCATGATCAGGGCAGCCCTGACTGGACTGGGAGTAGATCGGAGGAGTAAAGATTGGAGTATGAACGTCTGATCTAAAAGCTTCATACAAGCCATTTCTGATCCAACTGAACATTTCAGAGTTGAAATGAATATCTCTGGGACTGCTTTGCTTTTCAATAAAGTCTGTTTTTATATATTTAAACGGAGGGAAAGTGCTTCTTACTACATGCAGTGATTGGGATTGGTTGGACAGAAGAACAGTGTTTAGATTAGAAGCGAGTTCAAATAAGATGGTGACAAACTATCTTCATTCATTATAAATGATATTGAGTGTTTTTACATGCATTTAATAATCTGATTATATTCAGATTTCTACCGTTTCTGATTATTCGAATGTTCATGTAAACAGCATTACTCTTGTAGACCATGTAGAGTTTCCCTGCTAGCTGATCACTCAGGTTTCTTCAGTTATTGGATCATTAAGTGCATAATTTAAAGCTGCTGATGTTTGCAGAACAATGGACTGACCACCTCCGGTGACCTATGCCAGTCCTAAGACTAAACTGTTTAGAAGAATAACACTGCAAATTCCTAAATAACAAAACATTATTAATTATACATAATTATTTTAATACACCAATAGAATTCCTCTGATTAGTGTCTTTCATATATATCAGATTCCTTAAAACTGAGTCACTCCAATTTCCATCTTCAGCTCTGGTGGATTATGAAAGTGCATACATTTACATAGTTCCCATATAGAACAGCCTCTACATTTACTTGAAAGTGTAGGTCAAACACTATGCCAGCGAGATGGCATGTTTATTTAAAAACGGGTTAAAAAAGGGTTATTGATAAAATATATGTGATGAAGTCACGCTCAGTCTTCTTGGAAACAAGTATGTATGATGCCCTAAAGGCCTATCAAACCACAGTCCCAATTCCAGAAAATCATAAATACAGGAAACTAAAATTGGCCAGAAACACGTTTTTTTGTATGTGTGTGTGTGTGTTTTGGGGGTGTTGGGGGGTTTAAAAACTTTCAGTAAGGGGGCATTTAAAGGTGGACGACCAGTTCCATTCACCACCACTCTGAAAATAAAGTGCATCTGGAAAGTATTCACAGCACTTTACTTTTTCCACATATTGTTATGTCACAGCATTATTCCAAAATGGATTCAATTAGTTTGTTCCCTCAAAATTCTACACACATTACCCCATAATGACAAAGTGAAAAACGTTTGTATGATTGTTTTGCAAATTTATCAAAAATAACAAACTGAGAAATCACATGTACATACGTATTTACAGCCTTTGCTCAATACTTTGTTGAAGCATCTTTTTTTTTGCATATGATGCTTGGCACACCTATTTTAGGCAGGTTCTCCCATTCTTCTTTGCAGAACCTCTTAAGCTCTGTTAGGATGGATGGGGAGCAGCGGTGGGCAGCCATTTTCAGACATCTCCAGAGATGTTCAATCGGTTTCTGGGCCACTCAAGAACATTTTGAGTTGTCCTGAAGCCACTCCTTTGTTATCTTGGCTGGGTGCTTGGGGTTGCTGTCCTGTTGGAAGATGAACCTTTGCTCCAGTCTAACCTCCAGAGCGCTCTTAAGCAGGATTTCTTCAAGGATGTCTCTGCGCATTATTTCCCTCGACCCTGACTCGTCTCCCAGTTCTTGCTGCCAGAAAACAACCCCACAGCATGATGCTGCCACCACTATGCTTCACTGTAGGGATGGTATTGGCTAGGTGATGAGCATCGCATTCGATCTACTCCCAGTCCAGTCGGGGCTGTCCTGATTGTGAACTGTAAAATAGTGAACATATCCAGAGTAGGTCTGCAGCTAACGATTATTTTAGTAATTGAGTAATTTGTCGATTAATCCATTGATTAATCGAGTAATCAGATAAAAATATTTTTGGATCCATCCATCCATCCATTATCTGACGCTTAATCAAGCTGGTCGGGGTCACGGGGGACTGGAGCCAATCCCAGCGTCATCCGGCGAAGGCGGGGTACACCATGGACAGTTTGCCAGTTCATCACATGGCCAACACACACTCACACACACCTACATGCAATTTCGAGTGAGTGATCAATCAAACATGCATGTGTTTGGACTGTGGGAGGAAACCGGAGTACCCGGAGGAAACCCACTCAAGCACGGGGAGAACATACCCACTCCACACAGAACCACCTGGACCGGGAATCCAACCCGGATTATCTTACTGTGAGGAGACAGGAGTGGTTACTAACCACTACACCACAATACTAACCACTACACCACCGTACTAACCACTACACCACGGTACTAACCACTACACCACCATACTAACCACTACACCACCATACTAACCACTACACCACCGTATTAACCACTACACCACCATACTAACCACTACACCACCATACTAACCACTACACCACCGTACTAACCATTACACCACCATACTAACCTCTACACCACCATACTAACCACTACACCACCGTACTAACCACTACACCACCGTACTAACCACTACACCACCATACTAACCACTACACCACCATACTAACCACTACACCACCGTATTAACAACTACACCACCATACTAACCACTACACCACCATACTAACCACTACACCACCGTACTAACCATTACACCACCATACTAACCTCTACACCACCATACTAACCACTACACCACCATACTAACCACCACACCACCGTACTAACCACTACAACACCGTACTAACCACTACACCACCATACTAACCACTACACCACCATACTAACCACTACACTACCGTACTAACCACTACACCACCATACTAACCACTACACCACCATACTAACTACTACACCACCGTACTAACCACTACACCACCATACTAACCACTACACCACCATACTAACCACTACACCACCGTAATAACCACTACACCACCGTACTAACCACTACACTACCGTACTAACCACTACACCACCATACTAACACTACACCACCATACTAACCACTACACCACCGTACTAACCACTACACCACCATACTAACCACTACACCACCATACTAACCACTACACCACCGTACTAACCACTACACCACCGTAATAACCACTACACCACCATACTAACCACTGCACCACCATACTAACACTACACCACCATACTAACCACTACACCACCGTACTAACCACTACACCACCATACTAACCACTACATCACCATACTAACCACTACACCACCGTACTAACCACTACACTACCGTACTAACCACTACACCACCATACTAACACTACACCACCATACTAACCACTACACTACCGTACTAACCACACCACTGTACTAACCACTACACCCCTGTACTAACCACTACACCACCGTACTAACCACTACACCGCCATACTAACCACTACACCACCATACTAACCACACCACCGTACTAAACACTACACCACCGTACTAACCACTACACCACCGTACTAACCACTACACCACCGTACTAACCACAACACCACTGTACTAACCACTACACCACCGTACTAACCACTACACCACCATACTAACCACTACACTGGTTATGTTCTTAAGCAAAGCTTAGATAATTCACGTTAATCACCATCACACTGACTTACATTCTTAACTAGCCATTACATATAAAGACTCATCTATACTCCCTCTTCGCTGTGTTCGTATGGAAGTGGTCTTGCACTGCCCCCATGGTCTGCAGCGGTACTGCTTCATCCTGTCCGTATCCATAAGCATTCTGGAAACGCAGAGCAGACAAAAAGCTCCATGTGTATGCATATCCAAATTTAACATAGAGTATAAATGAGCCTTAACCATAACAAACAGGACCAAGTTTCCCATTTTAATAAATAGGACGTTACTAGATCACTATTAAGTGTGACTGTTGGTTTCTTGAGAAAGTATACAGTGAGTCCAAGAAGTATTTGATCCCTTGCTGATTTTCTTTGTTTGCCCACTAATAAAGACACTATCCTTCTGCACTTTTAATGGTAGATGTATTCTTACATGGAGAGACAGAATATTAAAAAGAAAATCCCGAAAATAAATCTAAGGAATATATATTAATTGATTTGTATTTCATGGAGTGAAATAAGTATTTGATCCCTTAGTATTCATTAGCAGTTCTGGCTTTTACAGACCAGTGAGACACTCCCAATCAACTTGTTACCTGACCTGAAGCCACCTGTTCTCACTAATCACTTGTGTGATAAACACCTGTCCACAGAATCAGACAGATCACACAGATTTCAAGTCTCCAACATGGGTAAAACCAAAGAGCTGTCACAGGACCTCAGAGTCAGAATTGTTGACCTTCACAAAGCTGGAATGGGCTACAAAAAGATTAGTAAGGTGTTGGATGTGAAAGTAACAACTATTGGTGCAATTATCAGAAAGTTTAAAGAGTATAACATGACAATCAACAGACCTCGGCCCGGTGCTCCAAAGAAGATTTCGCCTCGTGGGGTGGCAATGATGCTGAGAACGGTCAGAAATCGTCCTGCAACCACTCGGCAGGAGTTAGCAAATGACCTGAAGGCAGCTGGGACCACAGTTTGCAAGGAAACAATTGGCAACACTTTGCGCAACAATGGATTCACATCCTGCAGTGCCCGAAAGGTACCCCTGCTGAAGAGAACACATGTGGAGGCGCGCCTCAAGTATGCCAATGATCATTTGAAAGATGAACCAAGTTATTGGGAGAAGGTTTTGTGGTCAGACGAGACCAAAATTGAACTTTTTGGCCTCAACTCCACCTGCCATGTGTGGAGGAAGAAAAATGCTGCCTATGACCCCAAGAACACTGTGCCCACCGTCAAGCATGGAGGTGGAAGCATAATGTTTTGGGGGTGTTTCTCTGCCAAGGGTACAGGGCTACTTCACCGCATCACTGGGAAGATGGATGGAGCCATGTACCGCACAATCCTGAGGGACAACCTCCTCCCCTCTGCCAGGGATCTGAAAATGGGCCGTGGTTGGGTCTTCCAACATGATAACGACCCTAAACATACAGCAAAGGCAACAAAGGATTGGCTCAAGAAAAATCACATTAAGGTCATGGAGTGGCCCAGCCAGTCGCCAGACCTCAATCCGATCGAAAATCTATGGAGGGAGCTGAAGGTCAGAGTTGCCAAGCGACAGCCCACCAACCTTCATGATTTAGAGAGGATCTGCAAAGAAGAGTGGGCCAAAATTCCCCTTGGTGTGTGTGCTAAACTTGTGGTTAACTACAACAAACGTCTCACCGCTGTGCTTGCTTTGCCACTAAGTATTGAGTGTGTTTGGCAAGAGGGATCAAATACTTATTTCACTCCATGAAATACAAATTAATTAAAATATATTCTTTAAAATTATATTCTGGATTTTTGTCTTGATATTCTGTCTCTCCATGTTAGAATATATCTACCATTAAAAGTGCAGAAGGATAGTGTCTTTATTAGTGGGCAAACAAAGAAAATCAGCAAGGGATCAAATACTTCTTGGACTCACTGTATATGTTGAGCTTATAATACGCTAAACTAGTAATATTGCACGTTTGGGGGAAATTAGAGTTCTTTTTTTGTTGGACTGATTTGACAGGAAAGACTGACCTCACTGACTTAACAATAGCAGCAGTATTTGGTGTTGATTGCACGTTTACATTGAACATTTCTCAGATGCCCTAAATAATCGGCTCAGTTTCCTTATGAGAAATCGGTGTCTAGCAGGTTTTTCTTTGTTTACGTTGAAGTTACTGGACCTGTATTCACGTGAAACACCTCCCAGTGACACCGGCTCCTCAGTGTATAAAAGCCTCCTCAGCTTTCTGCTCTGCACATCATCCTGAATATCTGCAAAGATGCTCAGAATCCTCTACTTCGCCACCTTCGCAGCTCTTGGTGAGTCCTCAATACTGACTGACTTTATCAAAGGTCTTGATTGAGTTCTTTGTCTTAAACTGGTTTATCTATGTTTCTCCATGATGATGACAGTGCTTGGCCAGAATGGCCAGAACAACCAGACCGGGGTCGCCCCCTTTGGACAAGCTGGACAGGGACAGAGCAAAGTTATTGGTGGTTCAGTTAGCAGTCCCAACTTCTGGCCCTGGCAGGTAAAAACTATGATTTATGAAATACAGACTGTGTAGATAGCAGAAAATGCATCATGTAGCATGTAATATGTCTCTGTTGATGAACACAGGTCTCACTGCGGGCTCAGAGTGTGACATGCTACAACCACGTCTGTGGAGGGGTCCTGATCAGAAAGCAGTGGGTGCTGACCACTGCTCAGTGTGTGGACGGGTAAGTGAGCATCTCACAGCAACAGCTGCTAAAGATCTGCCTTCAGTTTCATACAGTGAACATTGTTTTTGTTCTCTTCTGCAGCATTCAGGTGTCCCTCGTTGTTCTTGGTGAGCATGATCTGACTCAACCCGAGAGCGGCAAAGAGCAGTTCTTTGGAGTCAGTCGCATCTACATCCACCCCAGCTATAACCGGGATCTGACTGCCGGGTCTGTTGTACATTCTTCATTTAAATTGTCGTAATTTTGTGTTGTAGTTAATATATCTCTGACTGGATTTATAGCTACTCTCAGAAAAATAAAGGGTTGCTTATACGAGCCGGTTATGATTAAGGCAGTGTAGGTTTAGCTAGATTCAGATGAAACTCCACATAATGAAAACTCCACATCATTCAGAGCGGTTTGGTGTGAAACACTGTGTTCTAGAGAACCAGACGTCCACCTTGTAAATCTCCCTCACCGTATTCCATTTATGGCCGAGGGTTATATGCAGGGCGTTACAAGAAAAAATTGTCCCCACCGACAACATATTTTTTTAGGTAATTTTTTTAACATTCCACATATAAACTTGTCGGTAGGTTCACTGGTGATAAGATGGCTATATTTGTGTAGTAGACATGGTGACCCCTGGTTCCATTCACCACCACTGTAAAGCAATTAGTCTGTAAGTTCATCTACAGGGAACCAACCCACTCTGACTAAATCAGTTTCCATCCCAGGTGGTTACTTACTTCCAAAATGTTTAAATATTGGCAGCTGATGATCAATGTACATGTTCTTGCCTCAGGAACGACATTGCCCTGATCCGCCTGACCTCCGAAGCCATCCTCAACTCCTATGTGCAGCTGGCTCCTCTCCCTCCTGTGGGCCAGGTCCTCCCAGGCAACACGGCCTGCTATGTCACCGGCTGGGGAGTCACACAGAGTGAGAGACAGTGTTATCTCTTTTAGAGAAGAGTGAAAGTGATGATATCTCTACTTCCTTCAGTGATGTATGATGTAAACCCAGCGCTGGTTCTTCAGGACTCTAGTCTTTTGTTGTTGTTGTTCTGATTCTGACTTTAATCCAGTCTCCTCCCTCTCTGTCCTTCTTAGATGGTGGTCCTCTCTCTGCTCAGCTGAGACATGCTTCAGTGCCATCAGTAGACTACGCCACCTGCAGTAGCAGCAGCTGGTGGAGCACAGCTGTGAAAACCACCATGATCTGCGCTGGAGGTTCAGGCACCACTGCCGGTTGCAACGTGAGCCACATTACTTTTGTACTAGAATGAAATGTCATCACTGATCAACTGATAAAGACTAATCTTGTGGTCTCTTGCTGTAGGGTGACGGCGGTGGTCCTCTGAACTGTGTCGTTGGTGGCAGCTATGTAGTCCACGGACTCACCAGTTTTGTGTCTACTGCTGGTTGCAACATCATCAGGAAGCCCACCGTCTTCACCCGTGTGTCTGCCTACCTACCCTGGGTGCTGAGTGTAAGTAGATGTGCATGTAAAAAGCTGCTTGTACATATTCAGCAATAATACAAATCATACTTTGATAAATGTATTAATATTAATTCAATCAATACTTTGTTCCAAAATCAGATCACAGGCTGAACAGAACACAGCAGAAAGGGGGCGGTATCCTGATACTGACGAACTCCTACAGTTTCTTTAATTTTATTCTTCTCTTCTACAAAAATGTGATCAAAACAAATATATACATACAGTATAAACCAATAAAGTATGAAAACTAAAGTATGTTTGTTCCTTATTTTTCATTAAAATCATTTGTTATTGAGCACCTCTGGGTTCTTCACCTTTCTGTTCCACCTGCATCATCTAGTCCAGTGACCTCAATCATTAAAATAGAACTGGAGTCTTTCCTGCTTTACTGAGTCAACCATATACGTTCCTGCTCTTTGACAAACCTGCAGATGTAAACTTATTAATCAATCAATGTTTGTAAACAACAAATATAAAACTTACTAATAGCCAAATAGCATGATGAGGTTTCAGGTTATAATGTGCTGTGTACTGTATATACACAGATCAGCCATAACTTTAAAACCACCTCCTTATATCTACACACACTGTCCAGTATATCAGCTCCACTGACCATATAGGAGCTACACTGACAGACTGTAGTTCATCTGATTCACTGCATCTTCTTCAATAGTCAGGACCCTCACAAGACCACCACAGGGCAGATACTATTAGGGAGGTTGATCGTTCTCAGAATTGCAGTGACACTGACATGGTGGTGGTGTGTTATTGTGTGTTGTGCTGGATCAGCGGTACTGCTGGAGTGTTAAAACTGAGAATAGTTCACCAAGCAGCAACATCCATCCATCACTGTCATGTGAGCAGCATCCTGTGAGCACTGATGAAGGACCAGAGGAACACAAACTGTGCAGCAGCAGATGAGCTATCGTCTCCGTGTTTACATCTACAAGGTGGACCAGCAAGGTAGGAGTGTCTAATAGAGAGGACAGTGAGTGGACACAGTGTTTAAACACTCCAGCACTTTGACCAAGTTTACATCTGCTTATTTCAGGTGACTAATATCAAGATCATAACCTGATAATATTTTACCCAAATATATTTACACCTACACATCATATTGAACAGCTAGCTTGCTTGTCTTGATTTTTTGTTCTATTCATAACAATCAAATGTAACCACTGGCAAGGATGACTGCAATGGAACGAGCATGGTCTTCCCCCTTTAGCACTTACTTAGAAACATGGAACTGCTGTTATCATAGTAGACCACTTTATCTCAGAGCTACACACGAAATACACTCCAAAAGTCGAAGCAATACAGGCCCTCACGCTCAAACAGTGATCACCAGAAAATAACCCTACTTGAACCAGCTCCCTCCTAGAGGGTAATATCACAGTTGGTACCCAGTCCCAGACGATTGGCAGGGGAAGGCCAAGAAACAACAAAACAGCACCCATACCATCTAAACCACAGCCCAAAGTTGGGATGGCTTCTCAGAGTTAGAGTGTAAGGAGCAGCCTTTGATCTATCATTCACTTCTAGCATTAAAACCCTGAAGAACAGCTGTAGGCATGTGCCGTCTCTACAGGAACATCAAACAAAACAAAAAAATATTACAAAATAACTACATGCAGAAGCTATAACGCAAACAAAAAATCAACACAATGCATAACATTAATGCCCATACCAGTTTTCCCATTACTGCACTGCCAAAAATCCTCACACACCCACAAATAGCAAGCAGGTAGTCGGAGGAAGCTTAGGGGCTTAAATGCTGCATCTTCTTCGGAACACTAATTCACTGGAACCCTTTGGTCACGTGATCCAATCACTGCTCTGCACACACTGCTAGCGTCCCCAGCTCCATGTGCACCTACAAGCCGCTTTCAGGAGGACCCTGACTGTCCTAAATTACCCATCGGACATTGTGCTGGTGCAAGGTAGCCCATCACCAGTATGAACATTACCAGTATGAATATTTAACTTAAAATGGTAGCATGGTGCAGGTTTGATCTACTTACCTTGGTGTCCTGTTGTAGAAGGGGATACGGGACAAATAGGAGGTAAAGGGAACTGGAACTGCTTATTCCTGTTGGGCAGATCCACCTTCAGGCAGGGAGGGGATCTTCAGTGTGCCTGGGAGTAAAACCTGTAAAATAAGAAAGAATTAGTAAATATTTACCTGTAATGCAGGTAGAGACAGTGTGTCATGACGATGTTAACAAGGCTAAGTATGTATGTATGTTTGTGAGGTATTGGTTTAGACGGGGCCAGACTTCAGAGATAAGACTCGTCAGGTATATTCAGTAAGGGGGGCTTCTCTCATGCGTGTTGGTCCCTTGCCATAGGTGTCTCATTAAAGTACACACCTGTAGCAGTGTGTGTATAGAGACCGAGAGAGAAGACAGTGTGCAAACCTACCAGCCCTGCAGCGAAGCCTCATGTTATTTCTTACTTTTCTTTTTCGTTTCTTTTCCGTTTGATTTCGGAATAGCGGTCGGAATAAACACCTGTGCACTTAAAGTTGGAATCCTGTCTCCTCGTAACCACATCCATGTGATGTATGTGATGCAGACTCATCCAGAAGTTTTGTAAAATTTGTAAAATCAACTTAAGAGAACACCACGCGGCTGAATACAGTAAGTATCAGCAAACAGCAGAGCGAGCACACACAGCTAGTACAAAACTAATAACCCAGAACACCATACAGACCAGATCTGACCGGTACGAACAGAACAGCAGCAACAATTTAATATTCTACATTTAATGGTTGCAGTTTTTTGTTTAAAATAACAGAGTTTGCGTTTAATGACTGCAGTTTGTATTTAATTTGCTTTTTTTGTTTTAAATTAAAAGTCCAAATGTAATGATTGCAGTATTGGAGATATTTGTTTGATTTACTTTATTTACTGTTAATTTTATTACAAATATTATACTGTTTCACATGAGCTCGTTAAAAATGCTAATAAACCAGTTTAGACCATGTTTCATGACTTGCTTGCACTAATAACTACATGTAGCAATGCCATGTCGTATAGCCCCGCCATCAATCAGTATCGGCTATCGGCCAATCATGCTGAAAGGCACTGAAAGGAACTTCTTCTGTAGATTATTTTTTGTTACCTGAAATCGGCCGTGTCACACTGAAGAATTTCGCTCTGGGATCAATAAAGTACATATCTATGTAAGACACACTTATATTTACATCTTGCTTTGTAGATAGGGGGCGGGGTCAGCGGCGGCTTTGGGCATGCGCAGTGAGTGTAGTGGGTCCTGGAGTGGTGTGGGTCTGCTTTGACTGTGAGACTGAGCGCTGAGAGTGTTGTGGGTCTGCTCTCACGGCAGCCCCCGCTGCTCACTGAGGACAGTAACTGAAGATCATGCGAAGATCATCAGAGTCTCCCAAAGTCTCCAATAACACCAGAAAAAGTCGCTAGATTTGTCACTAGTCGCTTAAAAAAAAAAAGAAAAGTTGCTAGAGGGTCTGAAAAGTCGCTAAATATAGCATCATCGCAAAGTTGGCAACACTGCTGAAAGGTGATCAGAACTGGCCTCAAAAACGCTAATCAAAGTTTAGAAGGCTTTAGAGAAGCTGCATGTCTTTTTAAAAGATACAATGCTGGAAGAAGCGTTTATCAGGTACCTTCCAAACTGGAAACTGAGTCTCCATCACAAACACATAATATCCTGCCGCATGTGTCTTTTAGCACCTGCTGAGGTGGAGAATAGCATCCTAACCTGAAGTGGCCTGTGACAGTGCAGTAGCAGAGCAGATGCCCAGTAGATGAGTGTGATTAATAAACGACTAGCCTTGCCCATTCTAGACATGACATTCAGCTTGGCTGGCGAAGAGCCTTCAGTTATCAAACTCCACAGGACCTCTCAGCGGGTGGAGTCTGGCAGAGCACAGCAGTCATACAACCTGGTGGACATCCCAGTGCCTCAGTGAAACCTTCCCACCATTTTCATAGCCAATTTATCGCCAATTTATACCTTCATTGATCTGTATTCTGAAACTGACCTCAGTTTATGCTGTTGTAATGTAGACTGAGTGATTCAGAAAGAGCTGATTTAAAAAAAAAACAGACTGCTCTTAGAACAGCTTGTACTGTATTCGATTTCCCCATCATCTGTTGTCTGATGACATAAACATCATTGACAGGCTCAGTAGTGCTTGAGTATTCAGCTTGTTTGCCAAATTATATAATTGATATCATTATTGCGGAATGAATGGATCATTCTATAGAACTGGGTCAAAGTCGGAGCTGAAAACACATTTACTTGGACTTTAAACTGAATTCCTCTAGCTTTGCGTGACCTGTACCTATGAAACAAATGACTGGACATTTAATTTTATCACTACCCAAACATTACAAATGTTTCAGGGCTGATTGGCAGGGAGGTGGTCTCATTTCTTGCTGTGAAACCCCTAATCGGTTGGTTGTTAGTCCTTTTTCTGCCTTAGCTTGTTGGCTGTGATCTTCAGCCCTTGTCTGACTGACAAGCCTTATAAAACCTATAGCCAATATCAAAGGTATCCACAAGGGCCAGAGTGAAGGTCAATATCTTGTATTTGGTTCCTGCATGTCAAACCAGACCCTTGCAATTGTTGGGTACTGACACTCAGCAGGATTGATTTTATTGGGTGATTCAATTCCCTTCAATTGTTTTCCAAACATTGTTTTCAACTTGCCTGAATAATAGTTATTAAGCTTGGGCTGCTTCTTTTGTCCTACTTCCACCAGACTTGAATTACTATGGTGGCTTACCGTGATCTTACCATGGTCTTTGCACATTCAGCAAGAAAAAGCATGGATCCAGAATCACTTCTCCGTGGAAAAATGAACCTCAGAACACAAAGAAATTGAGCTGCGGGTGCTATTAGAGGAGGTGAGCTTGGAGTTGAGTGAACTCACCCATGTCCAGTGAGTGCATGTCTATTTAAGTGGATGTTTTATTACAGAGCTCAACTCTGATCCTAGAGGACCCCACATTTTACTGTTTTCTCTGCTCACAAAACACTGGATCCAACTAATCTGTTCATTTTCAAGCCCCTCCTAAGTAGAAGTGGATGAGCAATAGCAGGAAAACTCCAAAGGTTTTCCAGAACCAGAGCTGGGAACCTGTGTTCTACTGTAAACAGCCCTAGGTTGTGACGACAACCTTTCTTTCTTACCATCATCTTCCAGATCAAACAGCAAATCATAGAGATCACAGAAAAATCAAAGAGTCTTCGTTCCTCATCACAGACCCACAGATCTTACAGACCCTGAATAATGTAGAGCAAGGTACTGAGCAAGCGCCTCTATGTCTTGCATCACCACCTCATCTCCCCACGCTTCTCTCAACGTTTTCCCCACAGTCCTTGAAGAAGCGAGAATCTATCAGGTGACGAAGAGGTAGACAGCAGTGATCTGGAGAAAAGACTGTGAGCAGACCTCGGTTGGAATGTTAGGAATACCTTCTACCTGACAAAATGAAAGCAACAGTCTATGATGATTTTACCTTACCTGACTTCAAGGGCGTGGGAGGGGTTTTGACATTGGGGGGAACATATTTGCAAATATGATTTAGAGCCCACCCTATCCACTAAAATATTACCTATGAGCTGATTGCACTGTAGGTAAGGTAGTAAATCACTGCATGTTTAGTGATGTAGAACAACATTAGTGGAATTACAGTAAATTACAAACATATAAACAAAATACAACTTTATCTGTACTTCTGTTTATTATTAGATAAATCCTATTAAAGATCACTTTACAAACTAAACTAGATACTCTACACTACATGGTACTTGTTGGAAATTTCCTGGGAGCCAACACTACAAAGACCATAATCCTTTGCAGCAGTATACAGGGGTCTAGGGTTTAAAAAGTCAATGTTGGCCATCTTATTTTTTCTGTTTGGCATGGTCTTTATCCATATATTAGTGATGGCCAGATTAAGCCTTTGAAGCGTTGAAGCTTTCCCTCCAGATGGTTCAATTACTCGAAGCTTCATGTGCACAAGACCCCCCCCTGCTGGCCAAAACTTTAATTGTAATTTCAACTATTTGCGATGGCCTCTTGCAACGTTGTCAGCATGAAAAAGTATATACATAAAACTCATAAATTAAATTTTCAGTGGATTATTTATTTGTTTGATTGTGTGGGTCCGTTAATAAAAAAAAAACTGCCAGTATGATTTCAGTCAGTAAATTAATCCAATAGTATGTGAGATATTGATGTTAAAACTGTTGCAGGGGTTTTAAGAGATGGGACAGTGATTGTGGGGTGATGATGACTTTTGATTTTATTAAGAAACAATAAATCACGCCAATACTCGAACCACGTCCAGCGAGGCTACAGACGTCATCAGTGACATCACTCGCCCTTAACTTAACAAGCCTTGATATGCGAATCATAAACGACTTTCTGAATTTTTGGACACAAGCTCCGAAGCATCGGTATCATATGCCCATCACTACCATTTATGTTAATTTGTTTTATTTGATTGTGATTGTTTTCTTTGTTTAGCTCACTTGGTTTGCAATTCCTTTGTTGCACTGTTTGTATTGTTTTCACTGATCCTTATATATTTAGTTTATTTGTAGATAAACCATCCATTCATCCATCCATCATCTTCATTCATCCATCCATCCACACATTCATCCGTCCAATATCTATCCTCATCCATCCTTTCCTCAGCCATGCAATCATTATCCACCCATGCATCCGTTCTGCTCTTCACTGATGTAAAAGACTCTGTTCATCCTCCTGTGTTTTAATGGACACACCATCACGACAGCCACCCTTCCAGTAAGAGAATCCAACTGAACTTCTACAGTTCTGTTCTCAGAAAACTTTTAAACTATACATAATATAATATATATAAATATAACCTAAAAAAATATTTAGTGTAGTAGCAGTCTGCAGTTTGGGGCGTGGCCAGAGAGTAATGTCACTTTATGTTTCAGAGTGCTTTCTGACTAAAGTTAATATAAATGTTAGCTAACCCAAACCCTCCTAGTCTGTTACCATAACAACACATTACACTAAAGCTGTTTTATTACAGTATATGTGGTCATCGTTGCTATTCATTGCTCTCATCAGTGACCTCACGTTTAAAGCTGGCATGAGATACCCCAGCTCCAGCGAGGCGAGAACTTGAGTCAGTGAAGCTTTTCTGAACATGCATCTCAACACAAGCCTTAACAAAGTGAAAGACCACCTAACAACCAGAGCCAGCTGCGAACAATAAACACAGCGCGAAGGCTGTCAAAACGAGCTTTTAAAATAAGTGTTTTTAAACAGTTTTCACTTTTTCTGTAGTTTAATTTTTGGGTGGGACAAATCTACCTGTTTCTGATATTGGGTGGCACACATCTCCCCCATCCCACCCAGTTCCTACACCAATGCCTGACTTATACTAGGATGGCGTCTCTCAAGCTCAGAATGCCTGCTATAGTGCTATGTAACTTTAGCGAACACAAGACTTCTTGGCAGAACTGTGTAGCGGCGGCAGTAGCAGGTAGGTGGCAGTGTTATGGGCTGGCAAAGGTCTTAGTATTCTCTTGACCCACTCATCCATGTGGAAGGCACTCTCAACCCAGTTGGGTATAAATCCATCACTCATACATGCTGATCGTCCTCTGTGGGGAGGATGGGAACTCGACTGGAAAAGCCCCACACTGGTTGGAAGAACATGACCAAGACCTTCAAGTATTACCCGGGACCCCTAATTCCCAAGACTTGAACACAATTGAGCATCTGTGAACATCTACAGGTTTGTCTAGGAACAGGAACCCATATGGTTGACTCAGTAAAGCGGGAAAGACTCCAGTTTTATTTTAATGGTTGAGGTCACTGGACTAGATGATGCGGGTGGAACAGAAAAGGAAGAACCCAGAACTGCTCAATAACAATTATATGACTCAAATAAGGAATAAGAAATATTAAACATGCTTTAGTTGATACTTTATTGGTTAAATTTGTATATAATTTTTTATTTTGATCCAATTTTTGTAGAAGACTCAGAGTCTTCTACAAAAAGAATCAAAGTGAAGAAACTGTAGGAGTCCGTCAGTATCAGGTTACCGCCCCCCTTTCTGCTGCGTTCTGTTCAGCCTGTGAACTGATTTTGGAACAAAGTATTGATTTAATTCATTTTAATTTAATTATCAAAGTATGATCTGTATTATTGCTGTTTTACATGCACATCTACTTACGCTCAGCACCCAGGGTAGGTAGGCAGACACACGGGTGAAGACGGTGGGCTTCCTGATGATGTTGCAACCAGCAGTAGACACAAAGCTGGTGAGTCCGTGGACTACATAGCTGCCACCGACCGCACAGTTCAGAGGACCACCGGAGTCACCCTACAGCAAGAGACCACCAGATTAGTCCTCATGAGTTGATTTAGATTTGGAATAAATTTTATTCTAATAAAAAAGTAATGTGGCTCACGTTGCAACCGGCAGTGGTGCCTGAACCTCCAGCGCAGATCATGGTGGTTTTCACAGCTGTGCTCCACCAGCTGATGCTACTGCAGGTGGCGTAGTCTACTGACGGCACTGAAGCATATCTCAGCTGAGCAGAGAGAGGACCACCATCTAAAAAGGACAGAGAGAGAGAGAGAAGACTGGATTCAACTTAGAATCTAAGCAACAACAAAAGACTAGAGTCCTGAAGAACCAACGCTGGGTTTACATCATACATCACTGAAGGAAGTACAGATATCATCACTTCCACTCTTCTCTATAAGAGATAACACTGTCTCTCACTCTGTGTGACTCCCCAGCCAGTGACATAGCAGGCCGTGTTGCCTGGGAGGACCTGGCCTGCAGGAGGGAGAGGAGCCAGCTGCACATAGGAGTTGAGGATGGCATCGGAGGTCAGGCGGATCAGGGCAATGTCGTTCCTGAGATAAGAACATGTACATTGATCATCAGCTGCTTAGTGTACATAAAGGGGAATTCCACCAATATTTAAAAACCTCAGAATGGTTCATTGTCTGATTGTTCATTGTTCATTGGCTGATTTCTTTACAGTGGTGGTGAATGGAACCAGGGGTCACCATGTCTACTACACAAATATAGCCATCTTATCAGTGAATTTACAGGCGTTTATATGATGGAAATGATGGAAAAATATAGAAAAATCTTTATAAAAAAAAACATGTTGTCTTTGGGGACTATTTTGCCTTGTAACACTCTGCATATATCCCTCCACCATGAACAGCTTAAAAGAAATGGATTAAAACACATTTGAAGCCCAAACTATCATAAAAGAGTGCCAGATGTCAGTCCACATATAACCATTGCAAATTGAAACGTTTCTGTGAGGGAGAATTTAGAGGTGGATGTCTGGTTCCTATCACCACCACTGTAAACAACTCTGACTTGGTATAATTCTCTAGAATTCAGCGTTACACACTCTTAATGACTTTGCATTTTTACTGTGTTTACAGCTAAACAGATTCCACACTCATATCCCAAATTACAACAACTTGAATGAAGAATGTGAAACAGACCCGGCAGTCAGATCACGGTTATAGCTGGGGTGGATGATGATGCGACTGACTCCAAAGAACTGCTCCTTGCCGTTCTCAGGTTGAGTCAAATCATGTTCACCAAGAACAACGAGGGACACCTGAAAGCTGCAGAAGAGAACAAAAACAATGTTCACTGTATGAAACTGAAGGCAGATCTTTTGCAGCTGTTGCTGTAAGATACTCACTTACCCATCCACACACTGAGCAGTGGTCAGCACCCACTGCTTTCTGATCAGGACCCCTCCACAGACGTGGTTGTAGCATGTCCCACTCTGAACCCGCAGTGAGACCTGTGTTCATCAACAGAGACATATGCTACATGATGCATTTTCTGCTATCTACACAGTCTGTATTTCATAAATCATAGTTTTTACCTGCCAGGGCCAGAAGTTGGGAGTTGTTACTGAACCACCAATAACTTTGCTCTGTCCCTGTCCAGCTTGTCCAAAGGGGGCGACCCCAGTCTGGTTGTTCTGGCCATTCTGGCCAAGCACTGTCATCATCATGGAGAAACATAGATAAACCAGTTTAAGACAAAGAACTCAATTAAAACCTTTGATAAAGTCAGTCAGTATTGAGGACTTACCAAGAGCTGCGACGGTGGCAAAGTAGAGGATTCTGAGCATCTTTGCAGATATTCAGGATGATGTGCAGAGCAGAAAGCTGAGGAGCCTTTTATACAGTGAGCAGCGGGTGTCACTGGGAGGGGTTGCATGTGGATATAGGTCATAAACAAAAGGTTATACACAACATACACCAGATTTCCAGTAAGGAAACTGAACCTAATATTTAGGGCATCTGAGAAATGTTTAATGAAGACGTGCAATCAATGCTAAATACTGCTGCTATTGTTAAGACACTGAGGTCAGTCTTTCCTGTCAAACCTCTCCAACTAAACCTTCAGTATTAATAGTTCAGCCTATTATAAGTTCAACATATATGTTTTCTGAGGAATCCAACAGCTACACGTACACTTGCTACATCAAATATGTTTGTCTTAGCTCCGCTTAAATGTGTGATGGGTTTCTTTCCTGCTATTTAATGTCTAATCTAAAAGCTGCTTATAAGCACTTAGGACAAGTTTGTGTCATAAAAGAAGAATGTAAACTGGACAGTTACAGGGTTGCCAGTAATTTGTGACGACATTTCTGTAACAAAAGCAGGAAAAGTGCTTCTTACTACATGCAGTGATTTGGATTGGTTGTACTGATGAACCTCTTTTGCAGTGAGGAAAACATTGACTGGAAGCCAATTTGAATGAGATTGTTACTAACTGGTGACAAACCACCTTCATTCATCGAGAACGACATTGAGTGATTTTATGTGCGCTTAATATAATAATTATCTTCAAATTTCTACAGTTTCTGATTATTCATATGTTTACAGCAATACACTTTCAAAGCTACTATGAAATGTTCTTCATTTTCTAGATCAGTGGTTTTCAACCTGTGGGCCACAGACGTACTGCAAGGTGGCCGTAGGCCAAAAATCTTCCTCTTTTTTTTTTTTTTTTTTTTTTGCTAAGTATTTTTTCTCCAATAAATTGATAGTTCAGCATATTTAGTTTATTTGCAAAACAAAACGTGTTTAGTTTGAGTTCGTTAATTGGTTTGGTGTAGTACAGGCACATGACGCAGCGCTAACTAGTGGATTAACTAGCGAGTTAGTTAGCTACTTCAGTCTGAGTGAAGCTGTTGTCTGGTATACACATCATGGATAAATGGTTAAAAACAGGGTCTTTGACAACAAAAGACCCTGAAGCTGGACCATCTACAAGTGAAGCAGCCACTATCTCTTACTGAGAGAACCGAGAAAAGCAAGTATAAATCGAAAAGAAGAAAATACAGCAGTGAGTAGCTAGCACTAGGCTTCACAAGCACAGAGAAAGGAAACAAGCCGCTACCTCTCTGTGTTGTGTGTTTGGAGGTCTTCGCAAATGAAGCGCTGAAGCCCACCAAGTTACGTCGACATTTGGAGGCTAAACACAGCGAGTATTCATTTTCAGAACAAACTTAAAGAATACCAAAGCAGGAAAAAGACCCATAAATTGGCTTGCTCTGGAACCCATAATGCTAAAGCTTTTGAGGCTTCCTACAGTGTTGTGCAGCTTATAGCGAAGGCTGGAAAGGCTTACAGGAATAGGCCAAATACAGGAATAGGCTTAATCTGGAGCCAGACCTCCGTTTTAAACTTTCTGCACTTCAACCTGACATCCACCACTTGTTAGCTGGCAGACAACATCATCCATCTCATTAGGTGAGTGACTAAAAGTGCTGTAGATGGTACGTTTCTTTTGTTGTGTGATTATGCAGTAAGTTTCACAGGTCATATGGATGGTTGGACTGGATTTGGTTTTCAACAGCAATATAAAATATTCTGGGGGGCCGTGGAAAGTTTGGGGTGGGTTAAGTGGGCCTTGGGTTGCAAAAGGTTGGGAACCCCTGTTCTAGATGATAGATTTGTTTTATGTTGTCAGGTACTTGCTATTTAAAAAATATTCGCAGCATAAAGTTTGAATATCATAATACTTTTACATCACGTCTTCTTCTGTGAGTTTATCGGCTGGAATCCAAGTACTGCCCGACTCATGTAGACCTGGATGTTCCCTGCTAGCTGATCACTCAAGTTTCTGCAGGTATTGCTTTATTAAGTGCATGTAACAATATAGCATGTTCTGCTTTCTCTTAGTTAGTTTCTTTTTTTTTTTTTTTACCTTTGGTTATCCTATCCTTTTTATCACTTCATTTCTTTTATTTCCTATTTCCTGTTTTTCTCCCTTTTTGATAAATGTTCATCTAAATAAACCTTATTTTAATATAAGTGAGTCTTGGTGTGTTTTCAATATTATTACAAGTGTGTGGATCCCTGAACTCAAACCCACCTTATAGGTATAGGTTTGTGTGATGTGTTGGTGTTTCAGTAGCTGATGGTATAAGATTCTGATACTAGACTACTTCAGTAAACAGGATACACCACTGAATCAGAACACACGTTAGAAATGATGAGGGTCCAGACCTTGGACTGAGGAGATCTCCTCTGACTGGACCTTTATGAACTCTAATTAAACACCCCTACTATACAGTGTTCTACATAGAACAGTCTCTATAGTGACCAGTGAACCAGTAAACGAGTGGACCATTTCACACACAGCGTAACTTTTTTTACCCAATCATCATGAAGATTTCACACTGTATACAGCTGCTGATCTTAAATCAATCAATCAATAAACCTTTATTTCCACTCGGAAATACTAATTTTCAATGTAGCCGAGCATTACAATTTCACAAGGGGATTGACAAAAAAATAAAATTATATATATATATATATATATATATATATATATATATATATATATATATATATATATATATATATATATATATATATAAATGAACTTTAATATAGGAACATTAGAAAAGTAAAAAAAATAAAGCAGATAGAATTCACAGACAATAGAAATGGAACAATAGAAACCCCTTCATACTGTATACCCCTCCACTGTTAACGCATTTAAATAATTCATTTCTACAAACTGTCATGAAGCAACGTCTCAGCTATCAGGCAGCTCATTCATAACTATTTCCTGTGGTAACTTTTTGAGAGGGAGCGTTTAAAGGTGGACGTCCGGTTCTATTCACCACCATTGTGACTGATTCTAACGTTTCACACCAAATCACTCTTAATGAGTTCTGCATTGAATTCCTCGTTCATTTAAACATACAGCAGTTAATAAGTAATAAAAATAACTGTGCAACAGATTTACAAGGAGCCTAAAGGCTTTGAGCACCCACTCGTGCCCTGAGGACTCTTTTCTTCATCGTTTCCTGGTTACTACAAAGAAGTTCTTCAGATTACATTGTCATCATTCATCTCTCCCAGCAATGTGTGTGCACACGTGTGAGAGCGTGTGAGTAAATGTGTGAGTTTGTTTTTGTGTGTGTAAGTGTGTATGTGCAAGTGTGCGTGAGGTGAGTGTGAGTTGGTGTTTGAATGTGTATGTGTGTGTAAGAGTGTCTGAGTGAGTGTATGTGAATGTGTGTAAGTTTGTGTGTGTTTGTGAGTGTGTGTGTGTGAGTTTGTCTGTGCACAAAAGTGTGTGTGTGAGTGTATGAGTGAATGTGAGTATGTGAGAGTGAGTGTGTGATTATGTGAATGTGTGAGAGTGTCTGAGTGAATGGGAGTGTATGCAAGTGAGTGTGTATGTGTGTGAGTGTCTGAGTGAATGTGAGTGTGTGAGTATGTGAATGTGTGTGTGAGAGTGTCTGAGTGAATGTGAGTGTGTAAGTGTGTGAATATGTGAATGTGTGTGAGAATGTCAGAGTGAATATGAGTGTGTGCGAGTGAGTGTGTGAGTATGTGAATGTGTGTGTGTCTGAGTGAAGGTGAGTGTGTAAGTGTGTGCAAATGAGTGCATGTGTGTTTGAATATGTGAATGACTGCATTTGTATTTGTGTGTGTGAGAGAGAAAGAGTTTCTGAGTGAGTATGAGTGTGTGCGAGTGTGTGTGTGAGTGAATGTGTGTGAGAGTGTTTGTGACTGTGTGTGTGTGTGTGTGTGTGTGTGTGTGTGTGATTGACTGCATGTTTATCTTTTTGTGTGTGTGTGTGTGTGTCAGTGTGTGTGAGTATGTGATTGGTGATTGACTGCATGTGTGTGTGTGTGTGTATCTACCCTGTGCTGGTCAGGTGGTCTGTCCAGGCTGTTTCCTGCCCTCCACTGTCTGAGTGCTAAGAGAGGCTCCAGCTCCCCCGGCCATCCAGAAGAATGAACAGTTTGGTAAATGACTGACTGACTGACTGACTGTTTTACCCTATAGGATGAATCTTCTGCCCCGCCTTACAGAGAGACTGTGAGGTAGGTCTCATTCTCTGAACTCTCATCCTGACATCATCACTTAACTGTCTTGTGATCTTACGTTAATGAAACCTGTCTTCTTGAGGTCACCACTTAGAAAAACAGCTTTTGTTATCTTCTAGACACAAAACAAATAAGATAACTATTATTATCTTGAGATCATGAGATAAAGCAGTTGTGATCTTGAGAAAACAAGCCAATATCACAGCTTAACAGTCCAGAAAATTAGAACGACCTCATGGCCTCATAGCAGGGGCGTAGCTAGCCCTAGATTAGGGGTAGTGAAATCAGTAGGCGAGCGCGGCTAGTATGTCTGAATACTCAGTAGTGAAATCAGTAGGCGAGCGCGGCTAGTATGTCTGAATACTCAGTAGTGAAATCAGTAGGCGAGCGTGGCTAGTATGTCTGAATACTCAGTAGTGAAATCAGTAGGCGAGCGCGGCTAGTATGTCTGAATACTCAGTAGTGAAATCAGTAGGCGAGCGTGGCTAGTATGTCTGAATACTCAGTAGTAAATCAGTAGGCGAGCGCGGCTAATATGTCTGAATACTCAGTAGTGAAATCAGTAAGTGAGCACGCCTAGTATGTCTGAATACTCAGTAGTGAAATCAGTAGGTGAGTGCGGCTAGTATGTCTGAATACTCAGTAGTGAAATCAGTAGGTGAGCGTGGCTAGTATGTCTGAATACTCAGTAGTAAATCAGTATTCGAGCGCAGCTAATATGTCTGAATACTCAGTAGTGAAATCGGTAGGCGAGCGTGGATAGTATGTCTGAATACTCAGTAGTGAAATCAGTAGGCGAGCGTGGCTAGTATGTCTGAATACTCAGTGGTGAAATCAGTAGGCGAGCGTGGCTGGTATGTCTGAATACTCAGTAGTGAAATCAGTAGGCGAGCGTGGCTAGTCTGTCTGTATACTCAGTAGTGAAATCAGTAGGCGAGCGTGGCTAGTCTGTCTGTATACTCAGTAGTGAAATCAGTAGGCGAGCGTGGCTAGTATGTCTGAATACTCAGTAGTGAAATCAGTAGGCGAGCGTAGCTAGTATGTCTGAATACTCAGTAGTGAAATCAGTAAGTGAGCACGGCTAGTATGTCTGAATGCTCAGTAGTAAATCAGTAGGCGAGCGCGGCTAGTATGTCTGAATACTCAGTAGTGAAATCAGTAGGCGAGCGCGGCTAGTATGTCTGAATACTCAGTAGTGAAATCAGTAGGCGAGCGTGGCTAGTATGTCTGTATACTCAGTAGTGAAATCAGTATTCGAGCGCGACTAATATGTCTGAATACTCAGTGGTGAAATCAGTAGGCGAGCGTGGCTAGTATGTCTGAATACTCAGTAGTGAAATCAGTAGGCGAGCGTGGCTAGTATGTCTGAATACTCAGTAGTGAAATCAGTAGGCGAGCGTGGCTAGTATGTCTGAATACTCAGTAGTGAAATCAGTAGGCGAGCGCGGCTAGTATGTCTGAATACTCAGTCATGAAATCAGTAGGCGAGCGCGGCTAGTATGTCTGAATACTCAGTAGTGAAATCAGTAGGCGAGCGCGGCTAGTATGTCTGAATACTCAGTAATGAAATCAGTAGGTGAGCGCGGCTAGTATGTCTGAATACTCAGTAGTGAAATCAGTAGGCGAGCGCGGCTAGTATGTCTGAATACTCAGTAGTGAAATCAGTAGGCGAGCGCGGCTAGTATGTCTGAATACTCAGTAGTGAAATCAGTAGGCGAGCGCGGCTAGTATGTCTGAATACTCAGTAGTGAAATCAGTAGGCGAGCGCGGCTAGTATGTCTGAATACTCAGTAGTGAAATCAGTAAGTGAGCACGGCTAGTATGTCTGAATGCTCAGTAGTAAATCAGTAGGCGAGCGCGGCTAGTATGTCTGAATACTCAGTAGTGAAATCAGTAGGCGAGCGCGGCTAGTATGTCTGAATACTCAGTAGTGAAATCAGTAGGCGAGCGTGGCTAGTATGTCTGTATACTCAGTAGTGAAATCAGTATTCGAGCGCGACTAATATGTCTGAATACTCAGTGGTGAAATCAGTAGGCAAGCGTGGCTAGTATGTCTGAATACTCAGTAGTGAAATCAGTAGGCGAGCGTGGCTAGTATGTCTGAATACTCAGTAGTGAAATCAGTAGGCGAGCGTGGCTAGTATGTCTGAATACTCAGTAGTGAAATCAGTAGGCGAGCGCGGCTAGTATGTCTGAATACTCAGTCATGAAATCAGTAGGCGAGCGCGGCTAGTATGTCTGAATACTCAGTAGTAAATCAGTAGGCGAGCGCGGCTAGTATGTCTGAATACTCAGTAATGAAATCAGTAGGTGAGCGCGGCTAGTATGTCTGAATACTCAGTAGTGAAATCAGTAGGCGAGCGCGGCTAGTATGTCTGAATACTCAGTAGTGAAATCAGTAGGCGAGCGCGGCTAGTATGTCTGAATACTCAGTAGTGAAATCAGTAGGCGAGCGCGGCTAGTATGTCTGAATACTCAGTAGTGAAATCAGTAGGCGAGCGCGGCTAGTATGTCTGAATACTCAGTAGTGAAATCAGTAGGCGAGCGCGGCTAGTATGTCTGAATACTCAGTAATGAAATCAGTAGGTGAGCGCGGCTAGTATGTCTGAATACTCAGTAGTGAAATCAGTAGGTGAGCGCGGCTAGTATGTCTGAATACTCAGTCATGAAATCAGTAGGCGAGCGCGGCTAGTATGTCTGAATACTCAGTAGTGAAATCAGTAGGCGAGCGCGGCTAGTATGTCTGAATACTCAGTAGTGAAATCAGTAGGCGAGCGCGGCTAGTATGTCTGAATACTCAGTAGTGAAATCAGTAGGCGAGCGCGGCTAGTATGTCTGAATACTCAGTAGTGAAATCAGTAGGCGAGCGCGGCTAGTATGTCTGAATACTCAGTAGTGAAATCAGTAGGCGAGCGCGGCTAGTATGTCTGAATACTCAGTAGTGAAATCAGTAGGCGAGCGCGGCTAGTATGTCTGAATACTCAGTAATGAAATCAGTAGGCGAGCGCGGCTAGTATGTCTGAATACTCAGTAGTGAAATCAGTAGGTGAGCGCGGCTAGTATGTCTGAATACTCAGTCATGAAATCAGTAGGCGAGCGCGGCTAGTATGTCTGAATACTCAGTAGTGAAATCAGTAGGCGAGCGCGGCTAGTATGTCTGAATACTCAGTAGTGAAATCAGTAGGCGAGCGCGGCTAGTATGTCTGAATACTCAGTAGTGAAATCAGTAGGCGAGCGCGGCTAGTATGTCTGAATACTCAGTAGTGAAATCAGTAGGCGAGCGCGGCTAGTATGTCTGAATACTCAGTAGTGAAATCAGTAGGCGAGCGTGGCTAGTATGTCTGAATACTCAGTAGTAAATCAGTAGGCGAGTGCGGCTAGTATGTCTGAATACTCAGTAGTAAATCAGTAGGCGAGTGCGGCTAGTATGTCTGAATACTCAGTAGTAAATCAGTAGGCGAGTGCGGCTAGTATGTCTGAATACTCAGTCATGAAATCAGTAGGCGAGCGCGGCTAGTATGTCTGAATACTCAGTAGTGAAATCAGTAGGCGAGCGCGGCTAGTATGTCTGAATACTCAGTAGTGAAATCAGTAGGCGAGCGCGGCTAGTATGTCTGAATACTCAGTAGTGAAATCAGTAGACGAGCGTAGCTAGTATGTCTGAATACTCAGTAGTGAAATCAGTAGGCGAGCGCGGCTAGTATGTCTGAATACTCAGTAGTGAAATCAGTAGGCGAACGTGGCTAGTATGTCTGAATACTCAGTAGTGAAATCAGTAGGTGAGTGTGGCTATTATGTCTGAATACTCAGTAGTGAAATCAGTAGGCGAGCGCGGCTAGTATGTCTGAATACTCAGTAGGTATCCAGTAGTAGGTGAACGGTACCCAGATGACCTCCTAAATCAGCAACCATTTTTATGTAGGCGAACACAGCACACTGTGTATCCCATGATTCTCCTGGAGCCGTGCATGAATTTAAAGTGGAGTAAATAAACGGTGTAAAGCTGAACGTCGGCTGTGTGTATGTAGCTACGGTTACTGAACTGCCGCTACAGAAGTTAGCGCTACTGCTGAGATAAACAATAATTACATTCCTCCCGTTTCATCTTCTCTGAGCTACAGCTTCACACCGTCTGATACATAATCAGATAAAAACACAGATCAGAGTCACTAAAAGATCTAAATGTGTCAGTAAACGAGCTTTTAAATGAATAGCAGGACTTTAACGGTGGTGGTCTGACGTCTTGCGTCACAGGACCCTGGCGATATGGTGGACGTATTACGTCTGAGATTGTGTGGTACTAAAACTCACCTACTGAAATTACCTACTAGTCTGACGCTCAAGCAGTACACACTGACTCTAATCTAGTACCTACTGACTAGTAGGCGAACTCGGAGACACCTTATGTTTACATTTATTTCCTGTAGCAGATGTTTTAATCTGTCCTCACTTACAACATCAACTAAATTTGATCGCAGGTGTTCAAACTTTTGCACACAACTATAAAAAATGTAAAAGTTAAAACACACAAACTTATTTACAGACCCCTTAAAGGACCAGGTCCAAACTTTTATTAAACACTTCAGTAAGAGATAAGAATGATCTAGTTCACATGCTGATCCATGTAGTTTCTTGTGATGTGTGTATGTGAAAAAGAACCCTCTAGATTTCCTGAAAAAGGAGGTCAGAAACAAAGCCGGCGAGACGGCACACTTCTGTGAAAAGACCTCTAGCACAGAGTTATTTATAGAATGAATAGGAGGAGGAAGTGGTGCTCGCTCTTCTCGGAAACTTTATAGGGCCTATCAAACCAATACTGGACGATGATCTGGCTTTACTTTACACTGATAAGCAATAACTAGAGAATGATTACATTTCCAAGAGTAAACTGTAAATAATGCAGTGCACATTTTCTGATTTTCTGATGCTGATTTAAATTTAATCAATCAATTCAATTAATTAATTATTTTTACTGGGAAGGCTGGAATGGAGGGTGACCCTTGTTGTCAATGCAGTCGAGTCTGTACAGCTTACAGGGATTAAAAAACAAATGGAAATAAATTTGAACCTAATAAACTACATATACATAAAGCAGTACGTACAGCAAATTAACAATGAACTATACTATATATTTATTATTTTATTTTTTTATTGTATTTATTACTATTAATATTACTATTCAGTTCTTTTATTTAATTTTAGTCTCATCGTATTATTAGTTATATTCAGAAATGATTCGATATATATATATATATATATATATATATATATAAAACTGGGCCCAGTATTGAACCTTGTGGGACCCCTGTTAATGTTAATATGTCAAATTCCATAGTGAACACATAAGGGTTATTTCTGACCCATGTTGTGTGTTAGAAGGCAGTAATACAAACATTTTTATGTCTATGAATAAAGTAAAATAATTAAACTGAAATCAGGATTTATGATGATCAAAAACAAGCGCGTTGAGGAATTCATGGAAGCTTGAATGATATAGAAGATAAAATCTCAGTGGGGTCACTCTTGAGTTTGCCTATGTGCCAACTTTCTTGGAAATTAAGAGTAAATTGTATTTAAACTAAGCAGCCTGTAGGGCATATATATATATATATATATATATATATATATATATATATATATATATATATATATATATATATATATATATATATATATATATAAATGTATTAATTTATTTATGTATTTATTTATTTTTATTATTCAGTATAATAGCATAGTTAGGTAGTTTTGAGTGTGATCCACTGTATTAAACACATTTATACATCCAGACAGTTCTGGATAACAGTGGACTTGATATGTTTGATCTAAGAGCAGATTTGAGCAGCAAAGTGTTTGGGGAAAAAAAAACAGCTGGCACCAACAAAGTGACACTAGTAAGGACAACATATCACTTAACACTATAGCTTCCAGTGACCAAACAAAATACCACAGACTGCTGTTTGTTTTATTATCAAAAACTTTATTTATCAAACAAAAAGAATGCACAATTGAAATAACATTTCTATATAAAAAAGGACCATTAGACTGTTCTACAGTGCATTACAAAACCAGCAATTGTATACAACGTCGTGGGTAGAAACAGCCAAGGGGGTGTTCTCACTTTAGACGGTGTGCAGTGTTCGCCCCTCCCTTCACATGGCAACAAAATGTACACTTCCATATTTCAGTGACTACTCTAATTTGGTTAACAACGCTAAAATTGGACAATTTAAGGATGAAGTCAAAATACATATAAGAAGATGCCTTCTTCTCACCTTATTACCTCAGATAGAAGGAAATCCAGGAGAAACTAGAGTATAAAAAAGCTTGTGTCACAGTATTGGCATTGTGGTTGAGCTTGTGTCTTACTAATGTAGAATCACTAGCGGGTTGGGCTGTTTTTTACCCCAGTCGAAGTGTCCAAATTTAGGGGACTGTGTAAAACCTCAGCTTAGAAGTTTCTGGACCGTTGATCCAGTTTGAAAGTTTACGCAGACCGAATTCGCCCCATTCTTATATCCACAAACTGAAGCCTGATTAGGGACCCAATACTCTACTGGTTTAGAGTAGTATTGCCCAGCCAAATACGACTCCATGACTGATTCATGCTCCGCCCACAAATGGGATCTTTCATAGCAACTGTTGCTTGGTTGGACAAGCTTTACAGAACTCTAGCCGAAATCCCATTCACACTAATAAGAAACTGCGGCATATGGTTTAGTAAACATGCCTGCATGTAGAGTTGTGCCATTAATTTCAAATGGTATTAGTTTTGTATGAGTTTTACTGGATGTTATACTCTGTATATTGTGGAACTTATACTTTTCCGTTGGAAGGTAAAGAGGTCCTCTTTGTTTGGCTGTTACTGACTTGTTTTCTGTTTTAATGGGGAAAACACGTTGCTGGCAAATCCCTTAGATTACTGGCAGCTATGCTACAGTGGGCCAATCGTGGGTTAAGAAACCAGCCTTGTAATCGCAAGCTTGCTGGTCTATATTCCCTGAACCAACATGATTTAAGAGACCTTGAGCAAGACACCAATCCCTCAACTGCTCCCATGGAAGCTGTGGATAGGGCTGCCCACCACTCCGGGCAGATGTGCTCACTGCCCCCTGGTGTAGGTTAAATGCGGAGGTCAGGCTTTCACAAAGCATTATAGCTCACCCTGCATTCATTTACTATCAGAGTCACTTTTGTTTGCGTTTAACCCATCTGTGCAGTGAAACACCCACATACACACACACTAGTGAATATACACACTAGGGGGCAGTGAGCACACTTGCCTGGGGTGGTGGGCAGCCCTATCCACAACACCCAGGAAGAGTGCCTTACTCAAGGGCATTTCAGTTGTGTTTTGTTGGTTCAGGGGATCGAACTGGCAACCTTCTGATTACTGGGACTGGATCCCTAACCTTCAGCCCACAACTGCCCCTCTAACGACATTCTAAATGATTAGCATCAACAGATTCTTCATAGCCATCACAGACACAGACTTCTGATCTCTGGAGTTACTATTACAACCAGCATTGTGTTCCTGTTCTCAACAGTGTGGTGGTGGAAGAGAGGCTCATAGCTGCTGTTACTTCCTTTCTCATCAGATAGATGAGGGAAGAAAGTAGTGGACATTGTCAGTGCTGGTTGTTTAATAGCTAACCAGGTTAGCCAGCACCCTAACTGGCCAATGAAACAGTCAGACTTCCAAACAAATCCACTCGTTTGTTGACTTTCTGGATTTTCTGTTAATTGACTGTGGGTTACATCAAAATAGCTTCAGGGGTAAGATTTGGAACCATAAACTCTGTTTGACCAGTCAATGACCGGTCAGAGACAGCCATGTGGTGGACATGGACACCTATGGTAGACGCTGGGTCATTATTTTTCTTCCCTTCATGGCAGAGAATAGCTTTTTAGTGGCAGAAACATCAAGAATATAAAGCAATTATCAGTCCGATGAGCTCTAAGACACAGTGGCATTGCTTTCTGCCTCTAAAAATGCTTTACCTCCTACAAGTTCTTCCTCTAAGCTGCTTGGCTGATCCTCATGTTTCGCTTGACTGGCTATTTGTCGTAAATGTCACATCTTCAATCCCAGTTTGAGTATCTATGTTATTAAATCAAGTGATCCATGCTTGCATCTATTAGCTCTTAGATCACGTTGATCCTTGAAAAACGCTAAAAACCACGTTCAGTCTATCGGAATAGCATGACTTGCATGAAACGCATACCAAATAAATACCTGTGGAAATGAATCGCACACTCTAAACGTAGGGATTTCGACAAAAACTGCGCTCTCATCAGGTTTTATGGTAATTTCCCCCGGGTTCCCTGCTTGTCCAACCTAACCAAAGTAATTATGACAGAACGCAGAGCGCGCAAAGGCCAATTGGGGGGGGGGGGGACATTGTGAATAAAAAGAAAAAGAAAGAAAGAAAGAAAGAAAAGGCATCATAAGACACAAAGTTGTCTGGCATATGTGAGATCACAGGATATATACTGTATATATACTGATCCTCCACCAACAAACAAGGTTATGTTAAAATGGGTTGCCAGAAAGTTGTTCAAACTTGAAGTTATTGTTCGTACTACCTTAAAAAGTCATTCGAACTTGAAATAATTGACTTACTATTTGAAATTCAACTTTTTTCACGGTGTGGGGATTCAGTATTGTGGACGCTCATTGGAAATTGTTTGCTTGCTTGTTGTTAATGGGCCAAATAAACCAAACGGTCACACTGTCTTCATAAATTAGTACGAGAGGAACACTCCAAACAATATATTAAATTTCCTGGTAGAAACCCCGCCCACCCTTTACCTAACCCCACCCACCCCCACCACCACTCCCCAGTCCCACCCACACCCAAAAATGTTCCAAAATCCCCCCCACCTTCCCCACCAAAACCCAGAACCCCGAAAGCATTTAACTACCGTCTTCCCCTCAATTGCTCTATGGTACTGTACAATTCTTAGAAAACAGCATATTTTCTTGTGTTGCTACAGTTCGTCCATGGTAAAGTTCACACACAGAGCTTACAAGAAAAATACTGAACGCGGGGCCGAGCCTCTCGATCTTTCCCGGGCGGAAGGAATGACGGAATCTATCGTTCTTCTCTTTTTTTTGTGTGTGTGTGTGTGTGTGTCTTGCAAGTGTAGGCAAGTGCAATCCTGAAAACGAGAGATGCTTTTTTCTTGTGTTCACACTGCATAAATAAATAAAGAGAGGAAAAAGAAAATATATAGGCACATACAAACATCTCCTTGTGTCTCTCCTTCACGTACGACATGAAACATGACTTTAAGGGCAAATGGGGAGAAAAAAAAAGAAAAAAAAAAGAAAGTAAAACATCGCTTGGTGAGGACATAGACGAGCATGCTGACTTGACAGTGTTCGCTGCTTCAGGTGACCGCCGCAGTCTTCTGTGCTCTCGTCATCGTTGTTGTCGCTGTTGTCGTCGTCATATGTCGCTTGCTCCCTCTCTCCTCCCTTGTCCCGAAGGAGTCCCACCCATCATTGTGGAAAAAAAAGAAACAAACAAACAAAAACAAAAGCACAGGAACTCCAAATATGGGCAGTTTCGCGATTCCTTCAACACCACAGTGTTTTCTTCAAACCCCACCCAACCCCCCTACCCCCCCGAAACTTCCAACGGTTATAGGCTTCAGGTTATAAGTATTCATAACTAGGAAACAGCACAGAGTGATCATGAGAGCTACAAGCCGCGGTTCTTTTCTGCTTTTCTTTTTTTGAACGTCCCTCAAAAATAGTTGCAGCTTCTTTACTGAATCGGTTGATGTAAAAATATACAATATAATAAATGTACATCGTTTATGCATCGTTGTGTTTCGTTTTTTTTCTTTTTTTCTTTTTCTTTCACAGTAAAATGACCTCTCGGTATCTGTGAGATCGGGAACCGAAGAACGAGGTATATTTGCGAGCGAGATGGATCCTTTCACGTTAGCCACGAGATATGGTCTCCGAAGGGTTTTTTTTTAAGGGCTTCCTTCTGACCGCTGACGTGAAACGTGGAGGCGGAGGGACGACCGGACGCGTTGTTCTTTTCGCGTGTACGGCGACCTGTGGCGAGGAATCTTGGCAGAAGGACACGGGCATGATGTCCGCAATGAGGAAATGTCCACAGAAGCTTGATATTTTTTGGCGAAAAGGCCGAGAGCTGTGGTGACCTTAGTGGTGGGCTGGGCAGGTCAGGAGAGAGGGAACACTGGAGCAACAGAGGAATGGACCTGAGCAAGGATGGAGACTGTGGGGGTGGGGTTGGGGGGGGGCGTTGATGGAAAAGAGAGCATGAAGGACTCCTACTCGGAACCTAGAGATCAGTCATTGCTCCAGCTTCTGCTGGTGGAGAGGTGGTGTTAAACGCTCCAGCCCAAAACCAACCCGAAACCGAACGGCAAGAAGATCCGGATGGTGAAGGAAACATCTCAAGGTGGCCCTTAATGAGAACCCCAAATGAAGGACATTATAAAAAAATATAATAAAATAAAACAAAAAAAAAAAAAAAACATCTCCTACATGAGTCTTTTCCCTTTTTTTTACTGTCTGCTTGCAGGATTTTGCTGATGAACGTGAAAATGATGGTGAAGGAATCAGCTGGAGGTGGGGAACACAGAATGGAGGTCTATGTAAAAAAAAAAACAAACAGAAAGAAAGACAAACACGCTGCCTCCTGCAAGTTGTGTGATTTTCCCTTTTTCTGGTCTCATCGCAGGGGATGAACGCATGAGTGCAGAGTGGAAACGAAGGCCAGAGCAAAGGAACGTGGGACACCGGAGAGTCTGAAAGGCCTCTGGCCCAGTTCGAGGTGTCTCGTTCCTTGGCCTGAACTCCTCGTAGGGGTTCAGGACGCAGGCGGGTCCGCCCTGGACGTTAAAAGGCCGAGCCGGTGATGGCGTTCAGCTGCTTCATCAGCCCCTCTAGACTGGCCATCTGTTCACTCAGGTCGTCCTGTTCATATACCTGCAAGAAACAAACAGAAACAGTCATTACCATTACAGAGCCTGTATCTTCAGTAAGGGGCTTAGATTCAAATATCTCATTTTAAAGCTAGTATTTAAAGATATGAGGTATCATGCCATCTTTAGCTCTTGATGTACTTTCTAGTTGGGATGTTTGATGCTTTCCAAAATTCTATACTTGCCCCCCCTCTCCCACCCCACCAACATTGGCCCTTTCAAAGTGGGCTAGAGGTTGTTTGGGAAATTGCTAAACAGGGCAGGTCTATTTTTGCTGTCTGGCTGCTGTAATTTAGGTGATAGAAATGGAATTACACCGTAGCTTGGGCCTTTGCTTTTATTACATAGAGTCACTCTGGCAAAACCCCAATTTTGTGCCATTTGTCTGGCCAATTTGTCTGGTTCTTATGAGCTTCAGGGACAGTTCAGTTCACAACCGCTAAATGACTTAATACAGCAAAAACAGTGTAATTCTAAAGGTCTTGAACTGGCACTAATGCTACACCCCAATGGTTTGCTTTTGGAGGAAAGCCAGGCTCAAACAGTGGAGTGGAATCAGTGAAAGCTTCGGTATTCAAGCTGTTTTCCACCAAGTCACAGTGTTTATAGACATATTGAAAGAGACAAGCTACATTAATAACATAAATGATCTGTGCACAGATGAAATGCATGCATTCTGGTTGTTCTTTCACTGGCAGCTGGGATTTGTATTCATACAGACGCTCTACAAAATGATCCAGCCATGGCTAAAGAGATGATACACATGAATTTTGGTCATTCCGCCACTAGCTACTGGTATGGTAAGCGCTAAGTGGTTCCTAGGCATGCATTTAAGCTTGGCCTCCACTTTATGTCCCTAACAGCATCAATAACAAAACTGCTGTAATAGGCTTGACGTTCACTGGTAGTCTGTTAGTGGTGCAGTTTGCCACCGAGTGATTTGAGTTTGACGGTTAAACTGATGTTGACTGTATGTGCACCCAGTTACAAAGCTTTCCAGAAATGTCAATCACTTCCAATATGTCGGTTAACAGCATTATGCCCCAGTGACACACATTCTCCAAACCCCATGTTTCCATAACAACACACACAGGGCTTTAATATGGCCTGCAATTTTGGTATGCAGTTTTTGACTGATTATAGTCAGAGAGCATTCCGTCTGACCGCAAACCAGTCATAGCCCAACAAAACCGTGTCTAAACAGCAGTTAAACAAAATTCTGTTCGAATCCCACTGTAACCATATATATATATATATATATATATATATATATATATATATATATATATATATATATATATATATATATATATATAATGTAAATCTTAAAGTTACTGTAGCTCAAAAAATTTGGTCTGATCCTGAGTTCCAAACAAATGAACATAGCTATCTGAACCAACTGTAGCCCAAAACAATAGTGTCTAAATTAACTGTAGCCCAACTAAAATACTGTCTGAACTGACTGTAGCCTAAAAATAGTGTCTAAATTAACTGTAGCCCAACTAAAATACTGTCTGAACTGACTGTAGCCTAAAAAATAGTGTCTAAATTAACTGTAGCCCAACTAAAATACTGTCTGAACTGACTGTAGCCTAAAAATAGTGTCTAAATTAACTGTAGCCCAACTAAAATACTGTCTGAACTGACTGTAGCCTAAAAATAATGTCTAAATTAACTGTAGCCCAACTAAAATACTGTCTGAACTGACTGTAGCCTAAAAATAGTGTCTAAATTAACTGTAGCCCAACTAAAATACTGTCCGAACTGACTGTAGCCTAAAAAATAGTGTCTAAATTAACTGTAGCCCAACTAAAATACTGTCTTTACTGACTGTAGCCCAAGAAATAGTGTTTAAATTAACTGTAGCCCAACTAAAATACTGTCTTTACTGACTGCAGCCCTACAAAAGTCTGTTTGAACAGAATGTAGCCCTACTATAACCTGAAAAAATAATGGGCTAAATCCAACTGTTGCCTAATAAAATTCTCGGAACCTGACAGTATCTTGACAAACTTCAGCCCAAAACTAACCTCAGCTCGACACGGTTCTGGTTCAGCTCAGAACAGCCTGATAACACTCTGTCCAATCCCAGCTATAACCCCACAGAATTCTGTCTGAACTCACCAACATGTTCATGCTAACCAAAGCAGACATGATTCTGCTGTGTTCAGACAAATTTCCCAAGACCTACACGCACATGGGACAGGTGCAGGACTTCAGAGAGACCCTCTGGGGCAAAAGGTGCATCAGGAACTACGTCACAGTTTTCACTTTCGTACCACTCCGAGAAATTCAGTGCTTCGTCAAGCTGTGTGGCTTAAGTGAGCTCAGAACAGGCACTCCATCTTCCTCTTCTGTCTGCACAGGGAACAATTGATTTCACCACTCCAAACTTGCAGACATTGGTGGTGCTTTTAAGAGAGAGCACTGGAGGTAAATGTTGTCAAGAGCAGCACTTTTTTTTTTTTTAAATAAGTCTGTGTAATAGCTTTGAGGGCTAGAAAATGACTTTAATAGGCCTGGACTTGGTTTCTAATAATTCATGTATGACTGGTTATGCTTTATTCACCGCATACTCTCTTGTAAAAGAGCTGAACCTCAGCAGAGAACAAAAGGGGGCGAGGAAAAAAACAGTGAGCAAATGGTGGGATCATTTGGTGCTTTTCAAAGGTTTGCCTTCAGTGCACAGAGGCTGTGATCACAGCTTTAGATTATGATGTTGTTACACTCTGGAGAAACACGAACATATGTCTGAGGCTTGCCTGCTTTGAAAAAACTATACAAACCTTGCACTGCGTAACGTGGACGCAATACTAATACTGCGACTTCACTGTAATTCCAATATTTGATAAATCCAGTATATATCATAATTAAAAACTGGCCTGCATTACTTTATTACCAAAGTAACTTATTTAAATGACAGTTTAAAATAAGAGGCAGTCCCATTATTAAGTCTGACCTAAGTAACCATTTTCAGGGCCAAAATACGTGGCCGCCAAATTAAATGGCAATCACAGAACCTGTAAACCATTTCACAGTCACTCCCTTGTTTATTCGAACACCATCGTGGGTTAAAAGTATCAAAATTCTTTCAGCTCCAATCTGCTTGTCAACACGTCCGGCTTTGAGTCTCTACAGAGCTGTAATGTTATTAAGTTAAGTGAGTTAATTAAGCTAACATTAGCAACCACTGGCAATAGCTCAACAAAATTCTGTCTGAACCGAGCAAGCCCAACACTATTCAGTCTGAACCGAACAAGCCCAACACTATTCAGTCTGAACCAATTGCAGCCCAACAAAACTATATCTGAACCAACTTTAGCCTAACAAAATTCTGTCTTTACTGACTGTAGTCTTACAAAACCACGTTTGAACAGACTCCAGCCCAACAAAATTCTGTCTTTACTGACTGTAGTCCTACAAAACTATGTCTGAACAGACTCTATCCCAACAAAATTCTGTCTTTACTGACTGTAGTCCTACAAAACTATGTCTGAACAGACTCTATCCCAACAAAATTCTGTCTTTACTGACTGTAGCCCTACAAAACTATGTCTGAACAGACTCTATCCCAACAAAATTCTGTCTTTACTGACTGTAGCCCTACAAAACTATGTCTGAACAGACTCTATCCCAACAAAATTCTGTCTTTACTGACTGTAGCCCTACAAAACTATGTCTGAACAAACTCCAGCCCAACAAAATTCTGTCTTTACTGACTGTAGTCCTACAAAACTATGTCTGAACAGACTCTATCCCAACAAAATTCTGTCTTTACTGACTGTAGCCCTACAAAACTATGTCTGAACAGACTCTATCCCAACAAAATTCTGTCTTTACTGACTGTAGTCCGACAAAACCACATCTGAACAAACTCCAGCCCAACAAAATTCTGTCTTTACTGACTGTAGCCCTACAAAACTATGTCTGAACAGACTCTATCCCAACAAAATTCTGTCTTTACTGACTGTAGTCCGACAAAACCACATCTGAACAAACTCCAGCCCAACAAAATTCTGTCTTTACTGACTGTAGCCCAACAAAACTATGTCTGAACAAACTCTATCCCAACAAAATTCTGTCTGAACTGACTGTAGCCCAACAAAATTCTGTCTTTACTGACTGTAGCCCAACAAAACTATGTCTGAACAAACTCCAGCCCAACAAAATTCTGTCTTTACTGACTGTAGCCCTACAAAACTGTCTGAACAGACTCTATACCAACAAAATTCTGTCTGAACTGACTGTAGCCCTATAAAATTCTGTCTGAACTGACTGTAGCCCTATAAAATTCTGTCTGAACTGACTGTAGCCCTATAAAATTCTGTCTTTACTGACTGTAGCCCAACAAAACTATGTCTGAACAAACTCTATCCCAACAAAATTCTGTCTGAACTGACTGTAGCCCAACAAAATTCTGTCTTTACTGACTGTAGCCCAACAAAACTATGTCTGAACAAACTCCAGCCCAACAAAATTCTGTCTTTACTGACTGTAGCCCTACAAAACTGTCTGAACAGACTCTATACCAACAAAATTCTGTCTGAACTGACTGTAGCCCTATAAAATTCTGTCTGAACTGACTGTAGCCCTATAAAATTCTGTCTTTACTGACTGTAGCCCTACAGAACTATGTCTGAACAGACTCTATACCAACAAAATTCTGTCTGAACTGACTGTAGCCCTACAGAACTATGTCTGAACAGACTCTATACCAACAAAATTCTGTCTTTACTGACTGTAGCCCTACAAAACTATGTCTGAACAGACTCTATACCAACAAAATTCTGTCTTTACTGACTGTAGCCCTACAAAACTATGTCTGAACAAACTCTATACCAACAAAATTCTGTCTTTACTGACTGTAGCCCTACAAAACTATGTCTGAACAGACTCTATACCAACAAAATTCTGTCTGAACTGACTGTAGCCCTACAAAATTCTGTCTTTACTGACTGTAGCCCTACAGAACTATGTCTGAACTGACTGTAGCCCTACAAAATTCTGTCTTTACTGACTGTAGCCCGACAAAACTATGTCTGAACAAACTCCAGCCCAACAAAATTCTGTCTTTACTGACTGTAGCCCTACAAAACTATGTCTGAACAGACTCTATACCAACAAAATTCTGTCTTTACTGACTGTAGCCCTACAGAACTATGTCTGAACTGAGTGTAGCCCTACAAAATTCTGTCTTTACTGACTGTAGCCCTACAAAACTATGTCTAAACAGACTTTAGCCCTAAAAAATTCTGTCTAATCAGACTGTAGCCCAACAAAATTCTAGCTAAACCCAACTATAACCTGGAAAAATAATGGGCTGAATCCAACTGCTGCCTAAAAAAAAATCTCTGACCCTGACAGTATCTTGACAAACTTCAGCCCAAAAGTAACCTCAGCTCGACACAGTTCTGGTTGAGCTTAAAACAGCCTGATAATCCCAGCCAATCCCAGCTTTTACCCACAAAATTCTGGTCTTTTATGGATACCCATGACACAGACTACGAGTTTTATAGGGTGTTTCTAAAGCTCCAGCAAGGTTAGACAAATTGCTATCTTTGTCAGCCCTTGTTTGACTGACACGCCTGGTAACTGAAACACAAAGATGTGTATCCACAGCAAGAAACGCCCCATAAAAGCCCATAGTCTGTAACGAAGGTGTCCATAAAGGGCCAGTTTGGGTTTTGCCAATGGGCAAAGTTAGCTCACATTACAGCCCAGAGGCATCAAACTTTGTTTTTCTTCATTTATTTAAAAACTAGAACTTGCCGTATTAACTGAAGCCATTTCCTCACAAGGAAAGCGCTAGAATAATTACTGAACATACATCACGGCTTAACAAGTGAACACATGCATTGACTGAATGGAAATTCCACCAACTTAAAAAATATAGATTTTTAAAATTCAGTGGGTTTGTGTGAAATGCTCAGTTCTGGGTTTAATTACTGGATCAGAATTGTTCACGGTGGTGGTGAATGTAGCCGAACGTCATAATTGTTTAATGAATTAATCACAGAAAAGCAGTATATGACCTGGTCACAGATGCATTCTTTAACATTTGTGTTGAGATTTTGGCCTAAATTGTTCCCCCCATGGCGGAAGGATATTTACCACTGGTTTACTATCACCAACACTCTGAGGACACGTGTAGCTTCACTGGTGGTTTTTTATAGTAAATAAAATGTCTAAATTTGTGCTGTAGATATGGTGACCCTTGGTTCCCATCAACACCACTGTAAAGAAATCAGAGCCTGCAAGTTCCTCTGTAGTTAACCATTTCACACCTGATCACTCTAAATCGATTTGTTTACATCTCACTGTGGACAAATACTGTTAAAAATGATGTAATTGTTCTTTATACTAAAGAACAACCGATACATCAGTCGGCCGATATCTGGCCGATATTTGCCTTATTTTTATATATCGGCATTGGCCGATATCAGCGCTTCGCAGCGCCGATTTAAAGACATGAACCAGAGCGGATGTTTTACTGCTTAGCTCCGGGGCTAAAGCTAACTGCTCTGGTGTAAAACACACATTAACATGTTATTGTTACACAGAGAGTCTCTCCGGAGCAGCCAGAGCTTCCCAGATATTACTCAGCTTCCAGCACTCGAGCCAAACGTAACTAAAGAAACAGAACAGAGCCGCTCTCGTGTAGCATGCTTTTTTTTCTGTCCCTCTCGCGTTACGCAATTTCTCTACAATGCGATAAAAACCCGAGCGTGAAGCACTCTTTGTAACTGCGGTTAACATGTTGGCTGTGTGGAAGTATCTTTTAATGTACTTCTTAATAAGTTGTTATTTTTGGGTATGAAGAGATGTATGTTACACTCTTTCAGCAGTAATGTGGTCACTGTCTTTTATGGTGGGCAGATTAAAATATTCAGTTTATCTTGTTAAGTCAGTATTTAATAAATGATTAAGTTAAAAAATGTTGTGCATCCACTTATTATTAATAATATGACATTTTAGCAGCAAATAAAGCGGAAAACTTCTAGATATCAGCCCTAAAAACCAGCAGCACATACTGGCCATCGGCTGACGCTGACCTGTAAACATCGGCATCGGCAATAGAAATATCGGTCGATCTCTACTTTATACACTTGAATTTAGTGATAATGTGATTGGTTAAAGGGCTCAGCCGCAGTAATTATATATATTATTAATACTGCAGAGGTCAATATTACAATAAAAGAGCCTTTTTTACTTTCTAGATCAATGACTGTCACCACATCCCTGTTTCCCTCTTCGGCTATGAAAGACGGGCATTAATGACCACAGAGCCACCGTGCTGATGCCTTCTGTTGACCGAAAGATAAGCCCCTCTCTCCAGAAGGATCGGCTGGTGAGAATGGCAGGTATGAGTGTATTAAGTGTCTGATGGGTGTCAGCGTGTTTATCTGGAGACTCTTATTCCCTGACTTCATCCGTGATGAGAGAAAGGCCAGACCAATTATACAGATGTGCGAGATGGGGAGACGTCGGCTGACCTTTAGGGCCCGCAATCTTTTCCTCTACCCCCTCCGTCCCTTTCTCATTATTCTCTCTCTGTCTCTCCAGTGTTTCTGTTCTAGTGGGAAGTTGTTTACGTCACTGTCTGTACTCATGCGGTGTTTTGCTTGTGCTGCAGGATTAAAGCCAAAAATCAGATTTGCACATTTTGCCCTAAAAGCAGGGTTCGTATTGAGAGGGTCCCAGGGGGGCTTCCGGACCTCCCTTAAGAATAAAATTGAGACAAAATTGAACTTTCAGGAAGTTTTCTGGCAAAGTGATTGACTTGGCATGAGGCGACTGTCTTCCTTTACATATTTTCATCATGTTTAAGATCACAATGAGTCAATAATAACAATAAACTGTAAATTCACACAAATTTGTAACATGACCATTAAAGCCGGCGCACTGACAGAATGTGTGTGTGAATATATATATATATATATATATTTTTTTTAATATTATTTTTTTTTTGTGTTTATATATATATATACACACACACACACACACACACACACACACACACATACATTGTACTGTCCAAAGAAAACCAAGTATCGCCCAAAAACTTTCCAAATGGAACCAAAACATTTTCCATGCTATTTTGGAGCATTTCTATTGGTCCATAAACCATGAAATCTTCACACAATGTAAAAGGTACCTGCTATGCTCAAATGATCTGGAAAAATAAACATGGACAAAAATGGTAAAAATTTAAAATTTTAAGATATGTTTGTTATTAATAGTAAATTAATAGTAAAAAAAAAATCTTCATAAATATTATATTTAGTTGTTTATGGTTTCGGTGCAATTTTATATTGAGTTTGGAAACTTCTGCTTTCATACAAGCAAATTATTTTATATAGCAAAACTCAAATAAATAAAGAATGCTCCTTGAGGTCTGCGCAATACTTCATATAATATACAAAACATGTCCTACAACGTGCCATCCACTAACACAAACCGAGATCGTTCCACTCACGAAGCATTAATAGGTCTAATAAAGTGAACAGAGCAAAGTTCTCTCAAGTCAGGCTCTGAAACTGGAGAATATACAGCCACAAATTACACGGAAAAGCCAACACAGGTTTATTCTCGCTGCAGAAACGGCCTCTGGAGTCCCACATTCACAGCAGGATGAACGTGTGATCTGGTAATAAGCATCATGGTTATTAGAGAACTTCCTGGAGAACCCCTGCAGAGATGAGATGGCTGGATATGACGGTTAGAATCTGGCTCAGAGGTTTTAATGACGAAACGCAGTAGACGAGACGTGACAGCTCCACTTTCGCGATTCATCTCGGAGGATTGTCACAATTAATGATTTTCCACTGCAGGAGCCAATCGCAGTGACTGGGAACAACTTCCTTTCCTGAGTCAGAGGGCCGGTTTTGGTGGTAAGACAAGCTGCTAATGATCATGTTCTTATGTTTCATTGAGTAGCTTGTTCTGTGGAAGGCTGGTCTTTGAAGGTGTAGGTGTGTGTGTGTTTGTGTGTGCTGTTAACTCACACTTGCAGGGTCTTCGGGTGGTTTCTGGCCCTCCTCTGCTGTTTCGGGGGCAGTTGGGACTGAAACGGGCAGTAACGGTGATCTGGCTTTCCCCGCCTGTCCTAAAGAGGCTGTTTTGACCTGGGGCTTAGGAAGACTTCCACCTGCTGACACAGAGAGACCACCAGCATGATCATGTGAGCGATACAAGACATATGAAGACACATATATCTGTTGTCTCATTTTTCAAAAAAAACATTGTAAAGGAAATAAGTCAGGAAATAAGCTTTTGGAGAATTTCTATTGGTTCATGCCTCATGAAACCAACCCAACTTAATAGATTTCCAATGTATCTCCAAAATTGCAACTTTACAGGAGAAAACAAAAACATGCTTTACTTTCAATGGAAGTCAATGGAACCAGAATTATTTTCAAGCTATTTTGGAGCATTTCTATTGGTCCGTTCATCATGAAATTCACAGAATGTAAACGCCCATTGGCTTGTTCAAATGATGTAGAAAACTCAAAATCAACAAAAATGGAGATAAACACTACCCATTAAAAGTTTGCAATTATTGTAAATATATTGTAAATCATAACAGCATAACATGTAGTATATTAACGATTATTGTTCATAAAATGCTTAAAAATATATTACAAATACTTTTTATTGCCTAGATTATATGCAATAAGCTAATATTCTAATAAACTTTATAAACTAGATTCAAATTCATAATTTAATTATATTTAACTTATATTTTAATGTATCTTGTATTACATTACACTAAGTTAAGAAGGTTTCTGGTTTCTCCTGGAAAGTTATTTTTTTGGGGAAAACATGTTTTTCTTTGGACAGCGACAATATAAACAACAAAACATGACCAGGGACTTTAACAAAGCAAGTAAGGATGTATATAACATTGACAAAAGTATGTGGACACCTGACTATCACACCTGTATTAGTTAACTGGACTTCCCATTAAAAACCATGGGCATTAATATGGAGCTGTCCTTCTTCACTGACGTGTCCGTTCAGTCAAAAGAGCATTTGTGAGGTCAGGCCTGAGAAAGCCTGTTCCCACAATCAACGTTCCAGTTCATCCCAAAGGAGTTTAGTGGGGTTGAGTGTACAGCTGCACAGCCAACGTAGGTGTTTCTAATAAATTGGCCGGCAAATGAAGATACAAGAGAAAATTCACCAACTCAGAGAGACCAACTAAATCTGCCAAAGCTTGACTAAAGCAGTCCAGCTAAACGGTGGGCTTCCAAACATGCTCAGGAATCAGCAACGGCGCTACCAAGCAGGGCAGAGCAGGCCGTGTTTATCTGGCAACAGGTGAAGAAGGACAGATGGACGATTCCCTGCTAGCCACACTCTCTGAGGATACTGTGTCCGTGTGTGTGTGTGTGTGTGTGTGTAACTGACAGGCAGCAGTGATTGAAGCCAGCAGTAGAGCTCCAGATCTTATCACCACCCCCTCCTTCATCTTAATTAGATACCTGGGCTGGGCATTATCTGCATAATTTAACAGTGGAAATTGCCAGCACCTGCTCCAGGAGGGAGGGGGGGCAGTGGCAGGGGTTCTGGACTGGAATGGAGCAAAGCCTCCTACAGGCTGGCCCTTATTAGACCTCGCTGGGGCTCCGTCCACATCATCTGACGGCCATCAAGCACTGCAGCAAGCGTGGAGCTGAAGCCACGGACGGGTTTCACTGCAAGCTTATAAATAAGCATTAGATGAAAAAAAAAAAAAACAAGAAGTGAATCGATGTGAGATACTTCTCACTCGTCGCTCACTGAAAGTGGGCAGCTTGTCTTGAAGGCGCAGAATCTAACCTTTCAATCAATACCACATATGGGTTTGTAAGTAGAAGAGGAGATGTTTTGTCATGGTTTCAATTCGGCGTCATGCCTGGATTACAAACTGATGCTTCTTGATGATAGAAATGAACAGTATCTTACTTCCGTGGCTCACGGGCAAGCTACTAAACTACTACTACAATAAACATAGAAAGAAATTAAAGAAATAATGAAAATGATATATTAGATACCTGGGCTGGGCATTATTAGATACCTGGGCTGGGCATTGTCTGCATTTTGGTTGTAATGGGAGGGGTTTTGGTCGTACTTGGAGGCATTAATTTTGTACTGGTAGGGTTTTTGGTTGTATTGGGAGGGGTTTTGGTCGTACTTGGAGGCATTAATGTTGTACTGGTAGGGTTTTTGGTTGTAATGGGAGGGGTTTTGGTCGTACTTGGAGGCATTAATGTTGTACTGGTAGGGTTTTTGGTTGTATTGGGAGGGGTTTTGGTCGTACTTGGAGGCATTAATGTAGTACTGGTAGGGTTTTTGGTCGTATTGAGAGAGGTTTTGGTTGTACTGGGAGGGTTTTTGGTCGTATTGGGAGAGGTTTAGTTGTACTGGGAAGGTTTTTGGTTGTATTGGGAGAGGTTTTGGTTGTACTGGAAGGGTTTTTGGTCGTAATGGGAGAGGTTTAGTTGTACAGGTACGGTTTATGGACGTATTGGGAGAGATTTTGGTTGTAATGGGAGGGGTTTTGGTCATATTTGGAGGTGTTTATGTTGTACTGGTAGGGTTTTTGTTTGTAATGGGAGAGGTTTTGGTTGTACTGGGAGGGGTTTTGGTCGTACTTGGAGGCGTTTATGTTGTACTGGTAGGGTTTGTGGTTGTATTGGTAGAGGTTTTTGTTGTAATGGGAGGGGTTTTGGTCGTACTTGGAGGCGTTTATGTTGTACTGGTAGGGTTTGTGGTTGTATTGGTAGAGGTTTTTGTTGTAATGGGAGGGGTTTTGGTCGTACTTGGAGGCGTTTATGTTGTACTGGTAGGGTTTTTGGTTGTATTGGGAGAGGTTTTGGTCATATTGGTAGGATTGTTGGTTGTATTGGGAGAGGTTTTGAAGAGAAGAATGAGAAAGCTTTTCGGGAAAGCCGGACCTGATTGTGTGGTTGGAAGTACCTGCTGTATATAATTCAATAACAGACATCACGGCGGATTGCTGGCGAGAATGAAGACAGGCCTAACTAGCGAGGGCCTTCAGAGGGCGTCTCCTGCTGCTGTTTGGAAGGTGAACAGGACCGCGTGTGCCGCTAAAGCTTCTCTAGCGTGCAGGCTGGTGTGTGCCTGCTAGCCAGAGATGTTTAGCAAAGCTGCCAGATTAGTCCAGCCTAAGCCAAAGCATGCACGAGTCTCTCCTCAGCAATCAGCAGCCACGTCCATCACCTGGAGTGGACCAGCACACTCATACAATTAGCATCTTCTCAATGTCTCAATCAGCCGAGGTTTTTTTTTTTTAACTAAGCCACGCAGAAACGCACGCTCACCGAATCAAACATCTACTCCTGCTGATTACGCGTAAACGGAGAGTGGACGCTGGACTGAAGAGCCCGTTATCTCCTATCTGTCCGGCGCCACTGAAGCATCATCAGTGAGAAACCCTTATTGGAGCATGTAACTCATCTCTAATTCTCATAAAATATCTTTTCATTCAGGCTTCATGCTTATTAGCTATCTGTCAGCTGCAGTGATAATTATTATCCACCGAGCTCTCTAATCTCTCCCTGAATAGCCATGAAATCTCTCTCGCACACGCTCCCCACATCTGTCTCTCGCCCTTTATGGGAGATTTCCAACGTTTAAAAAAATAATTTGCTCGTAATTGAACGGAGAAGATGTAAACAAAGTCGTTCGGATGTGAAGTCAGTGGTGGTGCTGATGGGAGCCGCACGTCTGGAGAGTTTAGTAAAAGCTCCTGCTAATTGGCCCATGTAACGTTTTACTGCATTACTATGTTTTATAAGTGCACTTATAGCATTTGTATAGTTTTATAGCTTAGAATATATACCAGTAATAATAATAATTCATTTGCACTGTTATCCCATCATTTCCTTATCCTTTACAAACCAAATGACTGTTTGTTTCTCTGCCTTAAGGATGGATATGTGTACGTGATTCCTGCCTCTGATTGGCTGATCGGAACACAGGTTTAAATGCAGAGAAAGGGGAAGCCTTCAAAAGGCTGCAGTGATTGGCTTACTTCCTAACAGCCATGAACAGCACCACGTTTAATCGTTTCCCCACATTTTCCACTCCCATAACACACTGTATGTGGGCGTCCAATTTGCTGTAGGCTAAACGGGGGGGTCATATGTAAGTATGTTCATGATTGTGACATCACAACCATGATGAAATCATGACGATCTTTACATACAGTGGACTGAAACCTGTATATGTAGTCCATCAATCTCTATTTAAAAAAGCTAATGCTAATCACTGTATACTAACTATCCTTGTGTCTTTGTGTTTCTTTGTTGAGCCTAACAACTAATGCGGTCTGATGCAAAACAACTCCCCATACCATGTGGTCTGAGGCTAAACAACTGCCTATCCCATGTGGTCTTAAGTAAAACATTTGCCCATCCTGTGTGGCCTGATTCAAAACAACTGCCCATCCTTTATGGTCTGATGCGAAACAACTGCCCATCCTTTATGGTCTGATGCAAAACAACTGCCCATACCATGTGGTCTTATGTGGAACAACTGCCCATCCTGTGCGGTCTGATGCAAAACAACTGCCCATACCATGTGGTCTTATGTGGAACAACTGCCCATCCTGTGCGGTCTGATGCAAAACAACTGCCCATCCAGTGCGGTCTGATGCAAAACAACTGCCCATCCTGTGCGGTCTGATGCAAAACAACTGCCCATCCCTTTATGGTCTGATGCGAAACAACTGCCCATCCTTTATGGTCTGATGCGAAACAACTGCCCATCTTTTATGGTCTGATGCGAAACAACTGCCCATCCTTTATGGTCTGATGCGAAACAACTGCCCATCCTTTATGGTCTGATGTGAAACAACAGCCCATCCTTTATGGTCTGATGCGAAACAACTGCCTATCCTTTATGGTCTGATGCGAAACAACGGCCCATCCTTTATGGTCTGATGCGAAACAACTGCCCATCCTTTATGGTCTGATGCGAAACAACTGCCCATCCTTTATGGTCTGATGCAAAACAACGGCCCATCTTTTATGGTCTGATGCGAAACAACTGCCCATCCTTTACAGTCTGAAGCTGAACAACTGCCCATAGCGTGTGGTCTTATGTGGAACAACTGCCCATCCTGTGCGGTCTGATGCGAAACAACTGCCCATCCTGTGCGGTCTGATGCAAAACAACTGCCCATCCCGTGTGGTCTTATGTAGAACAACTGCCCATCCTGTACGGTCTGGTGTGGAACAATTGACCATCCCCTACAGTCTGAGGCTGAACAACGGATCATCCTTTACAGTCTGATGCTGGACAACCGCCCATCCCGTGTGGTCTTATATAGAACAACTGCCCATCCTGTACGGTCTGATGCGAAACAACTGCCCATCCTTTACGGTCTGAGGCAGAACAACGGCTAATGCTTCACGGTCTGATGCTGAACAAGTGCTTCTCTGATGGGACAGTGTTCTTCTTTATTCTTGGTCGTTAATAATGCATGTAGTTGTAAATCTTATCCTTTTTTTATTGCTTCTGTGTTTTGCTACCTGATGTGAACCAGAGGAGGACTTTGTCCCCCCATTTTGAGTCTGATTCCTCTCCAGGTTTCTTCCAGTTGCTCTGAGGGAGGTTGCCAATGTCACAGACCCCTTGTTTACTTACAGGGGTCTTGGACCTGGATTTACTGTAAAGCTGCATTGTGACCAAAGGGGCTATATAAACAAACCAGAGCTCGACTATCGACTATGGGCACTTTAGAGATTCAATACACTTCTGCATGTTTAACTGGGACCATACAGGCACTCCAATACCATCCATCTTCATAGCCCAGTGCGCAGACCCAGCGGTAGAGCCTGAGCAGGGCGGCAGTAAAGCAGCTACACGGCAGCCTTTGGACGGTGTCCCAGGTCACAGTGGACATGGCGGAATTTGACAGAAAGCCTTTGAGTGTTAGCGAAACACCGATAGGTCAATTCGCCCACAATTGCTTTGATATCCCTCTCATCCACGCTAAGCCTGCACACCACTCTCAGCACACTCCCCACCCACCAATCACTGCGCTCCCCACCTACCAATCAGCCCGCTCCGGGCTGGCAGGGCGAGCGTGTGCTTTATGGAGTGTGAAATGGCCGGCCGTTCCATGTGCTCGAGGCCGGCCCGTCAGCTCATTCCATGCATAGGACCGATAACGCTCCTGTGGCTCCATCAGAATGAGATGTTGGGTGATGGGATGGAGAGAAGAACAGGGCTTCTTTTTTTTTTTTTTATAACTACAGCCTGGTTTTCTGTCTGTGGCCAGCGACGTGATGTTTCTGAGCACCAGGGCTGAAACACTGAAAACAGCTTTACCAAAGAGGCATAAGTTATGGCTATTTTGACTAGGAATTAAGGAAGTTTAGTCTTAGTCTCAGACCTATATATGATATCGGCGCTGTCCAATGAAAAACATGAATCTTAATTTTTGGCGATTTTGAGTTTTCTACATCATTTGAACACACCAGTGGTCATTTACATTGTCTGAAAATTTCCTGATGAATGGACCAATAGAAATGCTCGAAAATAGCTAGACAAAAATTCTGGTTCCATTGACTTACATTGAAAGTGAAGTAAGTTTTTGGTCTCTCCTGTAAAGCTGCAATTTTAGATATACTTGTCTTTCATTGGACAGTGACGAAATACTAAGTCCTGTATAAGAGACAGCAGCCGTCCTCTCCGGGTCAGTCCACAAGCACACAGTGGGGATTGTTACTGCTTAGAATAAAGGTTTATGTAAGGTCTCTAGGCGGCTTTCAACCAAAGTAAAGAGGAGCCGCCGCCCCCCACCACCACCACCCCTGAGCAATAGGTTTTTTCCCCCCAATTTCTTCACAGACAATAACAGAATGGAGCGAGGCCGGCGGCTGTATACAACCCTTGTTTTACGGGCTCCGTCCTTTTGAGACAACGAGGAGCCGAATTGGGGCCAATTTAGAGCGAACGCAGTGCCCTCTGCGGCGAGGGGCTTTTGTGTGGGGGGGTAAATTGGTGGAATAGAAAAAGGCCGGCAGCTGCAGGAGCGTCGCAGGGGTCTGGGGAGAAGCGCTGAGGTGGCCTGAAGGAAGATCGCTCTTTTCATCTGCTCACGGCGGCCAGAGCGCCTCTCAGAGACACCACGCGCTCACACCAGGGAAATCCAACAGCTGTGGAAAAGCAGAAGACCAGCCGACAGCGCTGTATGCAGTCAGGGGGGCTTTATATACACAAACACACGCACGATCTGTTCGCAGCAATAGATACAAATCCCAGTTTCACGCTTATCCTAGATGTAGACTACTGTTCGAAAGTCTGAGGCACCTAAGCTGATTGTTTAACAGCCTTTATCTTAACAATAAGAGTATGCTTACCAGTAAGAACACCAGATATGATTAGAACAGGTGTAAATAATCATACATACAATACAAAGTAACATGAATATCTTATTGTGAGAGAAGTAGATCAGATCTTGATCCAGTTTGAAGAACAAAGTTAGGTTCCAGATTTCTCCTGGACGCCCCAGACATTGTATGAATGTGTTCAGTTCCTTCAGCAGCAATCTTGATTTAGCTTAATGAAGTACTGAGCAGTCAAAGCAGGTATTAGATGAGAACTGCAAATAATACTGGGTTGTTTATAGAAGGAGAAGCTTGGAAAGGGTTAAATAAACACTCTGAATTATGCAATAGCACTGCTTACTCTATTAATACTGTTTGAATATTTCAATAATTTGTGTTTTGCCAACAAATAATAGATTCCTGTCTGGAAGATTAGCTATTTAAATATAAGAATGTGCTCAAGTGTCTAAACCCTTTGCTCAGTACTGTAGTTCATCAGCGATCAGGTCATTAAGACCAAAATGGACTTTAGTTTATTGCTGGAGCTACAAAAGAAGCCTTGCAAACAAACACTAGAAGTCAATAGTCACCCAAATCTCTTCTGTGAATATGTCTCCAAATCTTCTCTCAAACTGCTTTAACCATATCCATCTGTTCATTATGATCACTCAAACCATTTTTTACTTCAATTATTTGGTAACGTGTTTTATTGACATTCGATTTTTATTGGTGGTCTCAATGAGCCGCAAGTGAGACGTTAGCCCTCGATCAGATACAGAGCATGTTCTTGCTATCATCACATCAGGAGCGACTTCTAAGGGTTAAAAAGGATGCGTTTCAAGGCCGGCCATGTAAAAACATCTCCCCTCCAGCGGTTCTGTAAGTGTGTGGAGTTGGTTATTGCGATTGCAGGTGTCTCCTCAGACCGTTCTGGCGGAGGCGGACCGTACGCCACAGCAAAAGAAACGGTTCGAGGAAAAGCAATTAAATCATGACTGGAGGGAAGAGCCCGAGCTGCAGCGTCTGTCAGCGTACATCTCCATTACTGCCAGCATCCAGCGCCGCGGTGGAGGAGCGGGAGGCCAGCCCGGCACCTGCAGCACACTCAGAGCAGCTCACAGGCGGGCAGAGAGCGGAGAAATCTCCCCCTGAGGGCGGAGCACCCTGGAGCATGTGTGTAAGAGTGTGTAAAGTTCAGTGTGTGTGGAATCGCTGGGGATACCAAGTAGAAAGTGCGCAAGTAGTAGAGCGCTGTGGAGTCAGGGACCACCCTTCATTTGCATTCAGTGCCTTAAAGCAAATGGTATTCCCGTTTTCAGGACAAGAGGAGACGGAATGTAAGGCAATTCAATGGAAAATAACAGGAGTTTTGAAAACTGGTGTTTAAAATATTATATAAAGGTACAGCGACTCCTAACAACCACCCGTGGCACCTGGTAGACCAAAACTGTCCCCAAACTGTACTTACATGGGACCTGTAATGCTCTGCTGGGGCTCTGTGCATGTAAACGATCAGCAAGGTTTTAAAGCCTAAAAGGAGAAACTCCCACAGGAAACTCTTTCCCAGCTGCCGGTAATGCTTTGATAGAATTCCAGCCCTTTCCTCTGTTAAAAGATGACATAATTTGGTAACACAATGCTTACTGCTCATCGCCATCCAAAGAAAAACGAGTATCTTCATTTTTGTCAACTTTTATTTTTCTACGTCACTTGAACACAACAGCTGTTTTTTATCGATAACCATGATTTTATGAAAGAACCAATAGGAATGCTCCAAAATAGCTTGGAATAAAAATGTAGTTCTATTGACTTTTCACTTACATTATAAGTAAAGACAGTTTTTGTTCTCTCCTGTTTTGGAGATACTTGTTTAACACATACAATGGCTTGCAAAAGTATTCATACCCCTTGAACTTTCACATTTTGTATCCTCACAACCACAAACTAAAATGTATTTTATTAAGATTTTAGACCACACATGATTGTACTTTGTAGAGGCACCTTTCGCTGCATTTACAGCTGCAAGTCTTTTTGGGGGTATGTCTCTACCAGCTTTGTGCATCTACAGTCTGAGATTTTTGCCCATTCTTCTTTGTAAAGTAGCTCAAGCTCAGCTAGGTTGGATGGAGAGCATCTGTGAACAGCAATTTTCATGTCTTGCCACAGATGGTAGGTCAGGACTTTGATCTAAACCATTCCACTGTAGCTCTGGCTGTATGTTTAAGGTCATTGTCTTGCTGGAAGGTGAATATCCTTCCCAGTCTCAAGTCTTTTGCAGTCTCCAATGGGGTTTTCTCCAGGACTGCCTTGAATTTAGCCCCATCCATCTTCCCATCAACTCTGACCAGCTTCCCCACAGCATGATGCTGCCACCACCATGTTTCACAGTGGGGGTGGTGTGTTCAGGGTGATGATGTGGCTACTTCTCCACCACACATAGTGCTTTGTATTTAGGCCAACTTTGGTCTCATCTGACCAGAGCACCCTCTTCCACATGTTTGCTGCATCCTCTACAGGGCTTGTGGCACACTGCAAACAGCACTTCTTTTTTTTTAACAATAGTTTGCTTCTTGCCACTCTTCCATAAAGGCCAGATTTGGGGAGTGCATGACTTATAGTTGTCCAGTGGACAGATTCTCCTACCTAAGCCATGGATTTCTGCAGGGCCTCTTGGCTGCTTCTCTGACCAGCGCTCTCCTCTGTCAGTTTGGGTGGACGACCATGTCTTGGTGGGGTTGCAGTTCCATTTTTGGAAGTGCTCCTTGGAATGCTCAAAGCTTGGGCTATATTTTTCTAACCTAACCATGCTTTAAACTTCTCCACAACTTGATCTCTGACCAGTCTGTTGAGTTCCTTGGTCTTCATGACGCTGTTTGTTCAGTAGTCTTCTCTAACAAACCACTGAGGCCTTCACAGAACAGGTGTATTTATACCGAGACTAAATCACATACACTTCTGAAGGCAACTTTATTGCACTGGATTTGATTTAGGGGTATCAGAGTAAAGGGGACTGAACACTTTTGCACGTCACACTTTTCAGATTTTTATTTGATTCAAATTTTTTCCTACTTTGTGTTGGTCTGTCACTCAAAATCTCAATAAAATACATTTCAGTTTGTGGTTGTAAGGTGACCAAAGGTGAACATTCAAGGGGTATGAATACTTTTGCAAGCCGCTGTACATGCATATGTGTGCTATGTTTTCTGTTTCTTGGCCTGATCTGAGGAACAGAGCTATGCACACATGCATGCTAGACACACACAAACACTCAGGGATCAGTCGGGACACCCCAGGCATCGCTGTGAGCTCAGCAAGAAAACAGAACAAGATAGAAGTTTCTAGAAATGAACTACATCAGCTCTGACCTTTCACTGGAACTAGCCTCTGGTCACGGACACTGCAGACATCTCTCTCTCTCTCTATCTTTCCCTCACTCTCTTATTATGAACCGCGAGAGTGCTTGAAGTGCCCTGAGCAGCTCTCTTCTATCTGAATATTCATCACTGTGTTAAAATCAATGCAAAATATCACAAACGCCCAGCTGTACAACCCATAACCGAACAAGCTGTTTACCCGCAGTGATGAACTCGCAGCGAACATGAAACTCATTCATTGTTAAACATTAAACTCAAACAATCTCCCCTCTGAACTGCCTCTGATATGAATTTGAATTAAGACCAATTAATCAGAGTTTGTTTTGGTCACATTTCAATAGTGCGACTCGCAGCACTGCTGCCACGTTTCTCCGTATTTTTCTTGTATAGAACTTTGCGGGCTTGATCTGAAGGTTAGCTGCACAGGGACACGTGTATAAACACTGAATAATATATAAGTTAATACTGGAGTGTTTGTGAACAGTGTGGGTAATGACAAGATGGAACGTTGTTTTATGAAGTAAATTACATTATATATCGTCGCAGTTCAAAGAAAAACATATCTTCATGCATCTCTAAAATTTATGCCCATTAATACCTATTTATTACACTCTTATGATACATCATTGCCAGGTATTTGAGCTTTTTCCTAGGTTTCTGCCTAATAGAGTTAATTACATGCTAATTATGCTTTATAACAGTGTTATATATTTTTGATGTTCATAAAACATCTAATACAGTTTCTCTTTCCTACATTTCCAGTTATTATAGTTAATTAACAAGTAATTATGCTTTATAACAGTGTTATAAAATGACTATATGTGCCACACTTCTGTTTGGGACTCATGCCATTTTTGATGTTCATAAAACATCTAATACAGCTTCAGTTTCAGGGCCTATTACCTACAGTTCTACCCAATATAGTTAATTACCTGGTAATAATGCTTTATAACAGTGTTATAAACCGACTATATGTGCCACACTTCTGTTTGGGACTCATGCCATTTATGATGTTCATAAAACATCTAATATAGCTTCAGTTTCAGGGCCTATTACCTACAGTTCTACCCAATATAGTTAATTACATGCTAATTTTGCTTTATGACAGTGTTATAAACTGACTATATGTTCCACACTTCTGTTTGGGGCTCGTATACCATTTATGACATTCAGGAAACATCTAATATAGCTTTAGTTTCAGGATTTCTTCCCTACTTTTCCACCTAATACAGCTAATTACATGCTAATTATGCTTTATAACAGTGTTATAAATGGACTATATGTTCCACATTTCTGTTTGGAGCTCTTATGTTATTCATGATGTTCAGAAAACATCTAAAATAGCTTCAGTTTCAGGGTCTCTTCCCTACATTTCCACCTAATAGAGTTAATTACATGCTAATTATGCTTTATAACAGTGTTATATATTTTTGATGTTCATAAAACATCTAATACAGTTTCTCTTTCCTACATTTCCAGTTATTATAGTTAATTAACAAGTAATTATGCTTTATAACAGTGTTATAAAATGACTATATGTGCCACACTTCTGTTTGGGACTCATGCCATTTATGATGTTCATAAAACATCTAATATAGCTTCAGTTTCAGGGCCTATTCCCTATAGTTCTACCCAATATAGTTAATTACCTGGTAATAATGCTTTATAACAGTGTTATATAATGACTATATGTGCCACACTTCTGTTTGGGACTCATGCCATTTATGATGTTCATAAAACATCTAATATAGCTTCAGTTTCAGGGCCTATTACCTACAGTTCTACCCAATATAGTTAATTACCTGGTAATAATGCTTTATAACAGTGTTATAAACTGACTATATGTGCCACACTTCTGTTTGGAGCTCGTATACCATTTATGACGTTCAGGAAACATCTAATATAGCTTCAGTTTCAGGGTTTCTTCCCTACTTTTCCACCTAATAGAGTTAATTACATGCTTATTATGTTTTATAACAATGTTATAAACTGACTATATGTTCCACATTTCTGTTTGGGGCTCTTATGCTATTCATGATGTTCAGAAAACATCTAAAATAGCTTCAGTTTCAGGGTCTCTTCCCTACATTCCCACCTAATAGAGTTAATTACATGCTAATTATGCTTTATGACAGTGTTATAAACTGACTATATGTTCCACATTTCTGTTTGGGGCTCTTATGCTATTCATGATGTTCAGAAAACATCTAATATAGCTTCTCTTCCGTACATTACTACCTAGTATAGTTAATTACCTGGTAAATATGCTTTATAACAGTGTTATAGACAGACTGTATGTCCCAGACTTCAGTTTAAGGGCCCTAGTGTAAGTAAAATGATTTGAGCTTCATTACAACATCTAGTTTCTCTGTTTACATGCTCCTCACCTGTCTGGGGCATCATAGGTGTGTAGACCTTGGGCTCGATGGTGCCCATGGGAGGGGGCAATAGTGGGTTGGTGAAGCTGCGCATGGGGTGAGTGGGCCGTACGCAGGCGGTGGGGATGGTGCGGCTAGGTATTTCCTCTGAGCCCGACGGTTCCGACTGCACTGTAGGGATCAGGGCTGGCGGCTGCTGGGGGCCCAGCGGAGCCGCACCTTCGGCCGCCATAGCTGAGGAGACACGCACACACAAACAAACCACACACAGAGAGTCCTGTTAGTGTCTGTACAAATTTATTACTGGACACTTCATCAGTGTAACAGAATACAGTGTTAGTGTGAACTGGACTGACAATAGCCCACCAACCAAAACTATGTGTCCACTGATGAAGGACTAGAGGAACACAAACTGTGTAGCAGCAGATGAGCTACTGTCTCTGACTTTACATCTACAAGGTGGACCAGCAAGTAGTAGGAGTGTCTAATAGACTGGACAGTGAGTGGACACAGTGTTTAAACACTCCAGCAGCACTGCTGTGTCTAATCAACTCACACCAGCACAACACACACACTAACACCACCACCATGTCAGCGTCACTGCAGTGCTGAGAATGATCCACCACCCAAATAGTACCTGCTCTGTGGTGGTCCTGTGAAACGGGGGGCTACAGTCTGTAACTGTAGAACTACAAAGTGAACCTGTGACACCGTATGGTCAATGTGTATGTGTGTTTATCTGAAGTGACAGTTCAAAGTACACAGCCTTACAGCAGCTCTTATATATGTTTACAGTCTGATGTAAGTATCTCACACCATCCAACCAAACTAGTGCCATTCTGTGACTTATCACAGAGAGAGAGAGAGAAAGAGAGAGAGAGAGAGAGAGAGAGAGAGAGAGAGAGACACAGAGAGAGAGACAGAGAGAGACACAGAGAGACACAGAGAGAAAGACAGAGAGAGAGAGAGAGAGAGAGAGAGAGAGAGACACAGCGAGAAACAGAGTGAGACAGAGAGAGAGAGAGAGACAGAGAGAGAGAGAGATAAAGGAGAGATAGAGGAGAGGGAGAGAGGTAGAGGGGAGATAGAGATAAAGGAGAGATAGAGATAGAGGAGAAAAGGAGGTATAAGAGAGAGAGATAGAGGAGAGAAAGAGAAGTAGAGGAGAGAAAGAGAAGTAGAGGAGAGAAAGAGAAGTAGAGGAGAGAGTGAGGTAGAGGAGGTGTGGGGTACCTGAGGCGTAGCTGCGGTCCACGGTGAGTGTGGAGAAGGGCATCGGTCTGAGGGTGAACTTGGAGTGGGGGGTGTAGCCGCAGGTGGGCGAGGGCAGGATACCCGGGTACTGACTGCTCTCCAGAGTGGGCACCGGGATGGCGCTCACCACCGCTATGAGGAAAGATAGAGAGAGAGAGAGAGAGAGAGAGAGAGAGAGAGAGCTAGCTATAAACCAGGTCACACCTGTGTAATCATTCCCCGACCAATCACAAGCCTGACATCCCTGGCCCCGCCCACCCGACCATCTCTTCATTCCTTTATCATCACCAACACTGTTCCTTCATCCCTTCATTCCTTTATCATCATCTTCAACACTGTTCCTTCATCACTTCATTCCTTTATCATCATCAACACTGTTCCTTCATCCCTTCATTCCTTTATCATCATCTTCAACACTGTTCCTTCATCCCTTCATTCCATTATCATCATCTTCAACACTGTTACTTCATCCCTTCATTCCTTTATCATCACCAACACTGTTCCTTCATCCCTTCATTCCTTTATCATCATCTTCAACACTGTTCCTTCATCCCTTCATTCCTTTATCATCACCAACACTGTTCCTTCATCCCTTCATTCCTTTATCATCTTCAACACTGTTCCTTCATCCCTTTATCATCACCAACACTGTTCCTTCATCCCTTCATTCCTTTATCATCTTCAACACTGTTCCTTCATCCCTTCATTCCTTTATCATCATCTTCAACACTGTTCCTTCATCCCTTCATTCCTTTATCATCACCAACACTGTTCCTTCATCCCTTCATTCCTCTATCATCATCTTCAACACTGTTCCTTCATCCCTTTATCATCACCAACACTGTTCCTTCATCCCTTCATTCCTTTATCATCTTCAACACTGTTCCTTCATCCCTTTATCATCACCAACACTGTTCCTTCATCTCTTCATTCCTTTATCATCACCAACACTGTTCCTTCATCCCTTCATTCCTTTATCATCATCTTCAACACTGTTCCTTCATCCCTTCATTCCTTTATCATCACCAACACTGTTCCTTCATCCCTTCATTCCTTTATCATCACCAACACTGTTCCTTCATCCCTTCATTCCTTTATCATCATCTTCAACACTGTTCCTTCATCCCTTTATCATCACCAACACTGTTCCTTCATCCCTTCATTCCTTTATCATCACCAACACTGTTCCTTCATCCCTTCATTCCTTTATCATCACCAACACTGTTCCTTCATCCCTTCATTCCTTTATCACCACCAACACTGTTCCTTCATCCCTTCATTCCTTTATCATCTTCAACACTGTTTCTTCAATCCTTCATTCTTTTATCACCAACATCAGTTTTTAAACAGTGTTATATTTATATCTAAGCTGGATGTTTAATAGAAACACTCAGGTTTAATATTCTACTTCGTGTTTACAAAAACAAAAATCAGCCATGCTGTGAAAACAGTAGTGAAGGATAATCGCTAACAGCTCTGTCACTCTCACTAAGCTTAATGCCTGAAATACATGGCAGCAACAAAATCTCACAAGAGAAAAATAACAGAGTTTGAAGGGCCTGAGAGGGAATAACCTTGCAGAACATACCACAGAGGAATGATTTCCTCTCACTGGATGAGTTTAAAGAATTGATAAAAAAATAAAAACAAATATAAAAGTGAAATAGCTTTTTCTAAATCTGACTTAATGTTTTTTATGATGTACCTGTTGTTCTCCACCTGTGTTGGTTATTATTGGGCTATTACTAGTCTATACGTGCCTTAAAGGTTTAGACTCACCAAATCTGATACGCTGCAGCAATATGAGAAGTCCCGCCTAAAGTAAAGACTAAACATGGAGAAGCAGCATTTAGCTGGCATAGTGGTCATAGTGGCATCTGTTTTCAAAACTCTGTAAAGCTGCTTTGAGACAACATCGCTGTAAAAAGTGCTATATAAATAAACTTGACTTGACTGGTCAGCACGGTGGTGTAGTGGTTAGTATGGTGGTGTAGTGGTTAGTATGGTGGTGTAGTGGTTAGTATGGTGGTGTAGTGGTTAGTATGGTGGTGTAGTGGTCAGTATGGTGGTGTAGTGGTTAGTATGGTGGTGTAGTGGTTAGTATGCTGGTGTAGTGGTTAGTATGGTGGTGTAGTGGTTAGTACGGTGGTGTAGTGGTCAGTATGGTGGTGTAGTGGTTAGTACGGTGGTGTAGTGGTTAGTACGGTGGTTTAGTGGTTAGTACGGTGGTGTAGTGGTTAGTACGGTGGTGTAGTGGTTAGTATGGTGGTGTAGTAGTTAGTAAGGTGGTGTAGTGGTTAGTACGGTGGTGTAGTGGTTAGTACGGTGGTGTAGTGGTTAGTACGGTGGTGTAGTGGTTAGTACGGTGGTTTAGTGGTTAGTACGGTGGTGTAGTGGTTAGTACGGTGGTGTAGTGGTTAGTATGGTGGTGTAGTGGTTAGTACGGTGGTGTAGTGGTTAGTAAGGTGGTTAGTATGGTGGTGTAGTGGTTAGTATGGTGGTGTAGTGGTTAGTACGGTGGTGTAGTGGTTAGTACGGTGGTGTAGTGGTTAGTAAGGTGGTGTAGTGGTTAGTAAGGTGGTGTAGTGGTTAGTAAGGTGGTGTAGTGGTTAGTACGGTGGTGTAGTGGTTAGTATGGTGGTGTAGTGGTTAGTACGGTGGTGTAGTGGTTAGTATGGTGGTGTAGTGGTCAGTATGGTGGTATAGTGGTTAGTACGGTGGTGTAGTGGTTAGTATGGTGGTGTAGTGGTTAGTATGGTGGTGTAGTGGTTAGTAAGGTGGTTAGTATGGTGGTGTAGTGGTTAGTATGGTGGTGTAGTGGTTAGTATGGTGGTGTAGTGGTTAGTACGGTGGTGTAGTGGTTAGTACGGTGGTGTAGTGGTTAGTACGGTGGTGTAGTGGTCAGTATGGTGGTGTAGTGGTCAGTATGGTGGTATAGTGGTTAGTACGGTGGTGTAGTGGTTAGTATGGTGGTGTAGTGGTTAGTATGGTGGTGTAGTGGTCAGTATGGTGGTTAGTATGGTGGTGTAGTGGTTAGTATGGTGGTGTAGAGGTCAGTATGGTGGTATAGTGGTTAGTACGGTGGTGTAGTGGTTAGTAAGGTGGTGTAGTGGTTAGTATGGTGGTGTAGTGGTCAGTATGGTGGTGTAGTGGTCAGTATGGTGGTATAGTGGTTAGTACGGTGGTGTAGTGGTTAGTAAGGTGGTGTAGTGGTTAGTATGGTGGTGTAGTGGTTAGTATGGTGGTGTAGTGGTCAGTATGGTGGTATAGTGGTTAGTACGGTGGTGTAGTGGTTAATAAGGTGGTGTAGTGGTTAGTATGGCGGTGTAGTGGTCAGTATGGTGGTGTAGTGGTCAGTATGGTGGTATAGTGGTTAGTATGGTGGTGTAGTGGTTAGTATGGTGGTGTAGTGGTTAGTAAGGTGGTGTAGTGGTCAGTACGGTGGTGTAGTGGTTAGTATGGTGGTGTAGTGGTTAGTATGGTGGTGTAGTGGTTAGTACGGTGGTGTAGTGGTTAGTAAGGTGGTGTAGTGGTCAGTATGGTGGTATAGTGGTTAGTACGGTGGTGTAGTGGTTAGTATGGTGGTGTAGTGGTTAGTACGGTGGTGTAGTGGTTAGTACGGTGGTGTAGTGGTCAGTATGGTGGTATAGTGGTTAGTACGGTGGTGTAGTGGTTAGTAAGGTGGTGTAGAGGTTAGTATGGTGGTGTAGTGGTCAGTATGGTGGTGTAGTGGTCAGTATGGTGGTATAGTGGTTAGTACAGTGGTGTAGTGGTTAGTACGGTGGTGTAGTGGTTAGTAAGGTGGTGTAGAGGTCAGTATGGTGGTATAGTGGTTAGTACGGTGGTGTAGTGGTCAGTATGGTGGTGTAGTGGTTAGTATGGTGGTGTAGTGGTTAGTACGGTGGTGTAGTGGTTAGTACGGTGGTGTAAAAAACTGCATTTCCTGGAAAGCGCAGGCGCAGGCTAGAGGGATGAATAAAACAGACAAACAGAAGAGTGCGGGTCAAACCAACAATGCAGTTGCGGTTGGGGGGGTCTGCCCTGAGTCAGTGTATGCAAAACAGTGTCTGTCGTTTGAGCGGAAGTGCTTTAAATCAGTGTGTAAATTTACTGATTCTGGAAAACCTTTAATTTTCCGGAATCCATGCAGCGGATGAAAAAGTTGCATACTAGCCTGAATCACACAATCAGACCGGCAGAAAATAATAATAGTAAACAGAAAAGACGAGTATAATAATAATACCACCACGAATAACAACATAGTTGCATGTTGCTTTGGAACCATCATAAAAATAAGACTTACTACTTTATTATAATTATAAATTAACACACAGGCAGATGGTAGGAGAACATAGGACTAATAAGAGCAGGAGAAATCTCTGGAGGTGGGTAAGTAAGTAATGCAGGTGTGTTTTCCCAAGGCACTGGACAGCAGAAGCTTCATGGTGGGTAAACTGTCCACAATGCAGGCAAACAGGGGCATCCGGTCACGGCAGCTGCAGCAACAGCTTACAGGACGGACAGCTGTTCAGCATCTTAGAGGAGGTTTTAATCTCTGGGGTCGTCCTGGCTACATCTACATATCAAGTTTGTACCTGCAGTGGACTGGCCCAACTTATTTGAGCCCCTGTGGAGCTGAGTGGCCTTGCAGTGAGAGGCCCCAGGGTCAGTTAGGAGGCCCCCGGCTGAAGATTTGAACAGGTTTCTGTGGAGCAATCAGAATCCGCCACTCGGTTCCTCTTAAGCTCTGACCTTAGACGGAAGAGAAGTGAGACGCTGGTGCTAAAAGCAGCGGCGCTAACACATCAAGCATGCGGGAGGGAGGTATGAGGGTAAAAAGCTGTAAGCTGTTTGACCCCTTGTGCTCCTGCGGGCAGTTAGCATTCCTCCGCCAGCGAGCGGGCGCTGCTGACCTTGAGCCGAAAGCCCGAGGGCCTCAGAGCAGGAGAGAGAGAGGTGTAGAGAGATAAAGAGAGAGCCTGAAATGCTAAGCATGGAAAGATCTCTATCTCCTAAACTGCCTCGGACTGGGAAGAAGTGATTGCTGACTAATGTGAACGTGTAGTCTGTTTTTTATTATATTCTTCTTTATCCGCTCCTCCATCTGCGGAGCTCAGGAGTCAGGCTGGCCTCTTGATGCTGCCGGAGCAGCCTTTATATTATGTTTACTCTGTGTGTGTGTGTGTGTGTGTGTGCACACGCGTGTGCGGCAGAGCTTCTCCGCTGACCCGTCCGGTGTTCCTCTCCGCTCCAACGCAGCGCACAGCAATTATTTCAGGCGCGGGCGAACGACACGGAGGCGCGAAACAACAACTCCTCTCTGCCTCAGATCGTTATCATGAATAACAGCGAATGGTTTCCGGAGCTGCGGAACGAGGCCCCGGAACGCCGGGCCGCTTTAAAAGCAATGCTAATGCAAGTAGCACGAGTTACACAACAGATCAATCCGGCTACTGCCTCTAATCTAGCGGCGCTCGGAGGATTCGAGGCTCTCTCTCTCTCTCTGTTTCTCTCTCTCTCTCTCTGTTTCTCTCTCTCTCTCT
>CM038726.1:31000913-31015913 GCA_021613375.1 Megaleporinus macrocephalus | reverse complement strand
TTAAACCGAACACAAAATGATCCACTGTCTTTGACTTCAAACTGTTTTTGAGAATTGATACAAAACATAATATTGCAATAAATAATATTTGAAAGTCATGAAAGCTATTTTTTCAAGACAGGAAGCTTTATTATTTAAATATTAAACAGTATTAATAGAGTAAGTAGAGCTTTTTATTTAACTCTTTCCAAGCTTCTCCTTCTATAAACAACCCAGTATTATTATCAGTTCTCATCTAATACCTGCTTTGACTGTTCAGTACTTCATTAAGCTAAATCAAGATTTGCTGCTGAAGGAACTGGATACATTCATACAATGTCTGGGGCGTCCAGGAGAAATCTGGAACTACACTTTGTTCTTCACTGGAGCTCAATATATGATCTACTTCTTTCACAATAAGATATTCATGTTACTTTGTATTGTATGTGTGATTATTTATATCTGTTCTAATCAGATCTGGTGTTCTTACTGGTGAACATACACTTATTGATCAGATGAAGGCTTTTAAACTATCAGCTTAGGTGCCTCAGACTAACACAGTAATGTGTGTGTAGGTATATAAGGACTGGATGTATTTATAAGCAGATTCACTGGCTGGCTTACAGGGTTCTAGGCATGGTGTGATGGAGCTTTTTCCGAGAGACTACATCTCACTGAATTCTACAGACAACTGTAAGAAAACAGCAGAACTGCTCTGTAAGTGCTGACAATATCCACAATATGCTCAGGAACGCATGTTTTGAAATAATTCATCACAATGCATCATTTATCACGCTGCACTTTGTTTGGGTTTTTTCACTCTTAAGCATGTTGTTGTCATATTTTCCTCCTGACGGATGGTTTGTTTTGCTGTTTATGTAAAGCAGAGGCGTATGTAACGTTCTGAATGAATGCGCTGTAATGTGCTCTAGATATACAGTAGTGAATGTTGCATCACTGCCATGGTGACATCTACGGCTGGAGAACGTGTTGCTGCTGAGTTTCAAAGGATTTTGGAATTTTCAGCAGTCTGCTGTATGTGGAGATCTTAATCTTAAGACTCACGTCTTCTACCCTCTTCCCTCTGTTTAACTTACTCTTCCACTCAACTCTGATGTCTAGTTATTGTCAGGTTAATGCTTCTTCTTTACTCTATGTGTGTTTATATTTCTATTTTCTTTCTACAAATGATTATAATCTGCTAATGATTGTAAGCGACTTTGGGTTTTAAAAAGTGTTATATAGTAATAAAGTATTATTATTATTATTATTATTATTTTTAAGGAAGTATTAATCTTTACAGTGATAGCACATCCCTAGAACAAACCCAAGCTATATTTAATAATAATAATAATCATCATCATCATCATCATCTTTAGTTATAGAGCACTCTTCATACTGATGGCAGCTCAAAGTGCTTCACAGACAGTAATAACATAAACTTAACAAGCCAAAGACAAAGGACAACTTTATAGGTACTACGATGTTAAAGTTTTAAAGAAGCTCTGAGTCACAGAGAGACGTGTATAAACTGGGTATTAAAACTGATCACTGATCCTGGCTGTCTAATAAAAGCTGAACTGAGCTCCACAGGTTAGAAGCAGAAGAGCTGAAAGTAGAGATGGACCAATCAGCGTTTTTGAGGCTGATTCTGATCGCTGATCACCTTGAGCACGATCGGCCGATAGCAGATACTGATAGAGGGCGGGGCTATATGCCACGGCAGGGCTACATGTAATTACTCATTAAACATGGTCTAAACAGGTTTATTACCATTTTTTACAAGCTCATATGAAACCAAATCAAACAAATATCACCAATACTGTAATCATTAAACTTAGACACTTAATTTAAAACTAAAAAAGCTAATTAAATACATGCAGTCATTAAAAAGACTCTGTTATTTTAAACTAAATCTGTAATCATTAAATGTAGATCTTGAATTGTTACTGCTGTTCTGTTTGTACCGGTCAGATCTGGTCTGTAGGTGTTCTGGGTTGTTTGTTTTGTGTTAGCTGTGTGTGCTAGCTCTGCTGTTTACTGATACTCACTGTATTCAGTCAAGTCAAGTCAAGTCAATTTTATTTATATAGCGCTTTTTACAACGATGTTGTCTCAAAGCAGCTTTACAGAGTTTTGAAAACAGTTATAACATATATCCCCCAGTGAGCAAGCCAGAGGCAACAGTGGCAAGGAAAAACTCCCTCAACTGGAGGAAGAAACCTTGGGAGGAAGAAACCTTGGGAACCTTCAGCTGCGTGCAGTGCTGTATCAGATTAGTAGAATTAAATGTCTTTGTCTTGGTTCCCCCGTGCTGATTTTACACATTTTTTAAAACATCCTGGATGAGTCTGCGTCACATACGGTAAACACTGCCAGACAAACGACCTGTTTTCTATCAGCGCTTGCTTTTCTCGTCGCTGCTTTAGTCAGTCTGTGGAAAATGAAAGGGTGTGTATTTCCACCTAGTGGTTCAGATAGGAATTGCAGGGAGCTGGCCGGAGGGTTTCTCCTCTTTCTAGATGAAACGCTAGCTGGAAATACAGAAATTAGGCTCATTTGTGTAACACCATCGATCGGCTCTCGGGATTGGCTCTAAATTGGAGAAATATCGGCCGATCACATATTTTGCTTAAAAATCGTCAGATACCGATACATAGCCGATCGATCCTTCCTTCTCTAGCTGAAAGAGTCTCTCCAGGTTCTCTGTATGTTACTGAATGTGTTTTTACAGAAGGTCAGTATCTGCAGATCTAAGATCAGCAGCTGGAACATAAACAGAGAGACGTTCTGTGATGTAGCAGGTTCTAGATTATAGATTATAGAGTACAGAAGTTTAAAGTCTGTTCTAAAAGATACAGGTAGTCAGTGCTGGAACTCCAACTTCAGGGAGCGTTGGATTATGAGCCTCCTAGTCAGAGGGGTTTCCAGGCACAGGCACTAGGTGGCGTCACGTAACATTACCTCTTTATTGCCTCATCTGCGGTATTTGGGTTTTCCTTCAGTCGAGAAACCCCCAACAATAAGCAACAAGCGCAGCCTTCATTTCAGTGACGTACAGTGGGCGGAGCCTCCCTCTGTTCACAACCAATCAGCCTCATAAACGACCTGCTATCACATCCAATCAGCAGCCTGCTCACTGTATGTTAAGATACTTGGATGCAGCAGTGAGCTTAATGTCCTTGGACAGAATCGACGGAGAAAACGGGAGCTTGGCGGAGAAGACGGGAGATCGGCCGGAAGCGCGGGAGTCTCCCGGCCAACGTGCGAGAGTTGGCAGTCCTGGTTTAATGTGTGTAGCTAGCAAAAGCAGAAGATTCAGAGAGGCACCACATGGTTTGCTTAGTTTCAGAACTGCAGTATGTTTTAGTGATACCACCATCAGCTATCAGCCTTCACTTTTGGCTGGTCTGGGGTCAGTTTCTGCCAGGCATATGAATGAGTGGTTAAAAAAAGCTTAGATGATGGAGCAGCTCCTTTATTCAGAGATGCTAATTTTCTCTTGTCCATTTGGCTTTCTCTCTCTCTCTCTCTCTCTCGCTCTCTCTCTCTCTCTCTCTCAGACTGGCTTCTGTCCACGCTGTCACAGACTAGCCAGCCCCGCAGGCACAGATTCATTACCTCCTTATCACTCTTTATTTATCTCTCTCCCTCTCTGAGGCTCCGAGCTCCGAACAGCAGGCCGCCGTGTTGGTTTATAGCGCGTGTGCATGTGTGTCTTTGTTTCCTCCAGCCGTGGCTGCGAAGGTCCCTACTCCTTCAGCCTGGTGCTGTGACTGATGAGCGCTCGGAACAGACCAGAAGACTGAGTCGTCAAGAGCTCCATCAGTTGTGTTATTGTCACAGGAGAGTTCCAGCCAAAGAGCCACTCAGGCCTTTTCTACTGCTATGACAAGCCTGAGAGAGGGGTCTTACTGAATATCTACTGACTAACAGCAGCCTGCGGGGCTTCGTCTCTCAGGCTTACACAGCAAATAGAAGCCATTTATAAATAGAAGGAATTTATAATACAGGATTACAGAAATGATACACGCTACACAGGGCTGGAGCGATGAGCCGCCCAAGAGGATTAGTCATTGATGCTGTCCAACAAAAGGTGATGTGCTGTTTATTTAAAGGGGCACTCCTGCCAGAATTAAACATCTTCACCATCGCTTCACTAAAACGGCACAATAACCTTCATTAGAATAATATCTGATCTATTTACTGAAAACAGAATTAACTGATTTTAGACCAGAGACACTCTATTCTTGTCGCAACTTCTTACCACATATTTAAATTCACTCACGTGTATTGCTGGGCTGGGAGTCCATAGGGATCATCATCTTGGTGCGCGTGGCTCTCCGGGCTGCCAGGGAGCGCTCTAACGTGGATATACTGCTGGAGGCTTCATCCGCGTCACCGCCTGTGGAGTAAGAAGAGAGGTCAAAGGTATATACATTGGTATATTCAGATAGATTTATTTTAGCACTGCGGCACTGTTTCAAATGGTGGTGATAGGAACCAGACGTCTGAGGACTCTTTAAAGCTCCTCTAAAAGATTCCACACAGAATGTTTATAAATTGTGGTGAATATGCTCAATAAGATATTGATTTGTGGTGGTTTTGAGTTCAGCTTTTGCTCTAAAATCTATTTTTTAAACCACCGCTTTTTTTTTTTAAGGTTGAGAGACATGCAGGGCAGTGTGTGGCAAAATCAAAATAATTTTTTTAATAATACTTCATAATACTTTTTTTTTTTTTGCTTCTTTTAATAAATATGTAACTATATTTATCACACAAGAACGCTCTGCTGACATATGCAGGTACACTTGTTAAATAACAGTAAATAAACAGACTATCAAAACATCCCAACTATTCTTTTCATGCTTTTCCAATAAGGACAGTTTCAACGGTCCCATTCCACCTTAAATGGTGCTACGATTACATTCTGGTGCATGAGGCATTATAATAGCTGCTGCAGCATTTAAGGTGGAATAGGAAAATCTAATGAGAAGTTGAACTTCATCTTTGTAGTTTCAATGCTGGTAATTTTTTTGATGAGCTATTTTAAGTCAAGTCAAAGTTATTTATATAGCGCTTTTTAACAACAATGCTGTCTCAAAGCAGCTTTACAGAGTTTTAAAAACAGACAGTTACAATATATATCTCCCAGTGAGCAAACCAGAGGCAACAGTGGCAAGAACACCTCCCTCAGACTGGAGGAAGAAACCTTGGGAGGAACCAAGACTCATAAGAGGAGACCCATCCTCCTCTGATCAAACAGTATTTACAGTTTAATAAACTAAACTCCAAAGAAAAGAGTCTCTGTTTGAAATCTGGATGGTAAAAGCTTTAGAAGCTGCACAGGTAGAGGCAGTCTCAGGTAGTTTAAGCTAGCTGCCACCGAATCTCTACAGTCAGTGTGTGGTTTGTCTGTTCTGAGCTACATTAGAAACATGGTGGTGGCAGCTTCTGTTGCCGGTTGAGCTGTGAAGGCTGATTCTAAGCTAATGAAACACAATGATTTGCAGTTACAGGTAATTGTACCCTAATGAAAACATAGTGTTCATCATTATATTCTACTTCTCCTAATAGACCCCCCACTAGATCTCGCACACTGCTTCTTTAAACACGTGTGGGAGAAAGCCAGGAATCATTATTATTCATTTTTAGTCAAAAGGTCTTTTACACTGCACATACAAGCAGAGACCGAAGTTAAACACACAGTAAAAAACGGGGGAAAAAAGAAAAAAAGTCGTGACTGTAGGCAATCCAGTCGGGTCTGATTCCAGAGAAAGCAATGATTTAATAATTGCTTTGGAGCGGTAATAGAAAAGAGAGATCAAATACGCTGCACTGCGGGGTTAATTGGTTTGAGAGTATGTAGCCGTGTGGTAGAACTGATGTTTTATAAAGCCGCGCGCTCGCTGATGAAGTGGACTCTCACCCGAGTGACTGCTTTTGCTGCCCATCTGGCTCTCTGATTGGCTGTGGCTGACCGGCGCGATCTCTTGACAGCTCTGGATGGGCGATTCCCGACCGGAGGGGGCGGAGCTAGAGGGCTTCTCGATGTTCTTCAGCTCCATCTCCTCGTGGTGGATCCACAGGTCAGGAGGCCGAAGGTCCTTCTGACTTCCTTTCCTCTTCCCTGCACTGTGAGTGGCCCGTTTTCTAGAGAGAGAGAGAGAGAGAGAGAGAGAGAGAGAGAGAGAGAGAGAGAGAGAGAGAGAGCAGAGGGGAGAGAGCAGGGGGATAAAGAGAAAGAGCAGGGGGATAAAGAGAAAGAGCAGGAGGAGAGAGAGCAAGAAGGGGGAGAGAGAGGGGAAAGAGCAGAGGGGAGAGAGAGCAGAGGAGAGAGAGAGAGAGCGCAGAGAGAGCAGAGAGCGCAGAGAGAGCAGAGAGAGAGAGAGAGCAGAGGCAAAAGAAAGAGAGAGCAGAAGGGAAAGAGAGAGAGAGAGAGAGAGAGAGAGAGAGAGAGAGAGAGAGCAGATGGGGAGAGAGAAAATAGAGAAAGCAGGGACAAAGAGAAAGAGAGCAGAGGGGAGAGAGCGAGAGAGAGAGAGCAGAGGGGAGAGAGCAGGGGGATAAAGAGAAAGAGCAGGAGGAGAGAGAGAGAGCAGGGGGATAGAGAAAGCAAGACAGAGAGAGCAGAGGAGGAGAGAACAAGGGGAGAGAGAGCGAGAAGGGGGAGAGAGAGGGGAAAGAGCAGAGGGGAGAGAGAGTGGGGGGGGAGGGAGAGAGAGAGAGAGAGCAGAGAGAGAGAGAGAGAGCAGAGGCAAGAGAAAGAGAGAGTAGAGGGGAGAGAGAGAGCAGAAAGGAGAGAGGGAGAGAGAGAAAATAGAGAAAGCAGGGACAAAGAGAAAGAGAGCAGAGGGGAGAGAGAGACAGAGAGAGTAGAGGGGAGAGACAGAATATAAGAAAGGAGGGAGAAAAGAGAATGAGAAACACAAAGAGAGAATGAAAGAGGGAGAAGAAAGAAGAAGAGCGACGGAAGAGGGAGGGAGAGAGAAGTGGAAGAAGAGAATGAGAAGAGGATAGAAAAAAGACAGAGTAATAGAAAAAGGGGAGATGGAAAGAAATAGAGAGGAGAGAAGAGAAGAGAACATGGAAGACATGGAAGAGAGAGAGAAGGTAAGAGGTAGAGAGAGAAGGGAAGAGATAGAAAGGGGGAGAGAGTGAGAGGTAGAGAGAGAGAGAGAGGAGAGAGAATTGATTAGTATTTATTAATATGTATTAATAGCTCAGTCATGATTGATACGGGTCTGAGAACTTTCACCTGGTCCTGATTGAAGTGACGTCTATAAGAACAAAACTCGTTTCCTCTCAATCACTTTCATCAGAGCTGTTTCACACATACCCAGCCCGCGTCCTCGGACCACCTCAGTAAATACAGATCACTTCATTTACCTGAAGCAACTGCTTCCAACAGGCCTCAGTGATTACAGAGACCTCACATGCAGGTTCTAACACGCTGCTTCATCACTGAGGGCTGCAGACGGGCTAACTGGTCTCCGTAGCGCTACGGTAGAAATAACGAGTCAGCATGTGGGTGGACTAGTCCTGACAGCAGCCACCACATCAGCCTGTGGCTAAACTAAGACTCAGAGCTAATGATCAACAGGAGACAAGGAGACAGACATGAAGAGCAAGGCTAACTGGATGCTAATGCTAACTCATATGACAACGTGAGGACATGGGGGAGCTATCCCAGCATTCACTGGGCGGAAGTCAGGAAACATACGATTACAGCATTATTTAAAATACAACCCCTGGATATCATAGTAACAGCCTGGCAAAACCCTAGCAACCACCTTGGATATCATGGCAAAAGCCTACTTTTGAAACCAACTTGGATGACACAGCAACAGTCTAGCAACACCTAAGCAACCATCTGGAGTTATATAGTAACAGCCTAGCAACACTTTGGGACAATCTGGGATACGAAAGCAACAGCCTAGCAACACCTAAGCAACCACCTGGAGTTATATAGTAACAGCCTAGCAACACTTTGGGACAATCTGGGATACGATAGCAACAGCCTAGCAACACCTAAGAAACCACCTGGAGTTATATAGTAACAGCCTGGCAACACTTTGGGACAATCTGGGATACGATAGCAACAGCCTAGCAACACCTAAGCAACCACCTGGAGTTATATAGTAACAGCCAAGGAACACCTTGGGACAATCTGGGATACGATAGCAACAGCCTAGTAACACTTGAGCAGCCCACTGGATATCATAGCAACAGCTTATGTTTGAAACCACCTTGGATGACATAGTAACAGCCTAACATGACTTTAGTAACACCCTGGAATTCCACAGCAACACTTCAAAAACCACACGGAATTCCACACAACACTTTAGCAACCACCTGGAATTCCACAGCAACGCTTCAGAAACCACTTGGAATTCCACACAACACTTTAGCAACCACCTGGAATTCCACAGCAACACATCAGAAACCATCTGAAATTCCACAGCAACGCTTCAGAAGCCACCTGGAATTCCATGCCAACACTTTAGCAACCACCTGGAATTCCATGGCAACACTTCAGAAACCACCTGAAATTCCACAGCAACACATCAGAAACCATCTGAAATTCCACAGCAACGCTTCAGAAACCACCTGGAATTCCATGGCAACACTTTAGCAACCACCTGGAATTCCATGGCAACACTTCAGAAACCACCTGGAATTCCACTGCAACACTTGAGAAATCATCTGGAATTTCACTGTAACACATCAGAAACCACTTGGATTTCCACAGCAACACTTTAGCAACCACCTGGAATTCCACAGCAACACTTTAAAAATCACCTGGAATTCCAGAGCAACACTTTAGAAACCACCTGGAATTCCACAGCCACACTTCAGAAACTACCTAGAATTCCACAGCAACACTTCAGAAACCACCTGGAATTCCACAGCAACACTTACGCAACCACCTGGAATTCCATGGCAACACTTTAGCAACCACCTGGAATTCCATGGCAACACTTCAGAAACCACCTGGAATTCCACTGCAACACTTGAGAAATCACCTGGAATTTCACTGCAACACATCAGAAACCACTTGGATTTCCACAGCAACACTTTAGCAACCACCTGGAATTCCACAGCAACACTTTAGAAATCACCTGGAATTCCAGAGCAACACTTTAGAAACCACCTGGAATTCCACAGCAACACTTACGCAACCACCTGGAATTCCACAACCACACTTCAGAAACCACCTGGAATTCCACAGCAACACTTCAGAAACCACCTGGAATTCCACAGCAACACTTCAGAAACCACCTGGAATTCCATGGCAACACTTTTGTTTAGCCAACTTAACGTTAAGTAAGACTGTACTAAACAGACTTTCAGACCGGGAATAAACTCCATAGAATATTTATATTTATATATTTCTGAATATATACATTTATATAAGTATTTAAGAATAAAATATCTCTAATAGTCTTCATGCTAACACAGCACACCACCAAACAGAGGAAGAGAGAACAGAGAGAGCAAGAGTTCACGCAGGGCCAAAACAAACAGAATGTGTTACGACCCACTCAGCTCCTGACAATGTGTTTCCAAAAGCAGAACCAGACACCGCATCCCAAGAATTCTGCTCTTTGCCTCCTGAACACCAGCCAACAGCAACACTTAGCACAGCGCGGCCGACAGCCTGGTGCTGCATCACGATGGGTTACGCAGTCAGAACACCTACAGAGGAACATCAAACACAGCACCACAACAGAGTCGGAGAAAACAGACGCCACCGGCGCGTCTCAGCCATGAACTCTTCACCCTCAGACCTTCAACCAGAATGTGTGTTTGACAGTGAATGGAGGAGAGGAGGGAAATATAAAAAAGATAAAAATAAGAGAAGAGAGAGAGAGTGATTTAAAAAAAAACAAAGAAATAAAGAAGGACTCACTTCCTCTGCTGGGCGGAGGTCCGTCGCGTGCAGATAAGAGCCACTATGACCACCACGACGATGGTGACGGCACCCACAGACACCACGATGATCACCAGCAGGTTGCTGTTCTTCTGAGGGGTCACGCTGCCGTGGGGCGGCCGCATCTGACCAATGGGGGGCTCTGAAACAGAGACATGAAGAACGGATGTTAAACAAATACTCTAGCTTTAGAGACACAGGCCAAAATCTTCCAGGATCTTTCAGGCACTTCAGCCTAAACCTTGCATTTAGTATGTTAATTATCAATTTACGTTCCGTAGTGCAGCATTGTGGCCCTCAGCTTCACTGTAGCACAGTATTGTGGCCCTAAGTTTCACTCTAGCACAGCATTATGGCCCTCAGCTTCACTGTAGCACAGCATTCTGGCCCTCAGTTTCACTATAGCACAGCATTGTGGCCCTCAGCTTCACTCTAGCACAGCATTGTGGCCCTCAGCTTCACTGTAGCGCAGCATTCTGGCCCTCAGTTTCACTATAGCACAGCATTGTGGCCTTCAGCTTCACTCTGGCACAGCATTGTGGCCCTCAGCTTCACTGTAGCACAGCATTCTGGCCCTCAGTTTCACTCTAGCACAGCATTGTGGCCCTCAGCTTCACTCTAGCACAGCATCGTGGCCCTCAGTTTCACTCTAGCACAGCATCGTGGCCCTCAGCTTCACTGTAGTGCAGCATTGTGGCCCTCAGCTTCACTGTAGTGCAGCATTGTGGCCCTCAGCTTCACTGTAGTGCAGCATTGTGGCCCTCAGCTTCACTGGATAGATATGGGGGGCAGTTGTGGGCTGCAGGCTGAGGAACCAGCCTCGTGACCTGAAGGTCACTGGTTTAACTCACTGAACGGACAGGACCACCCCAGGCAAGTGCGCTCACTGCCCCCTAGTGTTCACTAGCGTGTGTGTATGTAGGTGTTATGACTGAAGCTGTTTCTGGTTCTGGTTCTGTTTGGCTACATTATACTAAGAACCAATTAGTTGGTCATAACAGCAGTGGAAATAACTGTAACCCTACTGGGACCACAAATGTAGCCTAACTAGGCCCCTCGACAGGGGCCCAAAAGGTCTCCACAACTGTAGCTTAGCTGGGGTTCACAATGGCAGCCTAACTGGTGGTAACCAACCAATAAATCACAATGGCAACCAACCTGGGACCCACACATGTAGAATAACAGGGTCCCTTACCTGTAACCCAGCTGTAACCCAAGTGGTAGCCTAACCGAGGCCCACAGCTGTAGCCCAACTGGGACCTAAAGTTATAACCCAACTGGGGTCCATGTGACACCAATCAAAAAGCCACCACAAGCCCAATAAAATCCATATGGGGCCCACGTGGACATGCTGGCTGGGCTGTTGTGCTGAGTGTTTCTACTCGCCTGCCTGTGTATGACCTGTTTTGAAAGTACTTTGATTTCTCTTTTCGTATTTGCCTCTCTGTTTGTTTGCTTGGCTCCGTTACTCTCATGTTATTGATCTTGGACTGCTTCCTGGTTTTTCTCGAGATGCCCCCTTTGTTTTGGTTGCCGTGGCTTTGACCTTGGCCTGTTTTGACTATATCTTCTCTGTTAACACCTCCAAACTCCCAAGTAAAGTCCAACCCTGCGATCAGATTTAAAATCCTACAGAAACATTATGAATCTGACTGTAGTCATCTGGCTGGCTAACTTCTCTCGCACTCTGGGGGTCTCCCAAAGAGAAAGAGATTAGGAGGTGGTGGGCTGCAGCTTTAAGATGGGAAGGTTTATCAGCTAGTGAAGCAAAATCCATGCATGACAAATGACTTGAGGTAACTGGAGAAAATATATTATACATATTTACATAGGCATGTATGTATTGGTAGATCCTTAAATAACTATGTTTCTTTGGCCTCTACCTAGACCTTAAAAGTCTGGACGGCTTGTGCACCACCATTTCCATGGGAACCAGGTAAGTACTGTGTGCACGGTCTTTATAATGGTCTATATCGTCTTGGATCAGGGATTTGGATGGCCGGTGATGTGTCCATGGCCCTGGCTTCATCACAGTAGCCCAGGTGTAACTGGACACACGGAAAGTAAAACCACACCAATGAATTAAACAGTAAGTCATACATAACCAAATCTATCAGACTTAATATTTAAGAATTAAAAATTTAATTGCATTCGCACTAACCTGGAAATTAAATGGTCTACAAATAATCTCCAAATCATAAGCGCTCACTCAAGGATGTTGAAAACCTGAATCCAGAGCAACTTAATTACCAGCACACTGCTTTAAACGAGTTGGAACTTTGGGCGGTGAGAAATCCTTCAGATCCGAGAGGCTCTTGACGAATGAATGGGTCTCGGCCGCTTTTAAATTCCGGCACCGCACAAGAGAGGCATAAATTACTCTCCGCGATCAATTTCAGATTTGAGGCCAAAGATAAAAGGCCGTGGTTTGGAGGCCTTGGTCTTGAACAGGCAGCACTGGTTCCCCAGTGAAGCGTGCGATCAATGAAATGCATAATAGGAGAAAAACGCTCTGCTCTTTGAGTCGCCGCCGCCAGCCGGAGCAAACAAGACTTGTTAAGGTGCTTCATTACTTCAAGCTAGTGCTTGTTAATCAAGCCTGACGAGGTGCTTAACACGAGTTAATTACTTGTTAACCTTGCATTGTGCCACACAATCTTAAAATAAACGTATGAATACATATGCACGCATAACCAGAGGAAGCTGGTTCGGATAAAACAATGCTCCCCGGGATGCTTACTCCTACTCCGTTTAGTTCAAACCAGAATTTATTTCTACTTTCGGAAGAAATCAAATATGTGAAATTTCTCTTTTGCCCCATATGCAGTTAATAGGTTGTTCTTAAATCCAGATGGAGGCAGTAAGTGAAGAACAGACTGGAGGAGATGGAGGTGAGGAGTCTGCACTGCACTAGTTTAGAGAAAGATTCCAGCAGAAAAATCACATTATATGATTATAAAGTGTGATTTTATAAATGTGATATTAACTGAATTGAAAGATGAGCAGATATCGAGGTAGCAGGTATAAGAACTACCAAGGCAACAAACCACAACATACATGGAGCCTACAACTTGTTTGTTAGGTGGTTGGTGGACCTCGATACTGAGGAGCTCTGCAATATCTGTGGTTTGGTTTTCTTGTGGATTAACCAGCCACACACACTCAACTTTGCTCCTCTCGCTTTTAAATCTATCACCAGTGTTCACCCCCAGATCACCCTTACACACTACAATACTCACTCCTACTGACTACTAGCACCAACAGCTCAGCTTCTCATTCACCAGTTCTCCTGTTTCCACCTTGAATGGATCTGCAGGTACATTCTGGCTCCTGCTACACTGTTTAAGGTGGAACAGGAAAACTGGTGAATGAGCTGCTTCACCCTTGTGCGCTCGGTAGGAATGAGTATTGTAGAGTGAACAGTTGGTCTGTGGGTGATGTGACTGGTCACTGGTGAGAAATTTAAAACTACAGCTACAAGAAACTGGACCGTTTTCCGGTCAGTTTCTTCGGTCACCGTTTTCCTCTCTCATTAACAACTTGTAGTACTCCTCAGGGTTGCTGTTAGCATCAGAATCCACAGGCACTGTGAGAGAGTGTGATAGCGCCCCCATTAGGAAATTTACTCCATCTACAGCTCACATTGCAGTGAGCAATACAGTGACAGGACATCATCTGCAAACCTATTAGCTGAGGCTTGTGTGGCCTTCAAAGTTTGCTCCTTTAGCTTAGCTAGGCAAGGCTAATGTGGCTAACACCAGTTAGCACTGTGTGTTCCTGAATCACCACTCTTGCCTCAAACTATATCATCTTGTTAATTAACTTAAAAAACTAGATGAACTAGTTCATGATGCCCTGATGCTAGTTTAGCTGGTCATGCAGTGTTGGTATACTGGTTGACCAGCCTGCTAGCATTTAAAGCATCTCATTGCTGTCCAAAGAAAAACATGTATCTCGTTTTAGTAGATTAAATTTTTTTTAATGATTTGAACAGCTGCAGTGTGCATTGTGTGAAAATTCTATGTTGAATGGATCAATAGAAATGCTTGAAAATATATAGAAAATTGTAAAAAATTCTGGTTCCATTGACTTGCATTTAAAGTGAAGAAGGTTTTTGGTCTCTTTCAAAAAGTTGCCATTTTGAAGTTCCATGTTTCATAGAAATATACAAAAAATAGAGTGTCTACAAACACTAGTATTTTGAAGAGTGGCTGCTACTCGTAGGTTTCATGGAGCGGTTGCATTTATTAATTTGTGTAAGTTATCTGAGATGTTGCTATTTTTGCTAGCCAACTGTAAAGAAGAGTTCAACCTTAATCTCTATCGGCTTCGCTAACCTGGCAATTCAGTTTCCCCGTCTAACACGCAAGGACTCGTAGCTCGTTTTCAAGAGGCTGCAAACGACAGAGCAAAGCTTCAAACCACCTTTTTTTTTTTTGGAACAGGTGTGTTTAACGTTAGCATGCTAGCATGGCCGTGAGGTAGCTGGTGAGAAGTCTTCCAGCTTTTCTCTCTCACAGCACCTGTTCCTGCTCCATGTCTCGCTAAGCTCTCTCTTTCTCTCCTTTCAGCTCCTTGTCAGGCTGGCTATTGTTTGGTTGTAGCTGCAGTCAACACTGCCTGGAGGACAATGACATCACTTCTCTGATGCGGTGCTATTAGCTAAAGCAGCCCAGATGGCAGACGGATTCAGGCTTATTCTGGCTCCCATACGTGAGTGTTGGTTAACTTCCGGGCAGATACTAAGAATTTGTGCCAGAATCTGATCAGCATACTGCATACTTGTATCCTCACTGAAAGCCCTGACATTATTCATACCTGAATGTTAAAGTTACTTTGTTTACTTAATTTCTTGCAACTAGTTGCTTAATCACTTAATCCAGGTAAGTTGTTTTTACACCATTTAGCTTAAATTTAAAAAGACAAGCCACAAGTGAACATGGGGGCGGAGTTACACAGAATCCGTTAGCTTGGTTAAGAATTTCTGGTTATTTTTGTTTATTAGTTCTTGGTTTTCCTTCAAACAAACAACACCTTCATATGTTATATGTGAGTAAAAATGCAACCTTGGATGCGCTTCACACTCT
>CM038726.1:30970833-30999914 GCA_021613375.1 Megaleporinus macrocephalus | reverse complement strand
ACAGAGAAGGAGATGACTCGGTTAATGTGTGGAAGACCTACCAAACTACCAATGAACAAACAATGTGCTGCCATTGATCTTAACATCAGCTCCACTATGACGAGTGAGTTAGCAGCCAGTCAAGACGGGAAGCAGCTCCGTGAAGTAACCAGTGAAATAAATAGTACATACTGTAAGTATATAGAGGACACAGGCTGTGAACAAATCTGACAATCAGCCCCCATTAAACACCAAAGCACATCAGCTTCTGAACAGGGCGCCCACAGCAGCGAGCAAACCAGCAGATGAAAAGCAAAGCAGAAAAAAAAACAAGTGCTCTGTTCTTCCGTCATGTGACATTATCACTCCAGAGGCGTGTGGAGTGCCCTCGTGTAAAGCTCTCTCGTAGTGCATTGTGGGAAACGATGAGGGTGTTCCAGCGCTTACCGTTCAGACTGCTCCTGTCAATCAGGTTATTGTCAGAGGGCCAGTAGCCGCTGTCTCCATGACGACCTGCAGGCACAATGACCAGGTGTGAGAAAAAGGCTCATAGAGACAGGAAACACACACACACACACAAACACACACACACACACACACTGTTACAAGTTTAGTTGCACCTTTTCATCACCTAAGAATAATACATAACATATTAATACATATATCCTAATAACATACATACTATAATAATATATAACACCTAGCAACCACCTGGAAGACCTAGCGGACCACTGTCTCCATCAGATAAACAGCGCTTCAATTTGGGACAGAGGAGAACATCAAGCTCCACTCTTGCTTTAGCTCTGAAAACATCTACAGGTGTTTCTGTCCACCCTTCCACTGTGAGAAGACACCTAAACACTATGGGCGTGAAAGGATGTGTAGCCATTCAAGAAGCTCCTCACTGAGAAAAGGAGATAACGACATATCAAACAAAGAAGCTGCTGGTGGTCTCAGAACAATGGACCACCGCAGAGTCCAGACCCTCAACATCACTGAATGTGTTTGAGATGGTGAGGAGGAGAGAACCAGCTAAGGCTAGGACTGACGTTGGAACTGAAGGTGAGTCTATAATAACGTAATAACTGTTATTATTTGCTGTTAAGTGTTGAATTCTGCTTTTTTCTGAATGCTGACATATAAATAACTGTATTTTGATTTGGGTGGTCTCTGGCTTGTACAGTACTGCAAAAGAAAGTACCTATATTGTCTAAAGGGGTCTCCCCAACATAGTAACTTTACAGCAGAAGACAAAAACAGTCATTGCTTTCAATGTAAGTCAATGTAAATAGGTTTTATTCCAGATGATTTTGGAGCATTCCTATTGGTCCATTCATCAATAAACATTCACAGGATATAAAGAGCAGCTGTTGTGTTTAATTGGAATAGTAAATTAAAATTGAAAATATAAATAGATAAAAAAGTACATGTTTTTTCGTTGGACAGAGAAGGTATGTAATAGAGATGTCTATTTATTTCTACAGTTTTGGCTCATAAAATCATGCCTAGCACCCAAACAGGAACAGAATGAATAGCTTAAAATATTTCTGGGCATTGCACCAGTGTTTTGCAACATTCCACTGATGGCCTATTTGTGCTGAAGAGCACTTTACTCCATGTAGTTGTGATTGTGTGTGTGTGTGGGTGTGTGTGCGTGTGATATTTCAGCATTTACCAGCAAAGTCCAGAATTTTAAACTATTATGTACATGAGTGGTGTCTACAACTAAGTGTGAAGGACTTGCTCTTAGCTGAAGAGCCTTCAGAGCAGCAAAAAGCCTCTTTGATATCTACAAACCTTTACATGCATGCATTTACCAACACTTCCTTGACGGGTTATGAGACCCCCACGTTAAACTGCTTTCTGTTTTTAACCCGAACAACTTCACATTATTGTTGGGGATGTCAAAAGCATTTCATTTTATATTAATTATTTAGCACTCACAGCGTACTAGGGGTCTGCCTGGCCCTGAAACTGCACGTACACAGTCAATCCCTATCTGCAGGTTTGGGAACAGACCCAACAAGACCTGACTGGTGCTATACAATTTGAAATCAAACCCAAACCTGAACCTGAAGCGTTTACATTTATGGCATTTGGCAGAGCGACTTAAGGTAGTGTTACAGTTTACATGTACACAGGTAGGTGAAGATAGTGTTACAGTTTACCTGTAGGTGAACTTGGTGTTAGGAATCTTGCCCAAGAACTCTTATTGGTATAGTGTAAGGTGATTACCCAGGTGGGGAACTGAACCCCAGTTTACAGTATGTAAGTCCACTACATTATACCAACCTAATACCTGACCAGGCCTGACTGGACCCCACTGGAACTTTGCCCAAACCTTGAAACCTGGGACCTGGCCTAACTAGATGCAACTGGTACCTCTTAATTGGAAGCCCAATCCCAAGCCACACCCACGGCTTCAAGGCCCAAACTGACCTGGCCAGATCGGTACTGCTAAATTTGATATCCAACCCAAACTCAGGACTTTAAGTCCCGACTCAAACTGTGGTACTGCTAAATTGGAAGCACAATGACTTAAACCCACAATGCAGGAGTGCTACTGCTACATTGGAAACCTTGGAAACTTTGAGACTAGATCAGGCATCACTGATACTGTAAATCCATGACCTTGAGTGCTGACTCAACTGGACCTCACTGGTACTGCTAAATTTAAAACCTGATCCTGACACTAAACCATGATTTTGAGCCCCTGGGCCAACAAGGCCAGACTGGTACTGCTATATTTAAAACCTGATCAGTGCCCAGAACCCATGACCCATGAAGTCCTAACCCAGCCAAATCCTGACTTGAACCAAGTCTGACTGGTACTGCTAAATTTGATCCATGATTTTTTTTTTTTTTTTTTTTAATTCAGGGTTCTTAACATTTTATTGCTTAAATTGCATATAGTAAGGTTTTAACGAAAAAAAAAAATAATTACTATTATTGAAATGTATTACTAGACCTATATATCATACTATAAGACTGCCTACTGTAGACTCAGTTACTATGCTGAAGCTTTTCCTACACTTGCTGACCCACTTACTGCAAACAAACTAAACTGAATATTCTCACTGCATAGGATTTGGTGCATTTTAGGCTCCAAATTGCTACAAACACCACCTGATATTTAATTTGCTGTGTATTTTATGCATTAACCACAACATTCTGATTGTATAGTTACTCTGTGGACTGGATGTGTAGACTGAATGGCTTTCTACTCAGATGTTGAAACACTGTTGTGGTGCTAAGCTAGGGGTTGCCGTAAAACTCAGACTCTCTATCAGTTTGCTGGGAAAGTCTTCTTTGTGTCACCTGGCAACACCATAAGTGCGTGCTGTGCAACAGTAAAAGTAATCCATGCCAAACAGTGCGCTGTATATGGCTGTACGGACTAAACAAATCTTCGAGGCAAAGAATTTGCTTCGATGGTTTTTTATAATCGAGTTACTCGAGTTTCTCAAGGAATCGTTTCAGCCCTAGTCTTAATGGTTCTACCTTAAAGAGGTCTCTGGCATTAAACAGACTTTTTCTTTCATTCAGTCCGTCAATAAGACTATTTGTTGACTATACTGGAGGGAATGCAGGAGACAAAATGTGCAAAGTATCCATAGGCACATTCCCTCTAATGAGAACTACTACATTAAAAATCACCCATCGGAAAACAGACCCAGGAGCCACTGCTGTAGCAGACGAATCGACCCGAACCCGGCCCAAAAGCTGACCCTCTGTCAGGTAGCCGACAACAACTCACAGTGACTGTTACACGAACCTCCGTGAACCTCATCCTTTCCATCTCCACCATGTTTACTTAAACCTCTCCAAACAGAACAACGACAGACGTAAACGTACTTCACTGCCTATGTGACTGTGTGACAAAATTTAAACGGCTAACAAAATGAAGATGATGGCTCCAGACGTGTGTGGGTTATCAAGGCCGCATGAGGAGGAAGAATTCCCCTGCCGCCACTCTCCTTCATGTATAGAACAGGAAGGGAGGATGACAGCATGAAAGACAGCGAGGCAGAGAGAGAGAGAGAGAGAGAGAGAGAGAGAGAGAGTTGATGAAGGTGAAGAATGAGTCACATTAGTCGGAGCGTGGGGCAAGACCACGCATTTCGTTTCAAACTCAAACAGAACAGAGAGCATAAACAACAAGCCATCAATCAATCAGCCCTGATGATTTCACTCGCAGTGACACTCACCACTCTAGAGACATGTGCATGCATGTGTGATTGTTTGTGTGTGTGTCTGTGTGACAGCGTGTACAGATGTGTGTGTGCTGCGGTCGGCCCTGGACCTAGATTGTCCCCGGAGCAGCTCCCGAAACGTCCACACATCGATCTGCGGCCGGGCCGCTTCACCGCTGCCTCCTGAGGCACCTTTTCAGTTGATTTATATGTAGTGGAGCAGCGAAGCTTTCACTGTGACAACAACTCATTTAGCCTGTGGTCAGCAGCACTCACACACACACAAACCTGTTTTCCTACCTTGTCAGTACGTATATACAATATGCCCCATTATGTTATGTCTATATAAATAGGTACTTGCTTCCAGTGTGTGCGTGTATATATATATATATAACAACATATTGCAGATACCATTACATTATGGGGAATACATTTTGGATTTGGAAGATGATACCTTAACAATACATTACATATATATATACATTTAGTGATTATATATATATATATATATATATATATTGGTCTCTTGTTTTTGGTCTTTCCCATAATCTTTAAATTTTTGTTTGTACAGCGATGCTATAGATATCATCAAAATATTCATCAGTATTTATATGTCCAATAAATACATATAAATATCTTATAATATATCCCCTATGTATTATAGTATATATGCGTATGTATATATATATATATATATATATATATATATATATATATATATATATATATATATATATATATATATTGGAATTGGGAGAAGATACCATTACATTACATATATATATATACACACCATTACAATACATTGGTCTCTCGTCCTATAAGTATTATATGTAATAATAAAATTTACAAATAAATGAAGAATGTAACAACAATGTAATAACAATGTAATAAGAAGTCTAACCATAAATAGCACTACACACACTGGAATGCTCTATCTGGATTGAAAACTGGGTGTGAGGGTGTGAGAGTGTGTGCAGGCCCAAATGATGTTGTTTGTCACTGTAAAGTCGAGTAGCCGCAGCAGCGCCCTGACCACATTTACCACATCAGCGTCCGCACATTGATCGTGCGACAGCGAGCTGCTGTGACATTCAGAAACTCTGCAGAGTTCAATCTGTGACTTCACCAAGACTAATGCAGGCTTTATTTATAAGAAAAATCACTCGGCTCGCCGGCCAAAGCCGCGCTAGGAATGACTCCTGGCTGGCTGACAGATGTTGAGGTCAGCGACGTTTCGCTCAAGCGTTTGCCCTTCTCGGCGGCCGGCGGGGAATATCTCTCTGACAGACGGTTACGTTAGGTACAGCTCGGCTAGAATGTGTCATTAATTGCCTCCCCAGATGGTTAATTATATTAAAAGCAGTTCTGTGATTGTTAAAATGTTGGAATTTAGAAGGCTAACCGGCTCCGACTGCGCTCACAAGTCAACGAGCAGGTGCTTTAATTCTGTCACTGAACTCTCAAGGCTAAAGTACTCCTCTGTCTCTCTCTCTCTCTCGCTCTCTCTCTCTCTCTCTCTCTCTCTGTCTCGCTCTCTCTCTCTCTCTCTCTCTGTCTCTCTCTCTCTCTCTGTCTCTCTCTTTCTCTCTGTCTCTCTCTGTGTGAGTTATTTGCACAAGACGTCAATTAAAAGCAACAGAGGAGTCTTCTGTTCTGGGCTCTGGTCTTAATTAAAACAGAACCCTTAACGAACTCTCATTAGTCAGCCTGTGACAAGACCAGACATGGGAGTGACACACAGACACACACACAGACGCACACACTCCCCGCTATCTCAGTTTTTTTTCCCCTTAAATCAATGTTGGCTCCCAAAAGACGCTTCATCCAATTCTGATTCCAAATCTTTTTTTTTTCCAAACGCCTGCTATCTACAGTTAGAGACTCAACATCCTGAAGGCTTCTCTTCGTCAGGCTCCCACTAAGCACCATCACAGCCACTCCTAGTCGCTACTACGCTCTACTCACAGACGCATTTCAACACACACTGTGACCATGAAGATGAATATCATTATATCATCCAGCATCACCTCCTCTACCCCCACCTCCTCTCCACAGCTGCGTCCCAAATCTACTACTGTTACACTACACCACTGACAAGCACAGCTAGTGTGTCCCAATACACAGGGGCTGTATAAAGAACGGGAGGTAAGTAAGGGAGGTAAGTAAAAGGTGGTAGGTAAGGGGTTAGATAAAGGGCAAAAAAGGGGCGTAGGTAAAGGGGGGTTAGTAAAGGGGGTAAGTAAGGAGGGTACATAATGGTGTAGTAATAGATGAAAGGGGAGTAAGTAAAGGGGGTAAATAAGGAGGGTACAAAATGGGGGTTAGTAAGGGAGTGGGTAAACGGGGCAAATAAGGGGATAAGTAAAGGGGGTAAGTAAAGTGGGGTAAGTAAAGGGGTAAGTAAGGAGGGTACATAATGGTGTAGTAATAGATGAAAGGGGAGTAAGTAAAGGGGGTAAATAAGGAGGGTACAAAATGGGGGTTAGTAAGGGAGTGGGTAAACGGGGCAAATAAGGGGATAAGTAAAGGGGGTAAGTAAAGTGGGGTTAGTAAAGGGGTAAGTAAGGAGGGTACATAATGGTGTAGTAATGGATGAAAGGGGAGTAAGTAAAGGGGGTAAATAAGGGGGGTACAAAATGGGGGTTAGTAAGGGAGTGGGTAAACGGGGCAAATAAGGGGATAAGTAAAGGGGGTAAGTAAGTAGATAATGGTGTCGTAAGGTAATGGGTAAAAGGGGAGTAAAAAAAGGGGTAAGAGGGATAAGTAAAAGGGGCAAGTATGGGGCCTAAGAAATGGGGTAAGTAAAGGAAAGAAAATGGGGGCTTTGATGAAGGGGTAAGAAAAGGATATAAGAGGAGGGGTAGGTGGGCGGTAAGTAAACGGGGGTAGGTAAAGAGGGTAAGTAAAGGGAATAAGTAAAGGCGGTAGGAAAAAGGAAAGTAAAGGGGGGGAGTAAGACAGGTAGGTAAAGGGTGTAAATAAGAGGGTTTTAGTCAAGGGGTAAGAACAAGAGAAGTGGAGGGGGTAATTAGGGGGATAAGTAAAGGGGGTAAGTAATATGAGTAAGTAAAGGGTGTAAATAAGAGGGTTAAGTGAAGGGGGTAAGAAATATGAGTAAGTAAAGGGTGTAAATAAGAGGGTTAAGTGAAGGGGGTAAGTAATATGAGTAAGTAAAGGGTGTAAATAAGAGGGTTAAGTGAAGGGGGTAAGTAATATAAGTAAAGGGTGTAAATAAGAGGGTTAAGTGAAGGGGGTAAGTAATATGAGTAAGTACAGGGTGTAAATAAGAGGGTTAAGTGAAAGGGGTAAGTAATATGAGTAAGTAAAGGGTGTAAATAAGAGGGTTAAGTGAAGGGGGTAAGTAATATGAGTGAGTAAAGGGTGTAAATAAGAGGGTTAAGTGAAGGGGGTAAGTAATATAAGTAAAGGGTGTAAATAAGAGGGTTAAGTGAAGGGGGTAAGTAATATGAGTAAGTACAGGGTGTAAATAAGAGGGTTAAGTGAAAGGGGTAAGTAATATGAGTAAGTAAAGGGTGTAAATAAGAGGGTTAAGTGAAGGGGGTAAGTAATATGAGTGAGTAAAGGGTGTAAATAAGAGGGTTAAGTGAAGGGGGTAAGAAATATGAGTAAGTAAAGGGTGTAAATAAGAGGGTTAAGTGAAGGGGGTAAGAAATATGAGTAAGTAAAGGGTGTAAATAAGAGGGTTAAGTGAAGGGGGTAAGAAATATGAGTAAGTAAAGGGTGTAAATAAGAGGGTTAAGTGAAGGGGGTAAGAAATATGAGTAAGTAAAGGGTGTAAATAAGAGGGTTAAGTGAAGGGGGTTAGAAAAAGAGATAAGTAAGTAAGGGGTATATGTGTAGTGGGTAAGTGAGGGGGGGTAAGTGGGGGTGGGGTAAGTAAGGGGGGGTCAAACTATCCCATTGAAACATGTAGAGATTGTTCTGCTTACCTTGGTCGTTGGCCATCTTGTCAGGGTGCTCGACTGCAATAAAATAAAACACAGAGAAACAAAATCAATGAGGCAGCAGCGGAATATTATTTAGCCCTGTTCCAAAACAGGAATTACTGTTACCTGATCCAAATCAAGCGTGACAATACTGGCATTAGATGAAAAAAACAGGCTAAATTGTATTTTCACAGCATCACACATTCCCATTTGTCCTGAGCGCCTGAGCGGCTACGCTTTCCTCTCTCAGTATTATTATATATGAGGAGCGTGATCTGCATACCATAGCGTTAGAACGTATAGCGCTCCGTATCCGATCCAGGCTCCGGTGACATGCTGCCAAGAGTGTGGGCTAATGCTAATAACGGCCCTTCCTTCAGACCTGTCAGGCTGCGTTTGAGCGGCGAGGGCTAAAGCTGTCTGGAATCACACAGCAGGGAGTGTTTATGCGAAGGTGAAATGGACCTGACCTTTGCTGCCATAGCATCAGTGACGCCTGTATTGCTGTAGTACTGATGCTGATGCTATAGCGCAGTGAGAGACTCGCGTCACAGCGCTGCTGCTGCTGCTGAGCGGAGGGCATGGAAAAGTGGAGTTAGGGGTCTTTTCCATTGATCGAAACATGACAGCTTTGTCACTGATCTGGATGCTGATGCTGCTTTTAAAGGAGCAGTGTGTAACCCCTAGTGGTTACTTTACAGATTGCAACCCACTAAACCCACTCACGCCTTACTTTCTGAGAACCTACAGCGACTGGCAGGGGTCCGGCTGGCGCTTGTTCCAGTTTAATTTCACTTGATAGCACATACTTCATTATTCACAGCACATGCTGTACATGTATAGGACAAATCACAGCAGCAGTGAACTTTCTTCCAGGTGGATAATACAGCCCTGCAAATACAGTTATGTTATGGGGGTAAGTAAGAGGGGTAAGTAAGTGGAACTTACTTCCAGGTGGATAACACATAGCCCTGCACATACAGTTTATTATGGAGGTAAGTAAAGGGACCGGTTGTAAGGGGGTAGGTAAGGGGGGTAAGTAAGGAAAATTTACTTTTGGGCAAATACCATTGCCCCGCAAATACAGTTATGTTGTGGGGGTAAGTAAAGTGGGGGAAAATTAGTAGGGTAAGTAAAGGGAACTTACTTCTGGGTGGATAACATAGCCCTGCAAATACAGGTACATTATGGGGGTAAGTAAGGGGCGGGTGGGGTAAGTAAGGGGAACTTACTTCCGAGTGGATATACAGTTATGTTGTGACAATATTGTGATAACCTATTGCTTTAGAGCCCAACATTGTCAGAAGGTCAAAGGGTAAATCCTCAGAAAGTTCTGATGTTATCTGGCATTGTTGTGACAACGTAGTGGCAACGATGTCAGTACATTATCACAACCTCTAAGAATCGTCCATACGTTCCAACATATCTGCATGAAACTAAATAGTTGCCAATGAGTAGTCATTATTTAATAGTGACATTGTGAAAACCTTGTTCACACAATGTAAAAAGCACAGGTGGAAAGACAATGTTGAAGCAATGTTATAAGACAGAGTAGACAACATTGTGACAACGTTGTGTTACTGCTGCAATAACAGAGCTGAACTTTTGTACTAATCCTGGGAGCTATTTTACCAAGACCCTGTAAAAAGTATTCCCAGATTGATATCTTCATTTCCAGCTGAACCATCTGAACTTCTAACATTATAGTGCATTTTCCACATTCTTAAGAAACAGCTTGAACTATTACAGTTACCACAATTAATGACTTCATGATCTTTTTGGTCTTTTTATGTCACTCTAATGCTGCTAACTAGGCTAATTAGCTGGCTAACTCAGCTGTCTGGCTAGCTTATTGGCTGAAATGAAACAATCTCCTGCTCAACACTCACACAAACGTCAACATTTGCACAGAATCATGTGGAGAATCAAACACAGCTTTTCTTTTTCTCTGTCGAGTGTTAATATGAGCAAAAACATTCATTCTGTGACTGCTAGCATAACCGCTAATGGTGCTACTTTCCACAGTTGGTTGTCTAAATGCAGTAACACTCACACATATCAATATAATCATATTGTCCTAGTGTCCAGCACTGCATTACATTCTGAACTCTATTGGTCATATAATAATAGCGCTGGTGTAACTTCAGCTTCATCTGGAGAGTAAAGGATTCGCTGGTCAGCGTTAGCTGCGAATGTTAGCAAACTCAGTAGATCCTAATACAGCAAACCCGCTTTGGAGGGTTGGAAAACAGAAAAACCATGTGTGAAATTCATCACGTACTTGAGTATATTTGACATTACAGTCTCCCAGAATTGTTTATGTTATGTTTACATTTACTATAAAATGTGAGCTGCTTTAATGCTAACTGTGTGCTAAACATCCACGTGGAAGTTCACCCACCGTTTATATGTACAAGCATTCTGCTTTGGTGTGCTGTGTGATTTAGTGGAAAGACAGATTTGGGGTCACTTCAGCAGTCTGTTTAGGGGTCTCTGTAAAGCCTGGCCATTCAAATCCACAGAATTGAAGTGGCTCTCAATTTTGAGACAACACAGAATAAGCCATATTGTCGCTGTCCAATAAAACAAACATGCATCTCCATGTCGATTTTCATTTTTCTATATCATGTGATCATGACAGCTACTCTTTATATCCTGTGAAGATCTCATGATGAATGGACCAATAGAAAGACTCCAAAATCCCTTGCTATAAAACCTCTTTACATTCACTTCCATTGAAAGTTGGGAACGTTTTTGGTCTCTCCTGTAAAGTTACTATTTTGGAAATACTTTTCTTTCTTTGGAGGGTTTTATCAGTGGGTGTCATATCATGTATAAACAGTTTATTTCTTGCCACGATGCCAGTAAAGCTGTGGCACCTTATTATTAGCCAGCTTTATCAGCCTAATGATATAACAGCCAAGCTCTGTCGCAAACGCGACTGCTGTTATCTGTTCTGGTTAATAGCAGAGCAGCAGCAGACCATGGGGACCTCAACAAGCCCCCTTAGACCCATCCATACACACACAAACACACACACTTGTACACCGAGTCTGAGAGCAGCAGATGCTGGAGATCGCATTAATTAGCGTGTACGTGCGTGTAAGGGGTGCATGGGGGTCACTGTCTTTAACCCACCCAGATGAAGACGGATGACAGATCCAGAGAACAGATCCTAATTCACGTCAAACCTCTGAGCACAGTCAAGACAGCCAGGCTCCTGAGCTAATGTGCTAATATACTAACATGCAGGCTGGAGCTCCTGATTATTAGGGATTGTGGGATTAGAAGGAAGTTCATTTACAATAGCTTTTAATTTACAATGTAAGACTGATTAATGTGACCAGCCACTGTCCAGGACTTCTCTACTTAAAGTGCTATCTGTACAGGTTTGGATTTACATGGAGTAACATTACTTGCCCACAGACTGATTTCCACTGGATAAGAAATAGGGTATAAAGGTGGGGGGTGGTATAAACTTTGGTACTGCTGTCACACCATATGTGGTACAGTCTACCAAACTGCCCTAACTGAATACTGTCATTAATGTGGGCAATGGGGGGGAATATACAGTTGACAGTCAACATAAGCTTATAATTATTTATTATTATTTATAATTATTTATTTTTATTATGAGATTTTTGTCCCGGTAACTCCTTCTATAGTATTTGCGATATCAACATCGTTCCAACTCCCTCCCTACTGTCAGTCAGGCCTGCGTGCAGTGCTCTGTGTACCTTTGGACGTCCTATATTGGACGGGGTCAGACAGTGGCCCCACTCCCTTGGCATTTTTGGCCTGGATGCGGAAGTAGTAGACAGTGTCCAGATTTAGGTCCATCACTTGGTGGGTCAGCCTGTCTCCACTGATGGGCTCCATCACCCAGTCATCTATAGGCATGTTCTTATCCAGAGTGTAGTATACAATATAACCTGAGAGAGAGAGAGAGAGAGAGAGAGAGAGGACTGTTTCTGGACTCTACATGTATCTACAGTGCACATGCCGGGGTAGACAGTTAAAGATAAAGCAGATATTCTATTGTTTACAATGAAATGGCAATGGACATTTACCACAGGGACCACCGGAATGATCCGTCAAGGGTCCACCTTTCTTTCTTTTTTTTCTAATTTTTTGGTGGAACAAAACCAGATGTTGATGTTTTGGTAGCCATGGATGCTGAACATCTCAGTGCTGAAGTGCACTCAGGCCTGAATAGACGGAGTAGATGGAGCTCGTTCTCACCTGTAATCCTGCCGTTAGCTTCCAGCGGCGGCTGCCAGCTGATGAGAATGGATCTGGGTCGACCCTCTCGGCCAATCACGGTCAGGTCTTTGGGGGCGGAGCTCGGTGCTGGTAAATGCAAAGTAAAAGACACATGAGCAGGTTGGAAAAGAAGAGTGCAGGTTTTATATAGAATGATATTCAAGTTTACAAATGCAGATCGAGAGAAAAGCCTTAAGGCAAAGAATATCTGGCTCGTAGTTCACGTTCAGCAGACTATCAGCAATTGAATAGCTTCTGGTACTTCATAAGATCAATGCTTTGTATTACTGACAATGTATGGTTGTTAAGACAACATTAAACTATTAGAATTCACAACCATCTACACTGATGATGTTCTACCATCAGGAGGTTATGGGTTTGATTCCTGTTGCTGCCGCAGCCAACAATGCATTAATTGGCCCTGCTATGTACACTACTGGTCAAAAGTTTGGGATCACAGAGAAATGTTCTTGTTTTTAATGGAGTATCTTCTTCCTTAACACAACAATGGACTGACGGGTCACTAAAGAAAGTTGTTTCTTTCTGGTCATTTTGAGTCGGTCAGCAAGCCATCAACTGCTGATCTTCAGATACTAAACTAACCTAGAATGTTGTTTCTCCCTTTTATACTCACTTATTAGTAGAATGTTTTTCAGCTGTGCATCACAATTGAGTAAGAGTGTCCTAACAACCAATTAGTCCAATAACATCCTTAACTTGGATTGGTGGCCGTACCAGGAGATTTAGACAGAGGACTGAGAATTACTGATAATAGGACTATATGCAAAATAAGCCTCTATACAAAAATAGACCTTAATACAAACATTTATATTCTTTAAAAATCATCTGATACACTTACATTAATTGTGCAATAGACAATATTGTTTGTGAATTGCATGACAATTGAAATTGAAATTCTAAAGTGATTCTAAACTTTTGAGCGGTGTATATGTAGGTAGGATGGTAACTCTCTCACAACTAAAATGAAAACATATAAAAAAAACAGTAATGGTAAATCAACTTGAATCAAGGAAACTAATGACTTTTCTGACTTGCTGAGTCATTTTCTAAAGAATCCCAATCAAATGGAATCATTAGAGGGTCAGAGATTTATACACCCAGTCAGTGGGGTGAGTTTTTAGCACTTTGGCTGTGTCCCAATTCTACAGTGTTACACAAATTGCTCAGTCTAAAGCCTCAGTTCATTCCAGCTCTACAGAACGCGGCCATGAAGCCGTGGGCAGGCTGGAGAATTGCTGGCTGTCGACAGAATGACGGAACGGAAAAGCTCGCGGATAGAGGAATCCTGCAAAGTCATTCATGCCCTGCCGCCTGACAGCATATATCCCCGAGCTGCAGGCAAAAACAGCTAAGGCCGCCGGCTTATGGCGCGCTCTTGGCCTTGAGGTGCTTAGCCGGGGAACCTTTGAAACAAAAACCTCAATTAGGCTTTGAAATTAAATCACGGCGGAACACAAATAAAATGAAAAAATAAAAGAAAGGAAAAAAACAGCTGGTAGGAATTACATTGGCTCTTTTCAGAAACAAGGCTTTTGTATATCTCCCTGTGTTTGGCTGGCTGTAATTAGACTTACATTAGCTCTGGTAAAGGAAACGATGGATTGAGGTATTATGCGCAGAACAAATGTAACGATGATGGATTTCGCAAAACAGAGCCGAGATCATTGCTTGTTTAACTAGCAGTGCACTGTGGGTAATGAGCAGGGAAAGATCCCACCATTTATAAGCAAAAGTCAAACAAAGCCACAGTAATCAGAGCCTAAAAAGGCTGCACAAACATCATGGTGACTGACCACAGTGATGAATAAAAAACTGAGCGTAACCTTCAGGAGGTAATGACTCAGCCAGCATCGCCCAGCCATGAAAACCTGGCTTTCATAGCAGCCGCTGAATGATCGTCTTAGGATTCATAACTGAATAATAAGACTAGAGTTAAACTAGAGTTTAAGCAGTTAAACCCTCACAGTATCAGCTATTATTATGCCGTGTCGTGCAGTAACTACATGGTTATTCTTCTATTACCTGCTTCATAGGTGGTGGCGTGAGCGGTCATGCTCCAGGTGCTAGACTTGCGGCCCTTGGTCACCATGACAGCAAACTCGTACATGGTGTTGGGTTTCAGACCGGTCACTGTGTGGCTCAGTGCCGTCGTGTCTGCCGACTGCGGAAGAAAAAGAAACACACGGGCTTATTATATAACCAACTTGTGTAATACAGCCAAAGCTTCACCAAGCAGAATGATACATCAGACCAGCATTAAGAACTGAATATGCACACCATCTACCAGCTCCTGCCATCCATCCATCAATCTATCTATCTATCCATTCACCAAATCACCTATCCATACATCCAATCAACATTCTATCCTTCTGTGCATCTGTCTGTCCACCCATCACTCCTACATTCTACTCTACCATCCATCCATCAATCTATCTATCTATCCATTCACCAAATCACCTATCCATACATCCAATCAACATTCTATCCTTCTGTGCATCTGTCTATCCACCCATCACTCCTACATTCTACTCTACCATCCATCCATCAATCTATCTATCTATCCATTCACCTAATCACCTATCCATACATCCAATCAACATTCTATCCTTCTGTGCATCTGTCTATCCACCCATCACTCCTACATTCTACTCTACCATCCATCCATCAATCTATCTATCTATCCATTCACCTAATCACCTATCCATACATCCAATCAACATTCTATCCTTCTGTGCATCGGTCTATCCACCCATCACTCCAACATTCTACTCTACCATCATCCATCAATCTTTCTATCTATCCATTCACCTAATCACCTATCCATACATCCAATCAACATTCTATCCTTCTGTGCATCTGTCTATCCACCCATCACGCCTACATTCTACTCTACCATCCATCCATCAATCAATCTATCTATCCATTCACCTAATCACCTATCCATACATCCAACCAATCATCCAATCAACATTTTATCCTTCTGTGCATCTGTCTATCCAACCATCACTCCAACATTCTACTCATCCATCCATCCAACTAACCACTCATGCAATCATTCACTCACTCACCCACCCTTCTACTCACTCACCCACCCATCAGTCCATTTAGTCATTTAACCTTAAACACACAGATTATCCATTGTTTATCCATCCATCCTTTTGTCCATCTTTACATTCACATACAATTCCATCAACCCAACATTTCATTCCTCCATCTACCCACTCAGCCATCTGCCCTTCTATTAATCTATCTACTATGCATTGTCTATGATTTTGCATTAAATTATTTATCCATCCATCCATCCATCCATCCATCCATCATTCTACCCACCTGTACATCTGTCCATCCACTCACCCACCCACCAATGTCCCATCCAACATTCATTCAGCAATTCACAGACTTGTTTGTACATTCCATATTTAAATATCTTATTTTATGGTGAACTATGTGCGGTTCTAGAACCAAACCTTGCATCCATATTTTCACCCATTCATTTCTTAATTCATTCCTTTATTCGTTCATCTATCATTCTCTGGTACCTTGTATTTGCCGCTGGTGGAGTGGCTGGTCTTCCACTTGACGCTGTAGTAGCGAACCTCGCTGGATTTCTGGTTCTTGCTGATGGAGTTGTCGGCCCAGCTGACCCTGACCGAGTCCGAGGTCAGCGCCACGGCCTGCACGCCTACAGGGGGGATCATGGGAGTGGACGTATCTGGGATGGGGGTGGGGAATTTATCAAAGAGATGGAACAAATCATCGTCTGATGGGTCGACGGGGTCTGTGGTCACACACGTACGCACGCACACACACACAAATGTTCACCCACACACACACATATAGAAGGTAGGGGAGAGTATGTTTTGGGCAAGCAAGAAAAATGAAGAGCGTGCATGCGGCAACCCAATGAGAATGAACAAGGAGGGGTCAAATAAAAAGAGGGAAAATGGAGTGACAGAGAAAAAGAGAAGAGAGTTCAGCACTCTATCCAGATACAAACACGACTAGAGCTAAACAGACTGAAGCAGGGACTACCAGTTAGAACCTACGAAGGACAGAAAGAAGACAGTTAGTATAGAAACAGACACAACAATCAGATTATCAACATCAGAACCTGGAACTGAACCTTGGTTTAATAAGTTCTTGTTTCAGGCACAAATGAGTAATACAAAACTTTAGAGAGCCTATATATCGTTGCTGTCCAATAAAAAACATGTCTCAATTTTTGTCGATTTCTATTTTTCTACATGATTTAAATGTAGCAGCTGGGATGTACACTGTGGGCGAAATTTATGATAAACGCACCAATAGAAGTGCTTCAAAATAGCTTGGAAAAAAATCTGGTTCCATTGACTTCTATTGAAAGTGAAGACAGTTTTTGGCCTCTCCTGTAAAGTTGCTATTTTGAAGACACCTATTTTTCAATAGACAGTGACGATATGCAGTATATGGGCGTGTGCAGGGTAAAATGTTGATTGCGCTTCTCTCCTGCTTGCATATGCGCTTGAGACCACACAAAACGTTACAGACAATGTGGGCGGAGTCATGACCCATACTGATCGCAGATATGAAAGTACATAAGAGGAGTTTAGTTTAGTTTTCAGTAAGGCTTTCATTTAGAGGTCTACATGTGACAGGATCACCATAGTGGAAATTATTAAAATTAAAAATATAAAAAAAAACAAAAACAGTTATTACATTACCCTAACCCTAAACCGAGATTATCCTAACCCTAACCCTATTATTAGATTACCCTAACCCTAGAATATCCTAACCCTAAACATATTATTAGATTACCGTAACCCTATCCCTAGATTACCCCAACCCTAACCTTAACCCTATTATTAGATTACCCTAAACCTAACCCTAGATTATCCTAACCCTATTATTAGATTACTCTAACCCTATCCCTGGATTAACCTAACCCTATCACTAACCGTATTAGATTACCCTAACCCTAACCCAAGATTACCCTAACCCTAACCCAAGATTACCCTAAACCTAACCCTAGATTATCCTAACCCTATTATTAGATTACTCTAACCCTATCCCTGGATTAACCTAACCCTATCACTAACCGTATTAGATTACCCTAACCCTAGATTATCCTAACACTCACCCTATTAGGTTACCCTAACCCTAACACTAGATCACCTTAACCCTAACCCTGTTATTAGATTACCCTAACCCTAGAATAACCTAACCCAAACCCTAACCCTGTTATTAGATTACCCTAACTCTAAACCTAGATTACATAACAGAGAAAAATAGATAATAATAAAATCATGTATGTTATATATAAGCCAATATGCTACATGTGTTTTACTTGCAGGTCCCATGTGACCTCCTCAATAATTAGATTCATTTGTAGGTAAACAGCCAACAGGTGGTGGGCTCGAGCAGGGGAGTATTATGGTTGGCTGAGTGGGCGGGACAGGTTTGGACAATAATTGGCTGCTTGTAGCGAACATGCAAGCAAGAAATGAGCTGCAGAGAACAGCATGTTAGAAATCCCAGGCATGACGCTATACAGCATCCAGTAAACACACTGTTTATATTCCACAGTAATTGGTTTGGCCTTTTAACCCGCGTGGCAGCCTCAGCGCCTGCTTCGGCTTTAACTGAGCTTCATTTAAGCAACTAGCTACTAATGTAAAGCTGACCCAGATAAAAAAGAGTGCTCAGCTGAGAGGCGGCCCGCTTGTGCGTCAGCAGTGTTGCTGTCTTTGTGATGCAATGCTTACTGTTTGGTGTTGCATGCAAGCTCAAGTGGCTTGTTTAGCCATAAAAACACACAAAATAATAACAACCTCTATTTTTCTACACTGAAAGATGGATGCGTGGAGGTGTGATGAGTGTCCGCCGTGTCACGCGGTGGACACATCCACCTCCAGCCGAGCCGGAGATGACAAGAACTACACTACTGTGAAAAAGTTTGAGGCACTTTGGGACATTATTATATTTATGAAAGCTATTTTTCCAGACAGGAAACTTGTATTTGCTCAGAAAAACATTTTATTATTTAAATATTTAACAGTGTTAATAAAGTAAGTAGAGCTTTTACATACATCAGTGTGTTTATTTAACCCTTTCCAAGCTTCTCCTTCTATAAACAACCCAGTATTATTATCAGTTCTCATCTAACACCTGCTTTGACTGTTCAGTACTTCATTAAGCTAAATCAAGATTGCTGCTGAAGGAACTGAACACATTCATACAATGTCTGGGGCGTCCAGGAGAAATCTGGAACTACACTTTGTTCTTCAAACACTTTGCTCTTCATGTTACTTTGTATTGTATGTAGGATTATTTACATCTGTTCTAGTCATATCTGGTGTTCTTACTGGTGAACATACTCTTATTGATCAGATGAAGGCTTTTAAACCATCAGTTTAGGTGCCTCAGGCTTTTGCAGAGCAGTGTACATGCCCAGTGTAGGTGGGTGCGGGTGGGCATGGGTAGAAGTTCTTAACTGGACGCTAAACAACCCCTTTACAGTGTTTTGGTATAAAAGTATTGAATTTGAGTTTTGTCTCGAGCTGGTCTAGGGTTAGGGTTGTGACCCGCCTGTCACATGGGAGCAGTTAGTGGGTGGAGCTATGCACAGTTTGTGTGATAAGCTGTGGCAAATCTTTTCTCAAACCCAGGCACATCATGGGCGTGTTGTGGCCCCATCAAGGCTCCTTCTGAGCTGCGCCTGCACTCGTACACACATCTGGCCCACCGTGCTATCAGCACCATTAGTTATACGACAAACACGCAAACGCACAAACACAACACTGATCAAGCATATCAAACAGGAACGCTCTATACGCTTTGTCAGGGAAATAAATGCACATTCTCAGAGAATGATTTGTCTCTGTGTTCCATCAGGCAGAGAAATGGAAAAATGAAGTGTTTGTCTAATACGCTTTATATCTGCATCATCAACAACCTGCAGATGTGCTTCAGAATACTGATGGAGGGAAAGACAAAGGAGTGTGAGGGTGGGGAAATGTTTGAATGTGAGCGGGAGTGTTGGGAGTTAGATGTATGGAATACACATAGAACATGTATATATTTATATATATATATATATACACTACCGCTCAAAAGTTTGGGATCACAGTGAAATGTTCTTGTTTTCAATGGAGTATCTTCTTCCTTAACACAACAATGAACTGACGGGTCTCTAAAGAAAGTTGTTTCTTTCTGGTCATTGTGAGTCGGTCAGCAAGCCATCAACTGCTGATCTTCAGATACTAAACTAACCTAGAATGTTGTTCCCTTTTATACTCACTTATTAGTAGAATGTTTTTCAGCTGTGCATCACAATTGAGCAAGAGTGTCCTAACAACCAATTAGTCCAATAACATCCTTAACTTGGATTGGTGGTCGTACCAGGAGATTTAGACAGAGGACTGAGAATTGCTGATAATAGAACTATACGCAAAATAAGCCTCTATACAAAAATAGACTTTAATACAAACATTTTTATTCTTTAAAAATCATCTGATACACTTACATTAATTGTAAAAAGGACAATATTGTTGGTGAATTGCATGAAAATTGCATGAAATGAAATTCTAAAGTGATCCTAAACTTTTGAGCGGTAGTATATATACTTCAAAATAATAACTTTATAGGAGAAAACAAAAATGTTTATATATATATAATTTTTCTATGGCATTTAAATGCAACAGCTGCCTCAGGATGAATAGAAAAAAAAAACTGAAAAAGTTGTAAAGTTACTATTTTAGAGGTACTTGTTTTCTGTTGGACAGTGATGGTTTATCTCTATCTCTATCTCTCTCTCTCCCGCCTCTCCTTTTTCTCTCTCTCTCCCTTTCCTCCCTCTCTCTCTTCCTCTTCCTCCCCTCCTTCTCCCTCATCTCTCTCTCTCCCTCCCTCCCTCTCTCTCCTGCTCACTCTGTCCCTCACTCTCCCTCATTCTCTCTCCCTCACTCCCTCTCTCTCTATCTCTCCTCTCTCCCTCTCTCTGTCTCTATATATATTTGAATAGAATATTCCCTTTATATGTACGTCAGTGTGGAGTGTGCATTAACTTTTTGTGAAAATTTTATGATGAACAGACCAATAGAAGTTCTCCAAAACAGCTTCAAATAAATCTCAAATAATTCTGGTTCTATTCACTTACATTGAAAGGAGAGTACGTTTTCGGTCTCTCCTGTAAAGTTGCAATTTTGCAAATACTTGTTTTTCATTGGACAGCGACGATCTCGCTGTATGCTACCACGTCCTACCAAGTTTTAAAAACAAACATGCGTCTGTGTGTGTACGGGTGAGCTGAAGCCATGAGGGGATTGAAGCAGACGAAACAAAGGGGGTAAAACGTTGTGTGAGAGAAAAGGAAAAACTGAGGGGTGAATAAAAACAGAGTATTCTGACTCCAGATCAGATCAAGCAGCAAACACAGCCTTACTGTGCTGAAACTTCTGCCTTTAACTTCTTTTAAAATGAATATTCTGCTGCTTTTCAGCCTAAACTGCAGCACAGTGTCGAGCAGAGAGGAAGTGCCTGGGCAGCTGCTTCAGCACCGGCCTGTTCACTCGCACTGTAAGTGTGTTCTGGGTCAACCGGTGTTCTGTTCTCGTACTGAACACAGGAAAGTGTGCTGAAATGAGTGTGCGCTACAGATGAAGGCGAAAAAAACACAAAGTACTGCTTAAATTGGCTTCATTACACGCAGGCAGCGAGACTACCTTCGGGTAAAGACCCTTAAAAAGCCCCTTTTCACAGCTTTCAGAGGGAGAGAGTAAGTGTGGAGGGTTTACACGGCTGGGAACATCCTGATTCAGCTTTCAGAAGCTAAACAGCTACGACGCTAGCCAGACAAATTGTGTAACAGTGAGTGAACAGTGTGGCCGGCCTGTACAGCAACACACAGGACAAACCAATTACACACACTGTAGATCATCTGATTCTCTGTATACCGTGTTACTCTATTCTCCAGTGGCTAGGACCCCCACAGGACCCCCACAGGACCCCCACAGGATCCGCTATCATTATGTTTGGGTGGTGGATCATTCTCAGCACCGCAGTGTAGAAACCCCCTTGTATCTACAATCACTGTCCACTGTATCAGCTCCACTGACCATATAGGAGCTACACTTACAGACTGTATTTCATCTGATTCTCTGTATACTTTATTACCCTGTTCTTTAATGATCAGGACCCCCCACAGGACCACCACAGAGCAGGTACTGTTAGAGAGGTTGATCATTCTCAGCACTGCAGTGACACTGATGTGGTGGTGTGTTAGTGTGTGTTCTGCTGGTGTGAGCTGGAGTGTTTAAACACTGTGTCCACTCACTGTCCACTCTATTAGACACTCCTACTACTTGCTGGTCCACCTTGTGGTAGCTCCTCTACTGCAGCACAGTTTATGTTCTCTAGTTCTTCATCAGTGGACACAGGACGCCGCCCAGAGGACACTGCTGTCTGGATAGTTCTGGTTGGTGGACGATTCTCAGTCCAGCAGTGACACTGAGATGTTTAAACACTTCAGCAGCAGCAGCACTGCTGTGTCTGATCTACTCACACCAGCACAACACACACTAACATATCACCACCATGTCAGTGTCACTGCAGTGTTGAGAGTGATCCACCTCCCTAACAGTACCTGCTCTGTGGTGGTCCTGTGGGGGTCCTGATCATTAAAGAACTGAGTAATAAAGTATACAGAGAATCAGATGAACTACAGTCTGTTAGTGTAGCTCCTATATGGTCAGTGGAGCTGATAAACTGGACAGTGTGTGTAGATACAAGGGGGTGGTCTTGGTAACCTGCTCAGTTTATGTGTATATTTGGAAATAAATGAATTTTTAAATGCGCCACAACTTCATTTCAGATCCAGTAAACAAATATGTTGCTAATGAAACATGAATGAAGCAATAAAAGATAATGAGCTGAGGGAAGTGTGTGAGACTGGCGTGTGTGTGGAGGGAGCCGAAGCAGGAAAAGGGGCTAAAATAAAACCAGAGAAACGTTCCTGCTTCCTGACCCGCATCCCAGAGTATATACCAAATACCCTCCACCTCACTGTCCTCCTCCTAAACCCCCCTCCCAAACACACACACATGGCTGCGAGCTACAGGCTTTGATTTGACTCTGAAAGCAGCCATACAGCCGGATGAACGAGACACGCAGAGAGAGAGAGAGAGAGAGAGAGAGAGAGAGAGAGGGAGGTAAAGAGAGACAGACAGACAGATAAAGAGAACGAGTCCCAGAAGGAAGTCTTGCGGGTCTTCAGCAACGTCTGCGCTGCTTCCTCGCTCCGTGCTCTGAGCACATCACCTCATTTCTCTTGGCACACACTTTCGAACGGAGGTAAATGAGGACACAGCGAGGAGATTGAGAAGCGCAGCTAGAGCTCTGAGTATATGAGTATATATATATATATATATTAGGCTACAGCCTCCTAATCACTATGCTCAGCTACTTTAAAGAAACAGTTCAACAGAAAATCTCTTTCGTCCACAACTGTCCGCTTACCCCAGTAAATGGTCTGCAAAGACATGTTTGCTGTCCGAATTTCGGTTCTGCAGTTTAGCTCTGGAGCTTAGGGGCTTATTCTGCTAACAAACAATAGATTTCAATAGTCACCCAAATCAATTCTGGAGAATGCCTCTGAAAACACACCTAAACCTACTAGGAAGTAGGAAAATTAACCAAAGACAGTGTAGCTCAACTCGGCGAGCCCTCGTCACAAGCATGCAGGCAAGGATGGACATCACGGATTATGTAATATGTAATAATAAAATAAAATATGTAATTATAACTGCTTAAGGTATATATCACAGAAATATATTATAGTTTAGATATATGGTACAGTAAGTTATACTGTGTCCTGAAGCGTGTAACCTGTGTAACCTTAACACAGAGCTGGGCGTGGTTTGCACAGATTGAGGGAAATGAATGGAAATGATTTTGGTGACTATTGACTTACACTGTTTGTTAGCAACATTCAACTCAAACCTAAAGAAGCAACTATCACACACGGAATATGTCTTTGCTGTGTCAGCTATGGCTAATAATTACTTTCAGGTGCGGCCACTGCTGACACAGGTGTTCAGCCTGTAAATAATCTCCATAGAACAGCACTGACGACAGAATGTGACTCTCTAGAACTGCTGGGTCAGCATGACTAATGCCAAGCTAAAGGGGTCCTAAGCCCCCCAGCAGTGTAACTCGCGCCGCTCCTGCCAGTCATCGCCTGTTACGTGTGACGAGTATAAAATATCAGGTGGATTGTAACTTTTCACCAGCAGGAAAGTCTTTGCTTAACTCAGCAATTTCAGAACAAGCAAAGTGTGTGTGTGTGTGTGTGTGTGTGTGTGTATGTGTGTGTGTGTGTGTTTGTCGTACCTGACATTGATCTGGTCACAGCGCTTTCATAGAGGGGCACTCCTTCTCCTGCGTTATTGAAAGCCTTGAGGGAGATCACATAGTGTGAGCTGGGCTCTGTATACAGAGAGAGAGAGAGAGAGAGAGAGAGAGAGAGAGAGAGAGAGAGAGAGAGAGAGAGAGAGAGAGAGAGAGAGAGAGAGAGAGAGAGAGAGAGAGAGAGAGACAATAAGAGGGAAGAAAAAAAGGAAATAGAGTATAAAGAAAGAAAGAGAAAGTGAGAGAGAGCAGGGCATGGAGAAAGAGAGAGATAGAGAAGAATACAGAGAGAATGATAGCACAGAGAGAAATAAAGAAGGAAAATATGCAGAGAAAGAGGGAGAGAAGGGAAAGACAGACAGACAAAAAGGCATGAGAGAGGTAGAAATAGAGGGACAGAGAGTGTGAGAGAGGGAGAGAAAGAGGGTGAGGAAGAGGGACAAAGAAAGAGAGGGAGAGAGAGAGAGAAACAGAGAGAAAGAGGAGGAAGAGAGAAAGGGGAGTGAGAGAAAGAAAGAGAGAGAGAGAGAGAGAGAGAGAGAGAAAAGGGGGAGAAAGGCAGAGTGAAAATGAGGGAGAGAGAAATGGAGAGAGAGAGAGAGAGAGAGAAAGGCAGAGTGAAAGAGAGGGAGAGAGATAGGGAGAGAAATGGAGAGAGAATGGGAGAGAAAGGCAGAGTGAGAGAGATGGAGATAGTGAAAGAGAGAGAGATGGAGAGAGAGAGGGGGGAAGGCAGAGAGAGAGAGAGAGAGAGAGAAAGGCAGAGTGAGAGAGAGAGAGCGAGAAAGGCAGAGGGAAAGAGAGGGAGAGAGAGAAAGAGAGAGAGAGGGAGAAAGAGAGAGAGAGAGAGAGAGGGAGAAAGAGAGAGAGAGAGAGAGAGAGAGAGAGAGAAAGGCAGAGTGAAAGAAAGGGAGAGAGAGAGGGAGAAAGAGAGAGAGAGAGAGAGAGAGAAAGGCAGAGTGAAAGAAAGGGAGAGAGAGAGGGAGAGAGAGAGAGAGAAAGGCAGAGTGAAAGAAAGGGAGAGAGAGAGGGAGAAAGAGAGAGAGAGAGATATAGACTGTTAATCACTGAAGCAGCACACAGACACAATGGTGGTGAAAAACATGGCCGTCAACAGTCCTTTGTGCAGAAGAAGTTTCTGGTGGGATTAAAAACGCCAAAATTAATCATCCAGTGAAGAAAGAACTGAGACCCGGAGGAGGAAACAAAAGGAGGAGGAAGGCAGGACCATGCAAATTAGTCAGCTGGGTTGCCAGATTCTGTGAGCAGAGAGCTGAGTTTGGCAGGATGTTCAGCTACAGTGTGGATGAGGTGTTCTCACAGCGCGTCAGGAGGGTCCCGACCCTGTACAGCGTTCCTTTATACTGCTAGTGTTAATATTGGAGCTGTTAATATAGCTCAGAACACAACCTCCTAACCTCATAACCTCCTAACCTCGTAATCACTGCCCACCCACCAGCAACATCCAGACAACAGAGTCCTGTGGGCAGCGTCCTGTGTCCACTGATGAAGGACTAGATCAGGGGTGTTTAATTAGAGTTCAGTAAGGTCCACCTAGAGAAGACTTCCTCAGGCCAAGATCCAGACCATCATCATTTCTAACTTATACCATCAGCTACTGAAACACAAACTTATTACAAATACCGTTCAGTATATTTCAGTATATTTACTGATTAAATGCTGAACTGAAACCAGAGCTACATTAAAAAAACAGAATACTTTTTAAAAAAGTGCATTTTAAAGTGTTTATTTATAGAGAAAGTAAATAAAATGTGTGTCTTCTTGTTAACTCAGCTTCACAGATTAACATGTTGGTTGTACAGAGCGGTGTTCTCCAGAACTAGACGAGCAGGTCCATTCCAGAACTGTTCCTGTTAAACACTCAGTTCTCTCTGTTCACTTTTCTGATTTTAGAGCTCCTTATTCTCTCTGACTCGCTTTAGTCTCCGACTGCTGCTCCTCGCTTCATACCTCACCTGTGTGTTTGCGCCACACGCCCCTATGTGCCCAGATCTGATTGGCTGAGGAGCCTTCGGTGATCTTACACTCGTGATTGGTCTCTTAATTCACTGCACCTTAAAGCCCGTATACCGTAAAGACTAGAAAAGCTCCGCCTCTTAAAATAAACACAGTCTAAATTAAATCATTCTCAATAGATTATCAGTTTGGGTCCGCATTGGACAACATCTGGGTCCGGATCCGGACCACCGTCCGCCTATTAGTGACCCCTGAACTAGAAGAACACAAACTGTGCAGCAACAGATGAGCTATCTCTGATTTTACATCTACAAGGTGGACCTGCAGGGTGGACATGTCTAGCAAAGTGGACACAGTGTTTAAACACTCCAGCAGCACTGCTGTGTCTGATCCTCTCACACCAGCACAGCACATGTTAGTGTGGTGGTCCTGTGGGGGTCCTGATCATTGAAGAACAGGATAACAAAGTATACAGAGAAACAGATGGAATAGAGTCTGTAAGTGTAGCTCCTATATGGTCAGTGGAGCTGATATATACTTAGTTATGCTCATACACACACACACACACACACACACACATATATATATATATATATATATATATATATATATATATATATATATATATATATATATATATATATATATATGTATACACTAAGATTTACTCAATATCAGTCACATTGGTACATGTACATACTAACATATTAAAGCAAATAACGTATGTACTATTATTCTTTTAGGTGTGTGTGTGTGTGTGTGTGTGTGTGTGCCAGAACAACATAGAGACCCTAAAGCTCATTGGGAACAGGCTCTGCTCCTCCAGGGCAAATAAACACTCCCAAAGTTTGGAGCTTATTTGGAACTGTTCTTGTTCTGACTAAGCACTAATTCTCTCTCGGCCCGCTTGCATTGTTCTCCCAATCAGGACTAATTTAGAGGAAAGGCTGAGTAAATTCATTCCGTTCCGATGCCAGAAAGAGAAAAGCTTGTTGAAATTGCTTATTCAATACGGAGGACTGGCTGAGACGGTAAACACAGCAGTTCATTTTCTGCTGCCCGAGTCACTCTGATAATAAATTAGACTCAGCTGTTTAACTCTTCTTCTATACATCACTCTGCTGACACCACCGTCGTTCAACAGTCTGAAATCAGAGCGTTCAGTCATAATAAACCAACCGGGTCCAAAATTAATACACCACATTAATAACAATGATAAATGTTCCTTTTGTTTAACTTCATGAGAACATTTGGTCCAGATTGATAAACAGAGCTGGAGACGGTTCTGAATAAGTGAAGCTGCAGCTCATCAAGAGTGAAGTAGAGTTAATAACCCGAATAAAGGTCTTATGGAATGAACTTCTGGAAATAAGCTCTGCTAAAATGACTTAAAAAACTTAATAAACAAAATAAAAATACGAATAAAATCAATAATTGGTAAGAAACTTCCATGATAATTAATATCTGAAATTGAACAAAATATCAAAATAGTCAAATGCATATCTTAAAAGAAGTGCTAATAAAATTAATACCATTAACATAAAATTAATAACTAAAACAAATGTCTAATAAATTAACACTTGAAAATTAAATTAAGTTCTAATAAAATTAACAGCTGGAACAAAAACATCGTAAATTAATGACCAGAATGAGGCAATAATAAAGTGATTATTAATAAAGTGATTATTAATAAAGTGGTATTTGGTAAGTGGTGATGAAATCTATGACAAATTTCTCACAGCAAGTTAAGAGAGTAGTGTTTAAGTTATAATGTGAATAATTCTATAGAGCAGATAATAACACAGAACCCGCACGCCGAACACCAAACCCGCATGCCACAAACACCAAACCCGCACACCACAAACACCAAACCCGCACAACGAACACGCACGCTGAACAACGAACACGCACGCCACAAACACCAAACCCGCACACCACAAACACCAAACCCGCACGCCACAAACACCAAACCCGCACGCCGAACAACGAACACGCACGCCGAACAACGAACACGCACGCCACAAACACCAAACCCGCACGCCACAAACACCAAACCCGCACGCCACAAACACCAAACCCGCACGCCACAAACACCAAACCCGCATGCCACAAACACCAAACCCGCACACCACAAACACCAAACCCGCACAACGAACACGCACGCTGAACAACGAACACGCACGCCACAAACACCAAACCCGCACGCCACAAACACCAAACCCGCACGCCACAAACACCAAACCCGCACGCCACAAACACCAAACCCGCACGCCACAAACACCAAACCCGCACGCCACAAACACCAAACCCGCACACCACAAACACCAAACCCGCACAACGAACACGCACGCTGAACAACGAACACGCACGCCACAAACACCAAACCCGCACGCCACAAACACCAAACCCGCACGCCACAAACACCAAACCCGCACGCCGAACAACGAACACGCACGCCGAACAACGAACACGCACGTCACAAACACCAAACCCGCACGCCACAAACACCAAACCCACACGCCACAAACACCAAACCCGCACGCCACAAACACCAAACCCGCACGCCACAAACACCAAACCCGCACGCCGAACAACGAACACGCACGCCACAAACACCAAACCCGCACGCCGAACACCAAACCCGCACGCCGAACACCAAACCCGCACGCCACAAACACCAAACCCGCACGCCACAAACACCAAACCCGCACGCCACAAACACCAAACCCGCACGCCACAAACACCAAACCCGCACGCCGAACAACGAACACGCACGCCACAAACACCAAACCCGCACGCCGAACAACGAACACGCACGCCACAAACACCAAACCCGCACGCCACAAACACCAAACCCGCACGCCAAACACAGAACTCACACATCGAACACCGAACACACACATCGAACACCAAACCCATGTGCCGGACACACGCCAAACACAGAACCCGCACGCCAAACACAGAACCTGCACATCGAACACTGAACCCGCATGCCAAGCACAGAACCCGCACGCCAAAAACAGCGAACCCGCACGCCCAACACAGAACCCCACGCCAAACACAGAACCCCACGCCAAACACAGAACCCGCACGCCAAACACAGAACCCGCATGCCAAGCACAGAACCCCACGCCAAGCACAGAACCCGCACGCCAAGCACAGAACCCGCACGCCAAAAACAGAACCCGCACGCCAAGCACAGAACCCGCACGCCAAAAACAGAACCCGCACGCCAAACACAGAACCCGCACGCCAAGCACAGAACCCCACGCCAAACACAGAACCTGCACGCCAAGCACAGAACCCGCACGCCAAA
>CM038726.1:30920833-30968333 GCA_021613375.1 Megaleporinus macrocephalus | reverse complement strand
GAGAAAGAGAGAGAGACTATAAACAGAGAGAGAGAGAGAGAGAGTGAGACTATAAACAGAGAGAGAGAGAGAGAGAGACTTTAAACAGAGAGAGAGAGAGTGAGACTATAAACAGAGAGAGAGACAGTGAAACTATAAACAGAGAGAGAGAGAGAGAGAGAGAGGCTATAAACAGAGAGAGAGACAGTGAAACTATAAACAGAGAGAGAGAGAGAGAGAGAGAGGCTATAAACAGAGAGAGAGACAGTGAAACTATAAACAGAGAGAGAGAGAGAGAGAGAGACTATAAACAGAGAGAGAGAGAGAGAGAGAGACTATAAACAGAGAGAGAGAGAGAGAGTGAGACTATAAACAGAGAGAGAGACAGTGAAACTATAAACAGAGAGAGAGAGAGACTATAAACAGAGAGATATAGAGAAAGAGAGAGAGACTATAAACAGAGAGAGAGAGAGAGAGTGAGACTATAAACAGAGAGAGAGAGGCTACAAACAGAGAGATCTCTGTCTCGTCACTGATTGGATGAGAGCGCAGCAGTCAGCGTCTCTCTGATCGCTACATGTTAAAGCAGCACCTGAGTCAGAGCCTCGCTCCTCCAGCACGTTTCTCTTCTGCAGCAACAAATACGAGGCCATATTAAAAACAGCATTAATAAAATATTAGCATGCCTTAACACGGCGCCGGGGCTGTGTGTAGGAGCGCGCAGGAAGTCTGGCTGAAATTCATTACCCATTCATTATCGTCTTGCCGAGCGAGGCCTTCATCTGAATATTAAAAGTCCGCAATTTGTTGTTGTCTCTTTTCACATGCTAATGGAGGCGGCTTGTTTCAAATTGAATTCACACCTCACTTGTTTTCCTACCACATTTATTCAAATAACACGTTCTGACGCCCATAAGAATAAAATAAAAGGTACCACTGCGACTGAAAAGTAACCCAACGTGGGACGCCGCTGAAGATAATGAACATGTTTAAAGCATTAAACAATAAACCGACGTCCTAAGAAACCAAGCTTTTATTTTCATTGATCTGAAGCCTGCATCACAGGTGCTACCACAGCACCACAGCAACAAGCTTACAGCAAAACTATTATCACCTATAGTCACAAAAAAATAAAAATAAAAAGGTGTCCTGAGACTTTTGACCCACCCTGTGTGTGTATATATCTATATTGCTTATCAATGTAAAGACCTATGTAAGTCAATGGAACCAGAATTTCTTCCAAGTTTGTTTGTTTTTTACGCCAGTGTAAACAACCATTGGTGTGTTCAAATGATGTAGACCACGCAAAACCAGCAAAAATAGAGATACACGGTTTTCATTGAACAGCGACAATATATATATATATATATATATATATATATATATATATATATATATATACACACAGGGTGAGTCAAAAGTCTCAGGACACCTTTTTATTTCAGAGATGCAAGAGAAAAAGGCCTATCTAAATACCTCAGCAAGCATTAGTTGAGGGGGCCTATCTTTCCTCATGTCCTTAACATGGGCAGCCACCATATTGGATCAAGGTCAAGTTTTCCAATGGCATCGTGGTCGTGTAGCACATCAAAGAAGACCAGAACTGTCTCAGAAACCGACTGATGCTATACCCCTTGTGGTTCAAACGTTTTCAACACAGAATGTTGCAACAACAACAACATTAAACATCATGTCCTGTCCCTGGTGCTGAACGGTGCCTTCAGATCTGTGTTCAGCACCATGGACAGCACACTGAATGTTGATGATGTTACTGTTGTTACTATATATATATATATATATAGCTGTGAGTAAATGTTTTAGCTTCTGAAACGTAGTGGAGAAACGTTTCCCTTCATGGCGTGGATGGGATCATGCACAGTGTCGTAGTTTGCCTATTCTGTGAGAAGCAAATGAGATCTTATTTGCATTTGAAGACTAGAAGAGTTACAGAGATCCGAAAGATCCGAGCTGTGTGGAAGAGTTCCTGACATTTCAGCTCCGAAATGAGTCTTGAAGAAACTTTCCTTTCTCTTTTCGCTGTTCTGAAGTGGATCCCTTCCTTCACAGTGTCACAGCTTGCCCAGTTTGAGAGAAGCAAAAGACATATTCGCTGAAATTCCCAAAGTTCTACCAAAGTTTTATACATTTTTTCGAAATTCCGAGATATTTTGATGCATTTCCATGCAGTTTTTCTACATTGCATTCAGTGTGACCTTAAGACAGTTTTTCATTTCAAATTTAACTTTTTCCATTGATGAGAGTTCTATAAAGTTTGTCAGTAGGGGGAGCTGCCCCACCTGAAACTCCACCTATGAGCACAGCTACTGAAAGCTATTGGCTCCCTACTGAATAAGGGGTTGTGAAGTTTCCTTGGGTGGTGGTGGGTGATGCTAGAGCCTATCCCAGTTCTCACTGAGCGGAAGGCAGGAAACACCCTAGACAGACTACCAGTCCATCAGCTTCATTCATTCATTCATTCATTCATTCATTCATCATCCAGACCGCTTATCCTTGTGGGTGGTGGGGGAGTTGGAGCCTATCCCAGTACTCATTGGGGGAAAGGCATGGAACACCCTAGACTGACCACCAGTCTCCATCAGGATCACTCATTCATTCATCATCTAAACCGCTTATCCTTGTGGGTGGTGGGGGAGTTGGAGCCTATTCTAGTACATATTGGGGGAAGGCATGGAAGACCCTAGACTGACCACCAGTCTCCATCAGGATCATTCATTCATTCATCATCCAGAAAGCTTATCCTTGTGGGTGGTGGGGGAGTTGGAGCCTATCCTAGTACTCATTGGGGGAAGGCATGAAAGACCCTAGACTGACCACCAGTCTCCATCAGGATCATTCATTCATTCATCATCCAGACCGCTTATCCTTGTGGGTGGTGGGGGAGTTGGAGCCTATCCCAGTGCTCATTGGGGGAAGGCATGGAACACCCTAGACAGACTACCAGTCCATCAGCTTCATTCATACATTCATTCATTTATCATCTAAACTGCTTATCCTCGTGGGTGGTGGGGGAGTTGGAGCCTATCCCAGCACTCATTGGGCAGAAGGCAGGAAACGCCTTGGACAGACCACCAGTTCATCTCAGGACAGATACACAGACACACACGAGCAACACAGCATCTCTAATTCACCTGCCGCATGTCTTTGGACCAGAGCACCCGGAGGAATGACAGTCCACATAGAAAGGACCCTGGCCAGGGAATCGGCTACCCACTGAGGCAGCCTGGTCACTTACGCTGTCTCTCTTTATTACAGTGCTGCGGAACTTAAAAGTGCAAATACGCTTGTGTGAGCTGATATGAACGCTGGGAATGAACAACACACAGAGTGAAAAAGAAAAAAAAGTTACTTTCACTTAGTATTCCCTCCCTATCACATCCTCAGCAGAGGTCAGTGAAAGGTCAGGTGGGAAGTACAGCGGAACCCTTAAATTAACAATAACACAGATCTAATATGAACTCAGATAAGCTGCAGTCTGTGCAGAGATAAGCCCCAATCGTTTATTGCCTTTATTTGCAGTCTTAAAAGCTTAGTCTGAGCCAGCCAGACACACACACACACACACAACCTGGCCCACACACATAAACATGTACACACACACACACACATACACACTTCCTCGCACGTTCTCTCTCTCTCTCTCTGTCTCGGTCTCGCTGCAGTGTTTGAAATAAAAGATGTAAAGGGATTTTACAACCGCTCTCAGTTTTAACTTCTGAGGACGTGTCAGCATTTTGTCCCCTGGCTCTGAGCTGCTGTTGTCTTCAGTGGGAAGATGTCCACACCTCTGATATGTTGGATATGAAATTTGTCTGTTATTATGGAGGGACACTGACATACCAGGGAGCCCCTTATACCTTCTGCCTCTGTCTTTTAGTTTAGCTGTAATAGTCACATCTGCTGGAGTCACTGCTGCACCCTGTTAACACCACATACTGTTCTCGGTTTCTTCAAACAGCACTAACTATCTCTGAGTTTCTTTTTCTCAATCTTAACAACTGCACATCCTGTGCAGACCCCATGCTATGGGGTCTTAATTAGAACAGCTGCCAATTCTATGGGCTCTAATGCAGAAAAGCTGCCCATCCTATGCGGTCTGATGCAAAACAGCTGCCCATCCTATGCGGTCTGATATGGAACAACTGTCCATCCTGTGCGGTCTGATGCAAAACAGCTGCCCATCCTATGAGGTCTGATGCAGAACAGCTGCCCATGCTATGAGGTCTGATGCAGAACAGCTGCCCATGCTATGAGGTCTGATGCAGAACAGCTGCCCATGCTATGAGGTCTGATGCAGAACAGCTGCCCATGCTATGAGGTCTGATGCAGAACAGCTGCCCATGCTATGAGGTCTGATGCAGAACAGCTGCCCATGCTATGGGCTCTGATGCAGAACAGCAGCCCATCCAATGTGGTCTGATGTGGAACAACTGTTAATCCTGTGCAGTCTGATGCAGAACAACTGTCCATCCTGTGCAGCCTGATGAGGGAAAACTGCCCATCCTATTTGGTCTAATGCAGAACAGCTGCCCATCCCGTGCAGTCCGATGAGGGAAAACCGCCCATCCTATGAGCTCTGATGCAGAACAGCTGCCCATCCTATGGGGTCTGATACAGAACAGCAGCCCATATCATCCCAGGACCCCCCTTGCATTTAATACCTTTTTCACAGGACTGTAGTTTTACAATGTTCTGCTGTGAAGTGAGTTGACATCATAGCACAGGCAACCTTAGCAGCACAGTTAAACTGAATGCTACAACATTAGATGAGACCAGGTGGCTGAGGGCCCTGATATAGACAATAGGAGACTTATTAATTTCAAGTCTGCTTATAAAAACCGAGTCTTTTCTTGCTTCCTGACTGGCCTCTGAGCGGACGCTGCTCATTTTGCACAATCCCATTCACGGCAACCACTGAACATGCCTATTAGCTAACAGAGACAAACCTATTTCCTCAGCCAGACTGTACTACACACACACACATGTGCATGGTCTGGCAGGCAGAGATAAAGTCAGCACAGACATTTCCCATTAGCCTCCTGTGAGCGGTGAGCGCGTGTGCTGTGTAAATTAAGCTAGAGCAGCCATTCAATTGCGTCCAATACAGCCCTCCAGTCTAGTACACACTGCTTTAGGTCCAATACAGCCCTCTGGGTTAATCTCCAACACAAAAGACGGCGTGGCTCGACCGCTCACTCCCAACACAAAGCCCTTACAGATTACACTCTCAATAGAGTCCGACAGACACCCGGCCGCTAAACGCTCGCTTCACAAATCGCCCTCGTCTTCTTCTACTCAGCACCTTTTAACACCGGTGTGGTTTCTCTACTCATTTCTCAGCTTATTCTCCACCTTTCAGACGACGTTCATAATAACAGGAGCATAACGACTCGCAATATTTACCGTATTAATAAAACCGCTGATCGGCCGTGAACGGCCACCCATATAAAGCTGTGTATATGCTTTACAGCCTGGCCCAACTCCCAGGCCCGGATGAAACCTAAGCCTACAATAAACAGGACTGTCAATGGTGAAACAGCACCAGCTTCACAGTTTAATGGATTTTTAATGGTCAAACACTATTATCGTTGCCATTCAGCCCAACACCAGCCCTCCGTTCCAACACAATCTGAAAGCGACACTCGGGCCAAAATAAAAACGTAACCAACACCACATCTGCTGTAAACATGCCTATCCGCAGCCCACAGCGCTTCCGCAGCACTGTCCAAATTTGGAGATTCCATAGTTTAAATACTGTCTAATGCAGGGTGAACAGATGTTCCCGTTTTCTGGAGACAGTCCTCATTTTTTGGTGGAAAACAGGGGCATCTGGTCACCTTGGAAGTGGAAACTGGTTTTTGTTTTGATTGTGAAAGTCCTAACAAAGACCTACAAAGTAGAGCAGATGGGCAGACATCTACTTTTGTGCTTGTTTCAGCCAACAGAGGGCGCTCACTGCTGCCGTTGCTCACCATTTCTACCACTAGCTGGCCTAGTTTTAGAGAACACTGCTGCGTAAAGCTCCAAGTGAGTCCACATCAATGTCAAACATGTCTTTTCAAGACACAAGGGGTTAAAAGCAGGGGTGGAGCTATGGCACATGAATTTGAATGTGGCTACCATGTGACCTACCAATGATACGACCTACAGACTCAATCTGTTATACACAACTGCTGAAGTAGCTTCATCACTAGAGTAGCTTCATTTCTTTACTCCAGAGTCAACAGGCCAAGACATTCATCCATCAGACATTCATTCATTCACGTTTACATCATCGCTGTCCAAAGAAAAACAAGTATCTCTAAAACCATAACTTTACAGCAGAGGATAAAAACCCTCTTTACTTCCCATGTAAGTTAATATAAAGGGTTTGTTTTTCAAAGCAGTTTCAGACCATTTTTATTGGTCCAATTTGGTTTTCATTGGGCAGCCACAATAAACACTATGCCAGTTGTCCTAAAAATGGCTCATGGTACAACAGCCTCAGAGCCAGGGTATCAGTTCACTATAGCCAACCTCTGGGCAAAGGGGCTCAAGATATATCCAACAAGTCAGGCTTTCAACTGTAATGAACACCTACCCAAGTTTTCGATGGAGTAGTATCGCTGCTTACTGTCCACTCGAACCGTCTCGGCGTAGGGGCTGCCGACGCCGTATCCAATGATGTAGCCTCTGACCAGGATGTTGGGGTTGAGCGGGGGGGTCCAGCTCATGATGATGCTGTTGGGGAGTGGACGGACGTGCAGAGAGCTCGGCTGGTTCGGGACTTGGGTTTCTGTAGAGAATGAAAACATGTCGCTCACGCAATCTACACCGGAGAGAACACAACTACCCATACTACAAAGCTGCTTTGTGACAACATCTGTTGTGAAAGGTGGTGTATGAATAAAGCTAGAAAAAAATCTGGTTCCATTGATTTACATTAAAAGTAAAGACTGTTGTTGTTCCCTCTTGTAAAGATGTAATTTTGGAGATATTTGATTTTCCTTGGACAGCAGTGATAAAACTAAACCTACTACTGAACCTACTGAGCCCAGACTATATATATAGACAATACAAAGTGTAAACCAGTTGATGAGAATCTGTTAGGCCCAACTGTGATGTTAAGCCCTATGGGGTCTAAGGGCTTTACCTCGATTTTTGAATATTTTCTTAATTTTGCCTTTGAAGACACTTGCGTGTAACATAATACCCACATATTTTATATCAAAATATTCAGAACAGTCTCAGCTGTCTCAATAACGAGGATATAAGTGAGCTGGAGGAAGTATAAAGAGGTAATTTGGTCATAAGCCTGAAAAACTTGAAGTCCGATTTTAAAATTCTTCATATATCTTGTAATAAATACATTTTACTTATGTGGACAAACTATTTTGGTGCTTGAAATGGATTTACCAGTCTTAGCTTTACATCAGTAGTTGAATGTATGAATAAAATTGTATACAAATGTGAAATATATGTCCAAAATTAATTTCTGCAAAAGCATTTATTGAGTTATTCTACTTGATACAACAGTTGACAACCATAAACTAGGAAAACATGAAAAAAATCACTGTTAATTAGTAAATGTTTACTTCACTGTATAAAAGTCTATTGTCCGTTCATTAGAAAATGATTACTTTCACATATAAAATCATTAAAAACCTACAGAATAAAAAACTAACTACACACACCATTTTTTCTTATTTGTTCTGTGTGTCAACGGTTGTTTAGTGATTTGACGCGCCCTCGAGGGTTAACTGGTGGTTTATCATCTGGTTGCATTATGGGCTATTATTTCAACTATTATAACTGGTATTTGGGGGGGTCCCGGGGGCCCATGTTGGCTGGCTATATCATAATGAGTTTATTTTCCAGGCACCCCCCAAAAATAGATTTTGAGACAGCCAGGGGGTCCAAGACAATTATCAAGACCCAGGGATTTAGACCTTGTCCACATGTCTGTTTATGCTTGTAGCACTCCCTAATTAGAACACCCGGTAAATCAAAGACCACCAGTTAAGCTCCACCCACAAAACATGAAAATGGTATATGGTGAGTGTCATCCCATTCCCAAGCCATATATATATATATATATATATATATATATATATATAATATGACCTTGGGGTGGGATTGAGGGGCCTGAAAAAGCACAGTCCACACTAAAGCTAACCCGCCCCTGCAGATGACCACTGATATAAACTATACTGTGTGGCCTCTGGCCCGAGCCGGATGTCCTCCGTTAGCGTTTTAGACTCAGTTACTCGTAGCCGTGTCACATGCACTCTTCGAGTCACTCCAGACTGGCTCTCCGACACAACCCTGGCATCACCCGCGCTCGCTAACACACTTATGAGAACAGATTGGCAGCGGAGGCGTCCAAGTGGGCCCTGGAAGATGAAGGGGAGTTGGAAGCCGCCCAGAACAGCTGCTTTGTGATCAGTAAGAAAGCGCGGCTCGCTCCCAGGCGGGGGTGGGGGGGGTGAGGTGGCTGGCTAGCGTCAGCGCTGCTAGGCTAGGCTCATTTGCTAGCCGAACTGCAGACGCTGCTGAAGCACTACATCAACACGCCGGGCCGGCGGTTCCAGAGTAAATATTTAATCATCTTACATGCGCTGTGGGGGGAGGAGGGGCTAATGTATGTTCTGTTAATGGGTTTTTGCGTAGCCTCGGGGAGCTAGCGGGTACGTCTCGGAGGCTAAAGCCGGAAACCGGGATGCGGGTTTGTGTGTGTGCTTGTTTAATCTCGCTCACCATCGAGGTCGTTTTCTGGGGTTTCGGCCGTGTACCATTCAGTGCTTGGACCTGTGCCATTGGCTGTCATGGCCGCCACTTGGAAGCTATACTGGCTGCCTTTCTCCAGACCTGTGAACGAGAGAAACACACATAAATAAACAATAAAAGAAAGAAAGAAAGAAAGTGAAAAAAAGAAAGGCACAAAGAAAGAGATGAAAAGAGCAGAGAAGGAGAAACAGAGAGAAAAGAGAAGAGTAAGAATGAGAGACAGCATAAAATCAATAGAGAAAGAGAAAGAGTAGAGAGAAAAAGAGCAAGAGAGCATGAAAAGAGTCAGAGAGAAAAATAAAAACACGAAAGAAGGAAGGAGAACGAGAGATAAAGAAAGAGAGTAGCGGTCAAGATACAGAGAGAGTGGAAACTGAGAAACAGAGAAAGAACAGAGATCGAGAGAGAGAGAGAGAGAGCAGAGAGACAGAAAGAAGAAAAAAACAAATGACAGAGAAAGCGAGAGACAGAAGACAAATAGAGATAAGAGAGAGAGACAGAGAGTTGAAAGACCGAGAGAGAGAGTTGAAAGACCGATAGAGAGAGACAGAGAGATATGAGAGAGAGATGAGAGAGGTAGAGAGAGAGCTACGAGAGAGAAAGAGATGAGAGAGATAGAGATAGACAGAGAGATCAGAGAGAGATGAGAGAGGGAGAGATAGAGGGATATGAGAGAGAGATATAGAGATGAGAGAGATATGAGAGAGAGACAGACAGACAGAGAGAGAGACAGAGAGAGAGTGAGATATGAGAGGGAGATGAGAGAGATATGAGAGAGAGCGATAGAGAGAGAGAGAGAGATAGTGATGAGAGAGATATAGAGATGAGAGAGATATGAGAGAGAGACAGACAGACAGAGTGAGAGAGACAGAGAGAGTGAAATAGAGGGAGATGAGAGAGATATGAGAGAGAGATATGAGAGAGAGATGAGAGAGATAGAGAGATGAGAGAGAGAGAGATAGAGAGATGAGAGCGAGAGAGAGAGAGAGAGAGAGATGAGAGAGATGAGAGAGAGAGATAGAGATAGAGAGATGAGAGAGAGAGAGGTAGAGATAGAGAGATGAGTGAGAGAGGGAGAGATGAGAGAGAGAGAGGTAGAGATAGAGAGATGAGAGAGAGAGGGAGAGATGAGAGAGATGAGAGAGAGAGAGATAGAGATAGAGAGATGAGAGAGAGAGAGGTAGAGATAGAGAGATGAGTGAGAGAGGGAGAGATGAGAGAGAGAGATGGAGAGAATCCAGTGTGTTGAGATTAACATTCAGGATTGTAATTAGTAAACAGCATCATTCAAGGCGGCGAGGTAAACAAGGTCTCGCCGCCTCATCTAGACAGATCACTGTGCATTTCCATCATCGACTCCGATACAAAACAGCAATTATTCCAGCGGAGCAGGGCTGTCTCGGAATACCCCGGAGTGTCAGGAATTAGCATAGCGCACGCCAACGCCACCGTGAAATGAATCCCTTCGGAAATGGAAACTTAGCAAGATATCATCGAGGGAATAATGGAAATGAATATTATATTCATCCAAATTCAGAAATCCCTATTCAAATAAACAGCGGCGCGTCAGAACGAGCTGGTGTCTGTCAGAGACGCCGGCCCCTCTCGACACCCTCGCGGCTACGGCTAAGACAACAAATCCTATTTGTGTCTGTGCGCCGTGTGCCTGACCTCCTTAACATGCATGGAATTCCTGCTGAGAAAAGATCAAATGACAGGAGAGCAGTAACCTTCCATATGTATTCCGCCGACAGACTGGCGCTGAAATGAAATATGAAAAGAGCTTCTGAGCTATTAGACACTGATATCTCCGCAAAAATTGCATGTCAACAAACGGCTGGATTCTCTTCTCGCCGCTCTCACTGGCTCGCTGAGAATTACGGCTCTTTCACCCGTTAAAGGTTTTATATAGAGATATGAGGACAGCGCAGAGCACGGAGGCTTAGAGTGCAGAGAAACTAATAAACAGTGAAGGAAAGAAACATTACACAGAAATACTCTCAACACGCTTAATATGTGTATCATTTACTGACAAAATAATCCAGAAAACCACTCCAGTCCAGACTGAGAAGCATTAGGACAGTATTGTACACGGGATTCACAGCAGAAAAAGATATTTTGTAAAGTAGACATTCCTTTATCTAATTAAAATATCTTACATTCTCATATTCAGATTGTAGTTTATTATAAGTTTATTGTAAGACTGATTTATTAGGATTATATAAACTTGTTTCTTGGTGGGTTTACTTGCTTTAAGTGATTTAAGTATCACTCCCAGAGAGTGATTTTAGATAGTAGTTATTTTAAGACATGCTTGAAAGCAGCTGGATGATTTGTGAGTATAGTAAGATATTAGATTTATTAGATTTATAAGGTTTTGAACAGACACTGAAACTCTACAGTAATAAACTGATATAATATTCTAGATAATATAAAGAGATTCTGCAGCTTAAGCTAACATGTTGTTATGTGGTTACTATGGTATCCCTGATGATTGATGGAGTGTTGCTATACAGTTGCTAGAGTATCTTAAGTGGTTGCTAGGGTGTTGCTAGGCAATTGCTGGAGTCCCAGGTGATTGCTAGGTGGTTGATATGGTATCTCATGTGATTGTTGGGTCTTGGCAAGCAGTTGCTGGTATGCCATAAGGTTGCTAAGTGGCTATTATGGTATTACAGGTGATTGCTAAGGTTGCTTCTATATGGTATCCCAGGTGGTTGCCTGGTGGTTTCTATATTCTATCCTAGGTGGTTTCTAATGTTTTGCCAGGTGGTTGCTAGGGTGTCACTTGGTGGTGCTATATGGTATCCCAGGTGGTTCCTAAGGTGTTGCTAGGTGGTTGCTAGGCTGTTGCCAGGCGGTTATTACAGTGTCCCAGGTGATTGCTAGGGAGTTTCTAGAGTGATGCTAAGCAGCTGCTATATGGTATTCCCAGGTGGATGCTAGGATGTTGCTAGGCAGTTGCTCAAACCTAAATTTTGTATATGAACATTTGAAACACTTGACATTCTGCTCTGGAGCTGCTGGAGCCGCCGGAGCTGCTGTAGCTCCTGAAGCCACTGGAGTTTTATTACCTTTCACTGATACGAGAGTCTGTACATCGGTTGGTTGTAATAATTTCCCTCTAAAAAGCTTTTATCTGTCCCAGCTTGTGTCGGCTGCTTCATCTGAGTGATAACCCTCTCAGTTTTGCATGAATGCTGATGATAAAAAAATGATAACTTCTGCTTATCTCTGAAGTAAAACCTTCCTGTGAACTGAATGGAACTAAATTCATTCCTGTGCTATCAAATATCGCTTTGCTTGGCTGTCTTTATTAAACGCTTCTGTATTCGAGAGGTGGCTTCCATTCGCGCTGGATTTAGTCAACTTGAATAAAGCTGTTCTAAAACAAAAGTTATAAAACTAGCTTCCCTTAAAGAAACATGTTTGTCAAAGCTCAGCTTGCCCCGATTTCACTTTACTCAAATATGAACTATGCTTACATATGCTTACAGACAAACTAGTTCAAACTAGAAAAAAACTAAATAAGGAACTATTACATAAAGTCCTGCTCCTTATGAAAACATATCCAGATGTCACAGAAAATCTTATTACACACACACACACACACACACACACACATATACATACATACATACAAACATATATACATGCATATATATATTTAATGCAATCTAGCTAAGCTAAGAAGCTAAGAAGAACTGCTAACACTGTTTGGGGCTCATGTGCTGGTAAACCATAAAGTCCACTTTGCTAAAGAAAGATTTCTATGTGAGGTTTGTGAGCTAAGGCTAACACAGGTTTGTGCTCCAAGGAGAATTTATATTACAAGAGAACACATCTATGTTTGGCTGGCTGCTTTACTGGGGCTTGGCAACTTGCCTTACACCTGCCCCACGTTGGGCCTAGACTCAGGTGTGAAGGACGCACAGTCAGAACATGCAATTTAATAGAATCTAACTGAGCTGACTGGTCCACATTCTTCCCACAATGCATCCTTCCATAACTATAATTGCTAGGTTGGTTTAACGTAACTTAAACTAATAAGAAATTGGGCCACCTGAGAGACATTTGGGCCACACTATTCAAATTTAGATACACTACCTCATATGCTCATTTGCAATATTCATAACGTCCCACCTTCTGATGAGTAAAGTATACTCAATTCTGATTGGTCAATGTGCCACAGCAGCATCCTGCTACAAGTTTCTACAATTTTTTTCACAATGCTGTCTGTTCTGCCATCTCAGTTAGAGCCAGAGTCCGATCCTGAAAGCCTGGGAGAACTAGCATTTGTTCTTTGTGGCTCCAGTAAAAACAATGGGATATTAGGCTAACACAGGTTTGCACTCCAAAGAGAATGTATATAATGAAAGAACACAGCCATGTATGGCTGGGTGCTTTTCTGGGGCTGCATTCAACCCAAACGTAGCAGCTCCCAATGTCACTCCAGACACTAAGAGAAAAAACAGAAACGCCCTACAAACAGGCTACAACATAAAAACCTCAAACCAAGTGACTTCATGTGTGGCTCTGTGTGAAACCTCAAGTTTCCCTGCTTCCATTTACCCAGGTAGCTGCGGTTTGCTCGAATTAGCACCTGCATATCTGTTTTCCATCTACGTAAAACTCCAGGAGGCTGGCTTTCCCACTCGACTGTGGCTCCTGACAACTCCGGCCGTGTCTTTCCCAGCTGTGGTTAAGTTGGTGTCCAAGCTGCCAGCACGACATATAAATAATGCAGCGTCTCTTTAGCGCAGCAGTGATACAGCGGCATGAGTTCCTCACGTACTGTGAGATTCAGCTTTCTCCTACAATCAGGTAATCAGGCCGAGATGTGTGGAACTGCTGATACTAATGAAGCATGGCCTGTGTGCTAATACTGCCTATAACCGTGAGCTATTTTAATATTCAGTAATAGCATGTACAGTGTAGACTGAGGAAATATAATATAAAGATAATATGGTTTGCTGTCTAAGAAGAAGATGAATGCTATATACAAATATATATTTTAATTAATTTTTACACCCTCAAGATTTACACACGACAACAAAGCGATGGGAATATAACTGGCAGACTATATGGAGAAATGTGGCGCTCCAGGCTGGGAAGGGAATCGAACTGTGGATGCTTATCTTTAAATGAGGCTGAAGTTTTGAGGCTTCCTATTCGAGGCTTTATGGAACGTTTCGTTCCACCAGCAGAAAATTTGCTAAACAAGCAGCTGAACTTGAGCTCCCACGTCTTTAACAGGATCCTGAACAACTGAAATAACGAGCAGCTCCACCTTTATTAGCATCACGACCCCAACAGTGACCTGTAAGTAGCAGCCATGCTGTGTGTTTGATGTGGAGATGAAAGCGAGTAGCTAGTATAGGTAGCATTAGATACTAGCAGCTCCAAGTAAACTAGTATAGCTAACTAAATAGTACTTTGACTACTTTGACATGTTGCTTCTGTGTGATCATCGTGGCGTCTCATTGTAAACCAACCAATCAGAGCAGAACTCATTAAAATATTCATGAGCTCCCAAAAAAGAGAAAGCGGCTTTCTTCTAGGACCAAATCATAGGATGTAATTGGGTGTGTAAAACAGCATCTGGGTATTTATCTACCCCAACCAGTGTCACATACACTATATTGTCACTGTCCATGTATCTCCATTTTTGTCGATTTTAAGTTTTCTACATCATTTGAACACAGCAATGGCTGTTTACATTGTGTGAAAGTTTTATGACTAATGGGCTAATAGAAGAGCTCCAAAATAGCTTGGAAGAAATTCTGGTTCCATTGACTTACATTGAAAGTAATGTATGTTTTTGGTCTCTCCTGTAAAGTTGCAATTTTGGAGATACTTGTTTTTATTGGACAGCAACGATATGTAGACATCAGAGAACAATTTAATACTAATATACTAATATATGGGTGATTCTTCAATTACGGGATTTCAACTTTTACGTCCCTAGGTTATAAATTTGTGTTAAAATTACTTTAATACAAACATTTTCCAAGATCCTTCCTTTCATCACCAAATTACATACCCAAATAATTATGATTTCCATTTTTATATATTTTGCTACTTTGGCCTTGTCCCCAACCCAGACTTTAAAACTTCTGGGCCCCAATAAAATGCTATTAAACTCACAATATGAGTTTAATAAAAACTTAAAAAGAAACTAAATGTACTGTTTAGTTTCATATTTGTACCTATGCATATTTTTGAGCAATATATTATCATCCCCAACATTACCATCATTACCGCAACAGTGTATGACTTCTGCAGGGAACTACTTAAAGGTAGCACTTGTTTATGTTGTAACCATGGAAACAAAGAGTCATTACAGTTTACATCAGTACGGCAGTACTTTACAACTAAACATTACATTTACACATTATTTATTATTTATGTATGTGTAGTTAAAAAGCAGCTTGTACTAGCTGTTAACTAATTTTAGCAATTCCATGGCCTAGCCAGCGTTTTTCTTAAAGTGAAAATTGTCATTACAAACACATAACCTGTTGAGATGGTAATGACATTTATTGATGGTAATGGCAGGTTTTCAATTTTACCCTCAATATCCCTTAAATTATGTAGAAATTAAATCTAACAGTGTGATTTTATAATGAAATTCAAGTGAAGTGCATTTTTTTATAAAACTAAAAATTAAGATAAAATTAAGAAAAGTAAAAGTTAAGATAAAGAAATAAGAAAAGAGATAAGAAATGCTGATGTGCTTGGAAGAAATCCCCACTTGTACAGTAAGTTAATGCTATAATTATGTATTTTGGAGCATTTCTATTGGTCCATTTGTCAAATCTGCATACAGGGGGCAGCTGCTAGGCTCACGTGTTATAGAAAAAACAAAAATCAACCGTATTTCTTTTTAATGTATTTGAATCACAAAGATGAAATTTCCTCTCACACATGCTCCACTAGAGTTCCACAGTGGAGGTCCGACTATAATCAGCGGTAGGAGTACGGATCAGTGGATCTGATACACGGCTCTTCTGTCTTATCATGAATCCCCAAAATGAAGTGACTTACTTCAACGCAAGCCGGAACTGAGAGGAGAAAAAATGAACAGAGAGCACAGAGAGAAAGACTCACCGGTGAAGAGATACCAGAGGTTGTTGGGTTCGATGGCCTCCTGTTCTCCACGGCGGCCGGTTTTGCGATAGCGGATTTTGTAGCCTGTGATGAAGCCGTTCTGCGTGTTGGCTGGCGGAGGCTGCCAGCTCACTTTAATACTCTGAAAGAATGAAGAGCCCACAGTCAGAACATGCAACTTCATAGAATCAAACTGAGCTGGTCCACATTCTTCCCACAATGCATCCTTCCATACCTATTATTGTTAGGCTGGTTTAACAACTTAAACTAATGAGAAATCGGGCCACCTGAGAGAGACTATTCAAATTTAGATACACTATTAAAGACAGCCTATTATGCTCATTTGCAATATTCGGAATGCTTCGTTAGAGTCCCTGCATCCTTAAGCCCCACCTTCTGATGAGTAAAGTATAGTCTGATTGGTCAGCTCATCACCCTGTTCTGTGGCTATCTTTTCCACATTGGCATCTATTCAGCCATATCAGTTAGAGCCCGAGTCGGATCCTGAAAGTCTGGTAGAGCTAGCTGGTAGATCCGCTACTACCACTACCGCATCTACCACAAACATGTGAAGGCAGCATTAGGATACACACTGGATGTGTGTATTCAGGCTAACGTTAGCATGGTGGCTATTAGAGATGGACCGTTCAGCGTTTTTGAGGCCGATTCCAATCGCCGATCACCTTTTAGCTGAACCGGCTGATAGCCGATACTGATCGAGGGCGGGGCTGTATGCCACGGCAGGGCTACATGTAGTTATTAGTGCAAGCAAGTCATGAAACATGATCTAAACTGGTTTATTACCATTTTTAACAAGCTCATATGAAACAGCATAATATTTTAAACTAAATTACAGTAAATAAACAAAGTAAATCAAAAAAATATCTCCAATACTGGAATCATTACATGTAGACCCTTAATTTAAAACTAAAAAAGTTAATTAAATAAATGCAGTAAAAACTGCAGTCATTAAACACAGACTCTGTTATTTTAAACTAAATCTGTAATCATTAAATGTAGATCTTGAAAACACTGCCAGACGAACGACATGTTTTCTATCAGCGCATACTTTTCCTGCGACGTCGCTGCTTCAGTCAGTCTGTCGAAAATGGAAGGGTATGTATTTCCACCTAGTGGTTCAGATAGGAATTGCAGGGAGCTGGACATACATTGATTGGCTCTCTGGATTGGCTAAATTGGAGAAATATCGGCTAATCACCGATCACATATTATGATTAAAAATCGTCCGATACCGATACATAGCCGATCGATCCTTCCGTCTCTAGTGTCTATGTCTATTGCACCGTTTCAACCAGAATGATGTGATTATTGGTTATTTTGGTCTGGGAGCCCTCCTACAGTTACAGAGTGTACTTCACTTTAACACCACAGTCATTAATACTGGTCCCACCTTAGTGCCACCCCCCTTGGTCAGCTGTACACATCAGTTGGTCAGTGAAGGGGGTGGGGGTCGAATTCTGCCAGGAGGTCAGAAATTGGCACGATACCGGCAACACCAACCTCAGAAGAGCATGTGGACGTCACTCAATAGAGAAATATCACAGATATTAGAGATTTTATTACGAGAGGTTCAGACGTTCAGGGCTTATTTAGCGTGAGATGGACAAAGACTCAGCAAACGTTCTGGTATGAATGAACTTCTGCTTGCAGTTTGAAACAGGACTGAGATCAAACGACTGTTTGCATCCGGAGAAACTCCAGCAAGTCCACCATCTTTCATAAGTAACATCTTCCATCTCTGTGCAGCCTGAGCCATAACAACGCTCCTTCAAAGACACATCGTGCTATACCCCGAGTAGCAGAGACACCATTCTCATAAGTAGCATCAAAATCAGATTCAAGACAACACAACTCACGGCCCTGTGGAGCCCGTCTACAGATCCTGGCTCACGGTATTGAGCTGTGTTATTGGGACGCTGGTGATCGATCTTGTATGTAAGCGTGTGGTGGTACCGTCGGCCCCGGTGCTCGGTGTTGGGTGCGTGTGCAGTAATTATGTGGGGGAAACATGTTTAATTGCTCACTAAAGCAGAGCAGGAAATTAATTGTTGTGACGGGGTCTTTAACACGGAGAAAACAACGGCAGCCAAGCAGAACCAGCGCTTCATTTGTGGAGAAGATCAGCGTGTAAACAAAGCCCTCGCACTGCGGCTCTCTCTCTATCTCCTTTATCTCTATCCTGTCAACCAGCAGACCCCTCCGCTTCCCCCCTCTATAGTCACCATAAGGGGGGCTCGAGGATGCGACTGGTCACCTTCTTACTGGCAGGAAGAAGGAACAGCAGTCAAACTGTCTGTGTGTTGGGGGCTGGGGGGCATAGACTGCTTACTGCTAGAATGCTGACAGTGGTAGCCCACAGGGCGTTCGGGAAGAGGTGGGCGATTATTTAGAATGCAATATTTACCAAACAACAAAAATGAGTAAACACACACAGAAGAAAGCAAATAAATAATATAATTAACAACAACAGTGTTGTTAAATATATATATATATATATATATATATATATATATATATATATATATATATATATATATATATATATTGTATTTTTTTAGATAAATACAAATAATAATAATGCACGTATATGTGGAAATATAATACAATTACAAAACACAAACAAAAACAAAGGCTATATACATTTTTATGGTAATATATAAAAACTATGTGTAAAAATACTACTACTACTACTACTACTAATAATAATAATAATAATAATATTATAATAATTATAATAATAATAATTATTATTATTATTGGGGGCAGTCGTGGCCTTAGGTTGGGGATCTGGAAGGTCGCTGGTTCGATCCCCAGGACCAGCAGGACACAACTGAAGTGCCCTCGGGCAAGGCACCTAACCCCCAAATGCTCCCTGGGCACCGTTGATGGGGCTGCCCACCGCTTCGGGCACGTGTGCTCACTGCCCCCTAGTGTGTATGTTCATTAGTGTGTGTATAAGTGGGTGTTTCACTGCCCCCTAGTGTGTATGTTCATTAATGTGTGTATAAGTGGGTGTTTCACTGCCCCCTAGTGTGTATGTTCATTAGTGTGTGTATAAGTGGGTGTTTCACTGCCCCCTAGTGTGTATGTTCATTAGTGTGTGTATAAGTGGGTGTTTCACTGCCCCCTAGTGTGTATGTTCATTAGTGTGTGTATGAGTGGGTGTTTCACTGCACAGAGGGGTTAAATACAGAGGTCAAATTTCTCTGTGTGCCAACACAAGTGACAGAATAATTCTAAACTTAAACTTCTAAACTTAAACTTATTATTATTACTACTTCTACTATAGAACTTATTAGATATGTACAAAACAAGCTTAGAGCAAGAGTGTCCTAACAACCAATTAGTCCAATAACATCCTTAACTTGGATTGGTGGTCGTACCAGGAGATTTAGACAGAGGACTGAGAATTGCTGATAATAGGACTATATACAAAATAAGCCTCTATACAAAAATAGACTTTAATACAAATATTTATATTCTTTAAAAATCATCTGATACACTTACATTAATTGTGAAATAGACAATATTGTTTGTGAATTGCATGAAAATTGCAATTTTATTATTGTAATATTGCATATTTATAATAACATTTGAAACTAGCAATACATATTCTTTTTCTTCTTATTATTATTATTATCTTTATGTTTTTGTTTACTTGTTTGTTAAGTTTTTTATAAAAGCAACAACAACAAATATTACACTATATATATGAAATAAATCATAGAGATTTTTCTGGATTAATTGTAATCATTAAGCCAACAGATTACTACTGAAAATCAAGTCATGTGTTAAGCTTCCTCAAATATATTTGCACGCGTAGGTGTTCTAAAGGCAGCATGTGTTTCTACCTTATAACACTGAATGTGATCAGCTTCTATTCACTGTAAGTGATATTATGTATTGTTGGGCTTTTCTTGTAATCTGTTGAAGCTGGTGTTTAATTTGCACTGATGACGAGAACAACTGTGGTTCATTGTTTGTGGGCTGGTGAGAGCAGTAAAAATCAATACAGCACAGCCTGGTATTCATTTTACTCCGTACCCGTAACACCTGCCTCTTTGTGCCGGAAAGCGTCTGCAAACTGAGCTGGACTGCCCTGACCGAGGCACCCGCAGTCGGATTCATTCAGCTGCGTAAGGGCCTGTACGCGGGGTGTGACGGCTAAACTCTGCCTGCTCGGGCTCGCCTGCACTGGAATGCCATCATATGTTTAGCAACTGTCGCATTGGCTCGGTATCGGGCTGGCATTAATGCCAGCTGCCTAGCAGAGTGGGGGTGGTGGCCCTGCCATCTGCGGAGGAGGAGGAGGAGGAGGAGGAGGGGGGTGGGGCTGGGGGGGGTGGTGAGTGAGCCTGTTAACATGCAAATAAACCAATTAAAATTCATGCCGCGCTGTTGCCAAACACGTCAAGTACATCCTGGTTTAGGCGCACCTTCTCCATGTCTCTCATCTTTCGCCTCCTTCCAGCCACGAGAGCGGGCGCCTATTCCACTGAGGCCTGGCCAGCAATCCCTGTCCACTCGGTTCCACGGGCGTGCTTCTCTAAGACCCTTTGTTGGACCATAACATCGCACTCACTAAGGTGTCGACTTCATTAGCCGAGCCGAAGTATGCGCCCCTCGTTCCGCCGAACATACCAGCGAGTGTGTCACTTCTTAGAGCACCTAAGTGCACCTATATGACCCTTCAGCGGCCCTAAACATCGGCCCCTGTAAGCCGTCCACGGCAGCAGCCAGCGTATTCATTAGCTAAAGTAGGTGTTGCTTATTCTGATAGCGCAGCACCTGATCCCAAATGAGTACACCACTCCTTTTGGCTTCAGGTGTAAATAAACCTCTTCACTGGTCAACAGCCGTCCGCTGCACTAGCCAACACATTCATTATCCCAGCTGACGTGGGTGGTACTCATTAGGTTAGCACAACATCTTAGATATAACCCACTTCGGGGTACAGGCATGTCTTTAAGACCAAGCAGTCGCCCGTATTACATTTCTTAGTCTGCTGTAAATATATAAATGAAGACTAATAAAAACTAATAAATACATCATAATAATAATTATTGTTATTATCAGTATTGGTAACCTATTAATATAAGTTGTATTATATATATTTACTGTTTAGCCCTCAGAACTTCATATTACAACAAATGATAAACACTGACACATGTCACAACACTCAGCAGACCCTCAACTCACTGACCAGAGTGAGCTAATCCACCTCTGACCACGCATCAGCCAGTAATCCAGCCATAACATTAAAACCACCTTCTTATATCTACATACATTGTCCATTGTATCAGCTCCACTGACCATATAGGATCTACACTTACAGGCTCTGTATACTTTATTACCTTGTTCTTTAATGAACAGGACCCCCACAGGACCACCACAGAGCAGGTACTGTTAGGGAGGTGGATCATTCTCAGCACTGCAGTGACACTGACATGGTGGTGGTGTGTTAGTGTGTGTGTTGTGCTGGTATGAGTGGACCAGACACAGCATTATCACTGAACGTCACTGCTGGACTGAGAACATTTCACCAACCAGCAACATCCAGACAGCAGTGTCCTGTGGGCGGCGTCCTGTGTCCACTGATGAAGAACTAGAGAACACAAACTGTGCAGCAGCAGATGAGCTACTGTCTCTGACTTTACATCTACACAGTAGGAGTGGACAGCGAGTGGACACAGTGTTTAAAAACTCCAGCAGCACTGCTGTGTCTGATCCACTCACACCAGCACTACACACACACTAACACACCACCACTGCAGTGCTGAGAATGATCCACCTCCTTCTATTTAACAGGCATTCGAACTGATTCCGACACACTCATTAAAGTGCAGGTGGGCTTTTCTAAAACTCTTCACGGGGACCAAACCGTTTCCCTCAGTGGGCGTGGGCCGCGGCGGCTAGCGCGCTCATTAGCTAAAGTAGGTGCTGCTCATTCTGTTAGCATATCGCGCTAGCACTGTTGATGAGGATGAATCCATTAACATTTGCTGGCACCTGTTCCCCAGTTTGGGTCCGCATTCTTAATTGATTACAGCAGGTCGGAGAGACACGTGTGCGTGTGTGTGTGTGTGTGTGTGTGAGAGTGAGTGTGCCAGAGAGAGTGCGTATGAGAGAACCGGGAGCCATTAAAGTAGAAACTGTGAGTGTCATTTTGGCCCTGTCGTCTTGCTAATTATCCCGTGTAGAACAGGGCAAATCGGCTTGGAACAATGTGGGCCCGCTCTCCGCTGGCAGCCGCCGAGAAAAGAGAGGCAGGACGAGAGACAGAGGGAGAGCGGGGGAGGTGAGCGGGCAGCGGGCAGGCCTGAGAAATGACTTTTCTAGTTCAGATTTTTTTTTTTTTGAACAGGTTCTTTCTGCCTGACGTCCACAGATGGCCATCTTTCTGTTTTCTTTAGTTTCTGTTTTTTTCTCTTATTTTGTTCTTCTTTTTTCTTTCCTTCAAATTCATCGAGTGCTCTGTTAGTCAAGCAGTTGCCTGCGATAGTGTCAGTAGCAGCTAAACAGTGTTGACTGCTGTCAAAACACTCCTGGAGTTCATTCATCATCCACCCACCAAAAAAAAACCCAAAAAAAAAAAAACCCACAACACGTTTCACCCGAACCCGAATCCACAGACGCCGCCGAACAAAAGCGATGCATAAAATCTGCTTCCACACGTTCGGAGATGTCTACAGCTTAATTCAACACCTGAATGGATCACAGCGTGCAGAAGGACTGCAATGCCACAGTCGCACACGGCTCTTTCCCAAGTCAGCCGAAAATGAGAACCATATTTTGTTATGCTCCTGGTCATATGAAGCATGAGTCATCACTTCATTTCAGAGAAAACCTAAAACAAATATTGTTTAAAGATATTGAATGAGATTAAATGAATATCGTTTAATACTGCATATACTAAATGAACACTACATGCTGTATATACTGTAATGTATCACTAAATATGCTGTAATTCATTCTACATGTGCAGTATTTTAACAATACATATACTGTAATTAACACCACATGCACAGTAATCAACACTACATATTCTGTATTTTAAGAGTACATTAACAGTATGTTAACCCTACATACTGTAATTATCACTACATACTGTATTCTAACACCACATATACTGTAATTAACACTACATACTGTATTCTAAAACCACATATACTGTAATAAACTCTACATAATGTATTCTAACACAACATATACTGTACTTCATCACTACATATACTGTATTTTAACAACACATGTACTGTACTTCATCACTACATATACTGTAATTAACACTACATACTGTATTTTAACACCACATATACTGTATTTTAACAACACATGTACTGTACTTCATCACTACATATACTGTATTTTAACAACACATGTACTGTACTTCATCACTACATATACTGTAATTAACACTACATACTGTATTTTAACACCACATATACTGTATTTTAACAACACATATACTGTATTTTAACACCACATATACTGTATTTTAACAACACATGTACTGTACTTCATCACTACATATACTGTAATTAACACTACATACTGTATTTTAACACCACATATACTGTATTTTAACACCACATATACTGTATTTTAACCCCACATATACTGTAATTAACACTACATACTGTATTTTAACACCACATATACTGTATTTTAACACCACATATACTGTATTTTTAACAACACATGTACTGTATTTTAACAACACATGTACTGTAATTATCACTACATACTGTATTCTAACACCACATATACTGTAATTATCACTACATACTGTATTTTAACACCACATATACTGTATTTTAACACCACATATACTGTATTTTAACACCACATATACTGTATTTTTAACAACACATGTACTGTATTTTAACAACACATGTACTGTAATTATCACTACATACTGTATTTTAACCCCACATATACTGTAATTAACACTACATACTGTATTTTAACACCACATATACTGTATTTTAACACCACATATACTGTATTTTTAACAACACATGTACTGTACTTCATCACTACATATACTGTATTTTTAACAACACATGTACTGTATTTTAACAACACATGTACTGTAATTATCACTACATACTGTATTTTAACCCCACATATACTGTAATTAACACTACATACTGTATTTTAACACCACATATACTGTATTTTAACACCACATATACTGTATTTTTAACAACACATGTACTGTACTTCATCACTACATATACTGTATTTTAACAACACATGTACTGTAATTATCACTACATACTGTATTCTAACACCACATATACTGTAATTATCACTACATACTGTATTCTAACACCACATATACTGTAATTAACACTACATACTGTATTCTAACACCACATATACTGTAATTAACACTACATACTGTATTCTAACACCACATATACTGTAATTGGCACTTCCCGTACACTAGATTAACACTACTGTAATTAACAACATGGACACCCCAGACAACAGGTGATGAGCCTGGTCACTTTGGGCTATGAATCTTTGCTTCTTTGAAGGTTAGTAATCGGAAAGGGCACATCACCTGTGGAGTCGGTGATGTTTCTCCTCCAATCTACAGAGCTTTAAAGATCAGATATCGAACATCGTTATCTCCGTTTTCATAAAGACTACAATAAAATGTCATGTGTGGTTGTGGAGGGGCTATAACACCCTCCTGTAAAATCCGGTTACTCTTATTTTCACCAGGTACCTCCGTCACGGGAGACTATCCAGAGTTTTTTGGGGGTCCATATGCGGTCCTGGGCTTGTTGCAAAGACCACCTCATGCTCTACTGACCTGTGGAATTTGGCTTGGTCAAATTTGTAACATTGCTTGCTGCAAAGTATTCTCTTTTGCAGCTTTACTCATTAATTAATCACCTCTACAGGCCTTTTCCAGGTAACGAGGGAGGGTAGAACCTCTGCAGTGGGGCGACAGTATGTAACTGTACACCTATAACTGCAGCGTTTCTAATAAACCGGCCACACAATATGATGATAATATTCAGCATAATATACATACAGACCTGACTGATATAGACAAAACCTCAATTAGGTATCTAAACATAGGATTAGACCCAGTATTGTATCACAGTCATTATTAATTATACTATATTTATTACATATATTATATTTATTATATAGTAATTACACCCAATTATCTCCAAATGTAAGTCCTGATATCATTTCTCTGCTTTATTTACAAACACTAATATGAAATGTGAACATTTGGAAAGGCTTGTTTTGATGAGTTGAGTCAGGAATAACGAGTAGAATGAGTATACCTAGGCTCTGTAGCTGGTAATAACTGTGAACTGTGAGGGTAAATACCTGTAACAAAGGTGAGATATGAAACTTTTGCCTCTGAGGAGTGAGTTTTTAAAGAGTTTGAAGATGAACTTTGAATGAGTCTTTAAACCTTTAAGCCACGGCAACTTTCAGCACCGTTCATCATCAGCAGAGTGAAGGGCAGTTAGCATTAAAGCTTAAGGCCACCTGAGACCGCCCTGTCCCTGCAATCACTATTGACAACCAAATTTGACACTGCCATCAGCCAAGTGTGTGTCTTTGCCTGTGTGTGTATGTGTGTGTATCCCTGCGGGCTTGTTGCTTAGACTGAAAAGCTTGTTTGGTGCAGAACAGAAAATGACCTCAGCTCAGTCTCTCTGGACAGAAACTCTAACAGTACCTGCTCACACTGAGAGCCAAGGACAAGAACAGCACAGCCTATGTAGCTCATAGTGAGAATATCTCTCATTATTCAACTTATTTCTGAATATATTTCTGAATATTTTGAGGTTTTCTCTCTTGATTTGATTGTACATACACTGTGCTGGTTTCTAGTCCTTGGCTCTCAGTGTGAGCAGGCAGTGTTAGAGTTCAGGTCCAGAGAAACTGAGCTGAGGTCATTTTCTGTTCTGCACCAAACAAGCTTTTCAGTCTAATCTGCTTGCTTTGAATTACTTCACTTGAAATTCTTAAAATAGGAAAATGAACAGCATGTTGTCTTGAAATTAACCCATCTATCTCCAGTAGTACTTAAAATAAGACTAGTTCATTGCCTGTTACCACATAAAATTAATTTGCATTGTACCAAATGGAGCATTTTTAGTGTTAAATTAACAAACTATTTTTCAACAAATTATTTTCCTAAAATTAGCGAAATAATCTGCATCAGGTCTTTAAGTAAAGAATTTTAGGTTTAAGTAAGAATTTTCTTAATTATGTCATTAGTGAAAATATCTACATTATTTTTTTAAATATAAAAATTATCTGAATGTTTCTTGCAATTAGTAAAAGTGCAATTCTGTCTTATTCCTTTAATTTTCATAAAACATGCATTATTCTATTGAAATAAAGTTAAAAATAAAGTTATCTGCATCATATCTTAGTAAGACAACAATAAGAATTTTCTGTAATATTTCTTAAAACAAGCAAAATGTTTTGCATTCATTTCACGAAATCAAGAAAACTGTGTGCATTATTTCTTGAAACAATGTCTTTACCTGCACTACGGCGGGGTATGAGTAAAAGACAGTGTTCATTACTTCCTAAACAAAAGCAGTGATCTGTATTTCTCCTTGACATTAATAAAATGACCTACGGATGCAATAAGATCATTTGTATTGTAAAGAAAACCAGCATCTCCAAAATAGAACCTTTACTTTCAATGTAAGACAATGAAACCAGAATGTTTTCCAATCTATTTTAAAGCATTCCCATTGATCCAGTTACTGAGTTACTGTAAAACATGTACACAAGGTTCAAGTAAAGCATGTCATGGCATCTACAAGCTTTAGATAACTGTGGTTTAATTGAAAACATCCATCCATCCATCATTTGCCGCTTAATCCCGCTAGTTGGGGTCACGGGGGGGCTGGAGCCAATCCCAGCGTCATCGGGCGAAGGCGGGGTACACCATGGACAGTTCGCCAGTCCATAGCATGGCCAACACTCACTCACACACTCACACCTACAGGCAGTTTAGAAAAACCAATCAAACTAACATGCATGTGTTTGGACTGTGGGAGGAAACAGGAGTACCTGGAGGAAACCCACTCAACCACAGGGAGAACATACACACTCCACACAGAACCACCCAGACTGGGAATCCAACCCAGATCATCTTACTGTGAGGAGACAGTACTGACCACTACACCACTATACTAACCACTACACCACCATACTGACCACTACACCACCGTACTAACCACTACACCACCGTACTAACCACTACACCACCACACTAACCACTACACCACCGTACTAACCACTACACCACCATACTGACCACTACACCACCGTACTAACCACTACACCACCGTACTAACCACTACACCACCACACTAACCACTACACCACCGTACTGACCACTACACCACCGTACTGACCACTACACCACCGTACTAACCACTACACCACCATACTAACCACTACACCACCATACTAACCACTACACCACCGTACTAACCACTACACCACCATACTAACCACTATACCACCATACTGACCACTACACCACCATACTAACCACTACACCACCATACTAACCACTACACCACCATACTAACCACTACACCACCGTACTAACCACTACACCACCATACTAACCACTACACCACCATACTAACCACTACACCACCATACTAACCACTACACCACCGTACTAACCACTACACCACCATACTAACCACTACACCACCATACTAACCACTACACCACCATACTAACCACTACACCACCGTACTAACCACTACACCACCATACTGACCACTATACCACCATACTGACCACTACACCACCTTACTAACCACTACACCACCATACTGACCACTACACCACCGTACTAACCACTACACCACCGTACTAACCACTACACCACCATACTGACCACTACACCACCATACTAATCTAATTGAGAACAGACAAACAATATTGATGTGAACTGCTGTTGGCCTAGTCCTAAGGTACCAGTAGAATCCCTCAGGTGTGCTAGTAAAGATCTGCATAATCATAGAGGTGGTTTTTCTTTGTCTCAGGTTTGTTGAGCCAAGCTTTCACATTTTTGAGGCCTAGCTCCAAAAGTCACAGCTCACCTCTGAAGATCTACACCCCTATTGTTTGTGTGTGTGTGTGAGTGTGTGTGTGTGTGTTTGTTTGAAGCTTCACTATTCTTAAGTGTTTCTGCAGCCAGACAGCACATAAAGGGTATTTAATACAGTCCTCCTGGAGCCTGGAGTGTCCGGGGTGCCACAGCGGTGAAGCGTTTTTTCCCCCCTTTAAACCGCGTTACAGAGCTCAGTGTGTCTACAGCCTTCTGAGATACATCTCATGGTCACTTCACACAGCCAGTAAAAATGGCCAGCACTTACAGTTTGACCTTCTCTTCCTCCTCAGAGAGCATTTACGCTCCTCCTCCAGCCCGCTTGTTCTCCCACTTATGTGCCAAATTAATAACTGAATAGGCCTGAACGCCGGATTCCAGGAAAGTGAAGTGGAATGCTAAGCCATGGTTTCCTTAATTAACATTAATATGAGACGCTTTAATTAATATAGAATATGCGAGATAAAGGCCACGTAGCGGTGCAGAGTTTGATGAATGCGAAGGGTTGTTGGAGATCTCAGCTACGTTTCACAGCGCCTGCTGGAACACTTTCACTAATTCCAGTAGCAGTGATAGGAATGCCTTATGTTGAAGGATTGAAGTTACTGTATAGACCACACGTGGGATGGATATCAACAGAAAGAGTGTCTTAGTAAAGTGTTGGGAGAATATTAGTGTCTAGAACATCTTCGATCCACTTTGGAATATGACCTACAAGTCTATGCGCCTGTACTAGAGGGATGGAACACCGCTCTTCCAAAAGATATTCCCTCAGTTGGTGTGTTGATGACCAACATCAGTCCAACATCTCCCGTAAGTGTTCAACTGGTTGAGATCTGGTATCCCTTGGTATCGGCTGTGGGTTTTATTGGATGTTTCTTGTTATGAAGCGACTGTTTTGGTTGTCAGGCTTGTTGGTCAAACAAGAACTGATGAAGATAGCTAGCTCTCTATCCAAGGTGGCGCTAATGCTGGCTAAGGTGGAATTACTGGTTAAGGTGGAGAGATAGCTGTTTACGGTGAAGATAGGTGGCTAATGTGGAGATAGGTGGCTAATGTGGAGATAGGTGGCTAATGTGGAGATAGCTGGTTAAGGTGGAGATAGGTCGTTAAGCTGGAAATAAGCAACTAAGGTGGGGATAAGTGGCTAAGGAGGAGTTAGGGGGGTAAGGTGGAGAAATAGCTGGTTAAGGTGGAGTTAGGTGGCTAAGGAGGAGATAGCTAGTTAAGGTGAAGATAGCTAGTTAAGCTGGAAATAAGCGACTATGGTGGAGATAGGTGGCTAATGTGGAGAGAGCTGGTTAAGTTGGAGATAGGTGGTTAATGTGGAGACAGGTGGTTAATGTGGAGACAGGTGGTTAAGGTGGAGAGAACTGGTTAAGTTAGAGAGAGGGTTAAGTAGGAGCTAGGTGGTTAATGTGGAGAGAGCTGGTTAATTTGGAGATAGGTGGTTAAGGTGGAGATTGGTGGTTAATGTGGAGATAGCTGGTTAAGTTGGAGATAGGTGGTTAATGTGGAGAGAGCTGGTTAATTTGAAGATAGCTGGTTAAGTTGAAGATAGCTGGTTAAGGTGGAGATAGGTGGTTAATGTGGAGATAGCTGGTTAAGGTGGAGATAGGTGGTTAATGTGGAGATAGCTGGTTAAGTTGGAGATAGGTGGTTAAGGTGGAGATAGGTGGTTAATGTGGAGATAGCTGGTTAAGGTGGAGATAGGTGGTTAATGTTGAGATAGTTGGTTAAGTTTGAGATAGGTGGTTAATGTGGAGAGAGCTGGTTAATTTGAAGATAGCTGGTTAAGTTGGAGATAGGTGGTTAATGTGGAGATAGGTGGTTAAGTTGGAGATAGCTGGTTAAGTTGGAGATAGGTGGTTAATGTGGAGAGAGCTGGTTAATTTGAAGATAGCTGGTTAAGTTAGAGATAGCTGGTTAAGTTGGAGATAGGTGGTTAATGTGGAGAGAGCTGGTTAATTTGAAGATAGGTGGCTAAGTTGGAGATAGCTGGTTAAGTTGGAGATAGGTGGTTAATGTGGAGAGAGCTGGTTAATTAGAAGATAGCTGGTTAAGTTGGAGATAGGTGGTTAAGTTGGAGATAGGTGGTTAAGGTGGAGATAGGTGGTTAAGTTGGAGATAGCTGGTTAAGGTGGAGATAGGTGGTTAAGTTGGAGATAGCTGGTTAAGTTGGAGATAGGTGGTTAATGTGGATAGAGCTGTTTAAGCTATGTTATGTTAATATAATGTTAATCTAACATTAGCGTCCACTAGCTTCAAACTTTGTTTTTCTCTATTTGTTGAAGAACTGGAACTTTGTACCTATTAACTGCAGCTATTGGCTCTTCTCTTTCTCATCACAAGGAAAGTTCTAGATTGAAAACTAAGTCCTAGAATGAGTTCTTTTTTTTAAATACAGAACTGCAGCTGCTGAAAATACAGAAACTCAGGCGTGAGTGACCCAGACGTGATGATAAGGAGATTGGAGCTGAAAGAAGTAGACCTTTAGATCTTTAACCCACAGTGGCACCTAAATAAACCAGTGGCTGTGAAAAGGTTTACGGGTTCTGGGATTGTTGTTTGCTTTGGGGGTCTGTGGGTATCTTTGGCCCAGAAATGGCTTTTTACATCAAACTTTAAAATCGTATTGGTGCATGCTACATATACATATGTATGCATACATATACATATGCACTCCACCTGTGGATCGCAACCAGCATTGAGCTCTTTATTATGAGGTGTTTATGCACTGTGGTCTTACTGTATTCGCTCTTTGTGTACGTAGTTGTAGATGGATTGTTCTAGCTGATACAGTCTGATCACATCCTACAGTGTCATTTAGTCTATTTAGTGTAATAACAATAGCAGAAAATGCCTTATATAAGTGTATCCCATGTAGAAGCTGTGTTCACTCACTTTCACTTATTAGCAATATCATAACAATTACTACTATTCTTTAACTTGATCTGAATCTGTTACTATTTGTAGGATCTCACATTCTTCCTGTGGTTCAGAGCGAGTGGGCTTAGCGTCCACCTGTTGCAGCCGTGATCTGCCGCCCACACCAATCTCCAAAAGCTGAGTTTGCCTGCATCTGATGTTCGTCCTTCCAAACATCTTCTATTCCTTTCAACCTACCTCATCTACTCTCCCGCTCTGCTTCTCTCCCTCCTTTATTTTTCTTTCTCTCAGCTCCGCACTCCCACTCAGCATTAATACCACCAACTTCTTCATCTATCAAACATTATGAAATGCACAGCATCCACACAGAGCCTCGTCTTCATCTGAGCCCAAGACTGATCTTCACGCCGGCAGTTACTCTGTTAACGGGTCAAGTCCTGTATTGAGAACACCTGGTTTTCAAGCTCAATGTAAGTAAAGGTGTTTGTGTGGTGTACAATGCTTTGGTGGAAGTTGGTTGGTACAAAGGAATGATAGCAGTTGAATTTAGTGAAGTTCAGTGAATATTTAGGATCTGAGATGTTTTTTGCTCTTTATATCTTCTCTCTTTATTATCACCTCACATTACCTCTTGGACACACTGGAGATGGACTGTCTCTCAGAACTTTGAAGCTACAAGGAATCTGACCCCACTTCACCATCCCCATACTACGATACAGAGTACCTGCAGCTACTTCAACCCTTTCATCTTGTGCTCTATGGACTGGTCAACCTCGATTGCTGCAACACCTGTGAGGTTGAACCAATTGCTTGCCGCATAGAATCTTTATGAACTGAGAAAGCCATCTATAAACTGTGTAGATTTGTATATGGAGTCTGGTGGTGCGAGTGTTTTGGTGTGGCACATACTGTTTAATAAACGCTTTGCGTACGCTATCTGTGTTTGAGAGTGATTCCTTCTGCGGAACACATGCTCTGGAGCCCCGACTTCTTTTTATTATCAGTGTGAGGGTTTAGAGACTAGACCGTTACAGTGGTGGTGTTGCTAGGCCATCACTATGATGTCCCAGGTAGTTGTTAAGGTAGGTCATTGGTATATTACCCCAGATGTGTAATATGTGTGCATATAAAAATGGTCACAGTCCAAAGAAAACTCAATGCCACCAAAACAGTAACAGGGGAGGGCAACAAGCATTTAATGTAAGGTCCAACCAGATCCCAACCCCTGACCTGCAGTAAACATACCCCAAATCTAACCCCAATCCTCAATTCTAGACCTAACCCTAACCTTAACCTAAAACCTAATAATAAACCACATCCCAGCCTTACTCTTTGGCCTAATGTTAACCCAAAAGCCAGCCTTAAACCTGAAACATGGGCCTAACCTCAACCTGAAACGTAATCCTAACCCTGGCCCTAATCCTGACCCCAACCTCATTTTCAGCCCAAAACCTAATCCCAACTCTTACCTTGGCCCTAATCCTAACCCTAACCTCAACCCAAAACCTAATCCTTATCCTCACCCAGGGCCTAATCCTAACCCTAACTTTAAACCTAGTCCTAATCTTGACCCTAACCTTAATCTTAACCTCAACCCAAAACATAATCCTAACCTTGACCCTAATCCTGACTCTAACCCCAACCTCAACCCCAAACCTAATACTATCCCTCACTCTGGCCCTAATCCTAACACTAACCTCAACTCAAAACTTAAATCGTAATCCTAACCCTAGCCTCAACTCAAAACTTAAATCGTAATCCTAACCCTAGCCCTAATCATGACCCTAAACCTAACCCTGGTCCTAACCTCAACCTGAAACCTAATTCTAACCCTGGCCCAAACCTTAACCTCCACCCAAATCCTAATCCTCTTCCATGTTCAGCGACTTCTCGGGTTGAACTCTACAGATATTAACTTTTTTTTTTTTACTCTGATGCTTCATTGTTGCTGCTTCATTGATAAGATGTTGTTTCTGAGAGTCTGTTGAGCACCCACCTTAACTAAACCGGACCCTCCAAACAAAGTCAGTAAGTACTGAAGATATCTACAACACGCTCAGCAGTATTATCATTAAACGTTCTGATATATACGTGACACCATGTATGTGTATCTGTATGCAATGTCTATGAGGGGATTGGTCAATCCAACGCAATGAACACTTCTGATTAAATACTGATTTAGAAAAATTTCTTGGAGTCTATATTTTAAAAATACAGTAAAACTGAGATCTAATCTACAGAAAAGAAGACAAACAGTTCATTATAAGAGTGATATCAATCTTTTGGGATCCTCCTGAAACCCCAGTGGACGATATGAAGCGCTAACAGAGGGCCACTCTTCGGAGGCGCAGGAGTTCTGCGAGCTATTCTAATTCACGTGGAGGTTCTGAGAGATTATGGTTGGGGCCATTTGTGTCAACACAGATGTAGTGGCCTACATTCTCCCGCGCCGCCGTGGCTTCCTCGTCCCCTCTTTTATAGGGGCAATCCATCTGATTCCATCTATTAATAACCTCTCCCTGAGGTAGAAAATGATACACAAATAGACAGTTTCATTTTCCAGTGAAAAATGAAAATGTTTTCTTTCTAAAACGTGCCCTCCCTAAGCGTGATGCATGGTCCGATTGTTGGGCGCCAGAATGGATCTGCTGCACCCTGGGAAAAAAAAATAAAATAAAAAAAGCCTCTGGCATAGCGGTTATATGGTTCGCTAATAATTCCTTCCTGCCTTTTCTTTCGCCAGCTAAATCTCTACGCTTCCTAGAATTACAGCACTCAGGCTCAAGGTTGGATGCCTGTAGTTTTTTTTAGCTGTGTTAATGTTATTTTGTCCAATCTTCATAGATAACAGTGCGTCATACTGTATCAGAAACACATAAGCAAACCTAGTTGAGCCTATTTGAGAACTTCAAAGCCACGCCATGTAACATCTACACTAGGGCTGGGTATCGCCACTGATTTCCTAGATCAATTCAATCCCGATTCACAAGGTCCTGATTCAATTCGATTTCCGATTCGATTTCCGATTCGATTCAATCAATATGGATTCATTTAGGGATATTTCAGTAACAATAATATGTTTGGTTTGAATATGAAAAGAGATTTTCAGAGAACTAATGTGGTAAATGTACAAGGAACACCTACCATTACTAAAAACATTAGTGTTTATATGTTTATATACCGTCATGGTTTCTGAATCCAAAATGTAGCCAGACATCTGCTTTCAAGTTCTGGGGTGCCTTCACTTGTGCTCCAGCTATGCTTAACTGATGTGCGCCCCAATGGCTGGAATGCTCATTTTAAAGGTCGATCTCGGGTTTATACAAATCGATATTGGATTATTCAAATGAATTTTTGAAACACACCCCTAATGTACACTACTGTGTAAAGGTCGGAGGCACCTAAGCTGATTGCTTCACCAGTAGGAACAGCACATATCATTAGAACTGATGTAAATAATCAAACATACTAGAGATGGAAGGATTGATCGGCTATGTATCGTTATCGGACAATTAATTAATTTAATTAAAATTTGCATTCAGCTGATATATCTCTCTGTTTAGCCGATCCCGAGAGCTGATCAATGGAAATTAAGCAAATGAGCCTAATTTCTGGATCTCCAGCTAGCGTTTCATCCAGGAAGAGGAGCCCTCCAGCCAGCTCCCTGCAATTCCTCTCTGAAACACTAGGTGGAAATACATACCGTTTCATTTTCAATGGACTGACTAAAGCAGCGGCCTCGCAAGAGCAGGTTACAGTGTTCACTGCATGCGTTGTTAGAAAACATTGTCCGTCTGGCTGTGTTTTACCGTATGTGACTCAGACTCATTAAGGGGGTTCTGCAAGATCTGTAAAATCAACATTTCTCGTTGTCTCGTTGGAGAACCAAGACAAAGACATTTAACACTACTAATCTGATACAGTACTTCAGAGACACCACACAGCTGAACACAGTGAGTATCAGCAAACAGCAGAGCTACACACACAGCTAGCACAAAACTAATAACCCAGAACACCATACAGACCAGATCTGACCGGTACAAACAGAACAGCAGCAGAAACAGCCAGAGAGCTAAAGAACCACAGCCAGAGTGATTGGGTGTGTCTCAAAATCTAGTGAGCTCCTACATAGGCAGCCCTGTCCCAATTCTTACATACCTTAAACATGCTGTCTACTGAGGAACCTTATTTAGACCTGATTTTAAGGAGGCATCGAACGCTTCCTCAGCCGCTAAGACAATCCCATGATGCTACGCTGGCTAATCTACGAGCAGTGAAGTGGTTTTAAAATGTGAGTTATTTTGATTCTCTCTGGAGTTTTAATGTGTTTCTGGTCATATAATCACACAAAACAGTATTTTATTATCAACTCTGTAATGAGTCCTTCACCATTTAGCAGTTTTATATTCGAGCTATTAGCATTTATGATAGCAGATTTTTAAGCCTTGGGCTATTGTTTTGGATGTCGGCCGGAAGCTTAGCAACCAGCTAAACTGCAGTGGGCAGGAACAGGCCGTGATGCAGCTGCTTTCTAATTAGAGCGTCTCAATAATCTGTTTTATGAGGAGACAACGTTGCTACTTAAACAGCTGCCTACTTAGACACTCACTAGGTTTTGAGACACATCCATTGAGTTTATAATGCTAGATAACCACGTTTCAACCACGTTTCATGACTTGCTTGCGCAAATAATTGCATAAAGCCCCGTTCTCGATCGGAATCGGCCTTAAAAACCCTGATCTCTATTACATACAATACAAAGTAACATAAATATCTTATTGTGAGAGAAGTAGATCAGATCTTAAGCTCCAGTTTGAAAAACAAAGTTAGGTTCCAGATTTCTCCTGGACGCCCCAGACATTGTATGAATGTGTTTAGTTCCTTCAGCAGCAATCTTGATTTAGCTTAATGAAGTACTGAGCAGTCAAAGCAGGTATTAGATGAGAACTGATAATAATACTGGGTTGTTTATAGAAGGAGAAGCTTGGAAAGGGTTAAATAAACACACTGGCGTATGTAAAACTCTACCTACTGTATTTATACTGTTTGAGTAATTCAGATATAAAGTGTTTTACTGAGCATTTGAAATATAACGTCCCTAAGTGTCTGAAACTTCCTTACACAGTACTGTAGTGTTTCTATCAGCACCACTGACTCTTGCTTCTCTGGAACAAAGCATTTCACACCGAACCATGTTAAATGTTCAATTATGCATGAATTTTCAACACCTAGGTGGACTTCCCCTTTAAGCGAAGGTGGGGAACTCAAAAGTGAACATTCGCTTCAAGCCACGAGCGGATCTCAGTCCACTACTGGAGGATGCTCATGCAGCCGTTAGCCATTGTTCAGCATTCGGAGAGAGAGGCGGGATTCATCACTCATGCAAATTCATCCCCAGACAATGGAAAGCCATTTGTTCCCATAAGCAGTGCTTTATCGGCCGCCTCAGACCGAGCGCTTTCGGCACGGCCTGAATGCCTGCTGCCTTTGTGCTCTTCCCCGCATAGGGACCCTAGCTCGCGCGAGAGAGGGGGAGGCAGGGCTGGGAGTTTCAGAACGCGGCCCAACGCGCCTCTAATCTAGCTCTGCAGGAGCGGCTAAGCTGAAGGAATTTCCACAAGTCGGCAAAAAAACCCCAAAAAAACACAGCCGCCAAAAAGAGCTCTTCGGAGCGATGCCACGGAAGAACGGCGATTTGGTTCCCTGAAGAACCCTTCCAGAGACCATTCTTCAAAGAGACAGCAATGGTGGATCACAGGTTTGATCTGTGGAGTCTCAGAGAGCAAGACTGTCCTTGCTCTCTCTCTCTCTCTCTCTCTCTCTGGGTGGGTAGAACAATCCTTCATCTACTTCATGACTCTGTCAGTTAATGTTCTCCTGCAAGCGTGTTGAGCTGTCTCTGCATTGACTGCATTGTTGAAAAGATCTGGTCGTGCAGATAGATACCTCAGCTTTTTAGCAACACGTGATGAGGTAGAGGCTGCAAAACTAAATACTTTGGCAAGTGAACATAGCATTATTGTACAATATATGGCCAAAAGTATGTGGACAGCTGTCCTAACTATTGACTTCAGGTGCCCACCCATTGCTACCAGGCATGTATCATCAAGCACATGGCCATGCAATCTTTAGAGATTTCCAAAGAGTTCTGCCCTGCTAGAGCTGCCCCAGACAACCGTAAGTGCAATTATTATTTAAAAAAAGCATCTAGGAGAAAATACAGATAAGCCATGAAACAGGAGAGCATGCAATCTCATTGAGCAGGGCTGCTAAGGTGGGGTTGGCCCCTTAGGACCAGTGAAAGGTGAATGTTAATGCTATAGCATACACACACCTGTTAGTCGATTATATTGTGGCAAACAATACAACTTGCACAAAAGGGGGTGGAACAACAACAAAAGACTCCCAAACCCTGCCTCCTGTTCCGCATCTGGGCTGCTATTACGGCAGCCGCTCGTTCCTGGTGGTGATAAGAAGGTGGGCTCGCTTGTGCTACACCTGACGCTGATGTGGCTTTGGCAGCATGGGCACCTTTCAAAGGAGCAGAGATGACTAGAGATGATTAGCAACTTCTCCCAGGGTAGGACATGGCATGTTCCAGCTTGAGTGTGCCCCGTGCATAGAGCGAACTCAATAAAGTTTATAAAAGAACCCACTCAAATAGGTTTCCCAGTACTGCTAAACCCGTAACTGCTCACCTCCACCACAACTGCAAGTCATTCCTATAACCTTCACCGGCAAACGACACATCAGCCAAGTGTTTTCCCCTGAATGTCTTGCGCTAGTGCTAATTCCAAGCACATTTCAGCCTGACACACCATCAGTCAGCTCCGAAATTCTGCAAGTCATTCTTCTAACATCACTGCCGTAGGTCACATTCTCCAAACAGCATTAGTCAAGAGCTCATACAATTAGTCTGTCCCACTGTGCTAGTGCTAATTTGAAGCATTTTAGCGCAGGCGAAAACCTTCACACAGCAGTTCACCTCCGACGCAGACTCCATCTACTGCCATGTCTCTGGTTTTCATAGTAGTTTCAGACTTTTTGGAGTAGTCAGAAAAAAGTATGTGGACAGCTGCCCTCAATCCCACTGTACAGCTTTGTTATGAACTGGAATGGCAGGCATACTTGTCCAATATCAGAGCCGGACCCCACAAATTCCTGAATTTCTCAATACCCATGGTTCTGGAACAGGGTGTTTCTGAAGTAGGTCATTTCCGTGACTTTCCCTGGTACAGGTCACTTTTCTGTATAGTAATAGAAAATAACTCACTCTAACAGGACTTCCAGTCTTGTGCTCATGCTAAACCCATAACTGTTCACCTCCGATGCAACTGTAAGTCATTCTTGTTACTTCCGCCAGTAAAAGTCACATCCTCTGAACAGCATGAGCCAAATGTTTGTCCACTGAATGTTCTGTTCTGTTAGTGCAATGTAACCTAATACATAATCACTCACCTCCGAAACAGCCTTGTACTGCAAGTCATTTTCCTAACATCAACTCCATATTAGTGTGACTAATATTACTGATTATTAGGTTATAATACAAATAATATAAGATCTTTCCACCAATTTCTAGAAAGCGCTTATCAAAGCACTGGCATATCAAATTCGAACAAATCCAGTCAAATTCAATTCATGTTCATCTCCGACACAGTCACAACTTGTAGGTCATTTCCATGACTTTCCCTGTTATAGGTCAGTTCTTCTGTATAGTAACAAAAAATAACTCACTCAAATAGGTTTTCCAGTCTTGTGCTAGTGCTAATCCCATAATTGTTCACCTCTGAAACAACTGTAAGTCATTCCTGTAACTGCCACTAGTAAAAGTCACGTCCTCTTAACAACATGAGCCAAATGTTTGTCCACTGAATGTTCTGTTCTAACTGTAAGCACATTGTAGTCTGACACACAATCACTCACCTCCGAAACAGCCACATTCTGCAAGTCATTCTCCTTACATCAACTCCATATTAATACCCATGGTTGTGGAATGGGGTGTCCATAAGGTTTACATGGATGTGATGCTCAGGCGTCCACATATTTTTGGCCATGCAGTGTGACTAATATTACAGATTATTAGATTATTATAGCATTAATCAAACCGATTTCTAGAAACTCTTAGTAATATGTGGTCTTATCAGTGCCGACATATCATTTTACACTGCAAATGAATTAAAACAGTCTTAGTCTTATAAGTCTAAGTCTTAGGTTGTAAAGTTGAGATGCGGTCACTCGCCAAGACACCACTGTTGGTATTAAACGAGGGCCGGGCAGTGATGTGCTCAGTTGAAAGAGAGAGAATAGGACGTCCACAGGTAAATGTCCAGAAACAGTGTGACCAGCAGGCGCCGATGTCCTCTTTAAGAGCTGGGAGGAAATGTGATAGAAGTTATTGAGTGCCACGGATGACCTTACTCCCTCTATCTTCACTCTCCATCAGGACAGGAGAGGGACAAGTGGAGGACATTTCAAAGGGTCAACAGCATTTATCCTTCTGGCATGAACTGAAGAAAACGATGGCGTAATATCTTATTTCAGCCCCCTTTCTCGACCGCTAGACCCCCAGCAACCTCTTAAGACTAACCCAAATTCACCTCCGTTCATTTAGCCTGAACTAAACCTACACACCACCTTCCACCAGCACGGCCTCATTCCGCACGCCATTCACTGCAATAAGTCACGGGTTTGGAACAGCATTAGCCAATTAGCTTGTTCAACTGCACTCATGCTAATTTCAGATAGCAGTTCACCTCCGATGCAGACTCCATTTCTTTGATTTGCAATGTCAGGTTTCAAGTTTCCCGAAAAGCCTGAGCCATTGTCGTGAGCAACAGTGCTGAACACTTCTTAGCCCGACTTACACAACGTTATTCTAAAAGTCATTCCTGCAACTTTCATTGCAGCAATTTTTTAAGCTCAAGCTGAGCTGCCACAAACATTCGCCTCTAAATAGTCACAACTTGTAGGCCATGACTTCACCTGTTATAGGTCACTTTTTCTATATAGTAATAGAAAATAATGCACTCAAAATGGTTTTTCGATCTTGTGATACTGCTAAACCTAGAACTGTTCACCACCGACGCAACTGCAAGTCATTCTTGTAACTTTCACCGGTAAAAGTCAGCCCCCCTACGAAGAGCATGAGCCAAATGTTTGTCCTCTGAATGTTTTGTGCTTATTGTAAACACATTATAGCCTAACACACAATTAGTCACCTCCATAACATGTCACATATTTTAAATAGTATTAGCCAAGAGCCCATACATTAGATCCTCCATCTGTGCTCATGCCATTTTCAAGCATTACATCAGGCCAGATGAAAACCTTCACACAGCAGTTCACCTCCGACGCAGACTCCATTTACAGTCATTTCTCTGATTTGCATTGTCAGGTGTAAACTTTCCTGAATAGCCACACCTGATATGAAGTCCAAGCTAACCTCATATACAACCTTATACTAAAAGTCATTCACCTCCGAAGCAACTGCAAGCCATTGTTGGAACTTTCACCGGGAAAAGTCACAACCCCTGAAGAGCATGAGCCAAATGTTTTCCACTGAATGTGCTGTGCTTACTGTAAGCACATTTTAGCCTGGCACACAATCAGTCACCTCCGTAACAGCCACTTTCTGCAAGTCATTCTTCCAACGTCACTGCCGTAGGTCACATTCTCCAAATAGCATTATCTAAGAGCTCGTTTAATTAGGTTGTCCAGCTGTGCTCCTGCTAATTTCAAGCACATTTTACCTCAGAGGGAAACCTTCACACAGCAGTTCACCTCCGACGCAGACTCCATTTACTGCCATTTCTCTGATTTGCATTGTCAGGCCTAACTTTCCTGAATAGCTCGACCCATTTTGAAGTAATAGTGCTGAGCACTTCTTAGGCCAAGCCAGCCACATACACAACCTTATTCTGAAAGTCATTCCTGCAACAGCCTGTCTAATTATGTTTTCAACTGAATGTCTTGTGCTAGTGCTGGTTTAAGCACATGTAAACTCAAGCTGAGCCGCCACAGACCATTCAGTCACAAAAACAGTCCAAAACAGTCACAATTTGTATACGAAGTTGTGACTTTAATAGGTTTTCCAGTCTTGTGCTAGTACTAAACGTATACCTGTTCACCTCTGCCAGTCATTCCTGTAACTTTTACCAGCAAAGGTTACGTCCTCTGAAGAGCATGAGCCGAAGGTTTTTCACTGAATGTCTGATTGTTGAAACACAATCAGTCACCTCCGAAACAGCCACAACTAACAAGTCATTCTTCTAACATCACTGCCACAGGCCACATTCTCCAAATAGCATTATCCAAGGGCCCATTTAATTAGCTTGTCTAACTGTGCTTGTGCTACTAACCCTGAAGAAAAATCTTGACGCAGCAGTTCACCTCCGACGCAGACTCTATTTACTGCCATTTCTCTGAATTGCATTGTCAGGTCTAAACTTTCCTAAATAGTCACCCCTGATATGAAGCTAGCTGCATACATAACCCTATTCTAAAAGTCATTCCTGCAACAGCCTGTCCAAACATGTTTTCAACTGAATGTCCTGCGCTGGTGCTGGTTTAAGCACATGTAGGCTCAAGCTGAGGCGCCACAAACCATTCGCTCAACTCACTCAAACAGGTTTTCCAGTCTTGTGCTACTGCTAAACCCATAACTGTTCACCTCCGAAATAAAAGCAAGTAATTCCTGTAACATTCACCAGCAAAAGTTATGTCTTCTGAAGAGCATGAGCCAAAGATATTCTACAAAAATTTTGTGCCAGTAAACACTGTAAACACATTAAAGCCTGACACACAATCAGTCACCTCCGAAACAAGCACATTTTAGCGCAAACGAAAACCACAGCAATTCACCCCCGACGCAGACTCCATTAACTGCCATTTCTCTGATTTGCATTGTCAGGTCTAAACTATTCTGAATAGCCACACCTGATATGAAGATATAATGCTAAGCACTTATCTGCCCAGGCAGCCTTACAGACAACTGTTCAATACAGCCTTATTCTGAAAGTCATTCCTGCAACACTGCAACACATTAGCTATTAGCAAAACTGTCCAATCATGTGTAGCTAAGCCTGCTCAACATTCTTGTAAACTTCAGATTCATAGCTCACTTTCCTTTAATCAATCAATTAGGTTTTTCAATCTTGTGCTACTTTCAAACACTTTTTAGCCCAAGCTAAACCCACACAAACCTGTTCACCTCCAACACAGATCATTCTTGTAACTTCCACCTGCAAAAATCACACCCTCGGAGAGAATTAGCCAAATGGTTTGCATTGAATGTTTTATTTCAATACAAGCTAGATGTGCTAGAATCTTTTCTGCTGGTACAACAGGCACATTTTGGCTCTACACAAAATCAATCACCTCCGAAACAACCACATACCGCAAGTTATCCTCCTGATATTACTGCCATATGTTACATTCTCCAAAAACCTTCAACCAAGAACCATTCAAATGAGGTTTTCCAGCGTTTGCATGCAAGTGCAAGCTTCAAGCATGTCATTTCCGTAACCTTTATCGCCCAGAAGACTGTGTTTCTGGGTGAATGTCTTGAGCTAATGCTACACGGGAGCTAAACCCACTGACCCTGCCTCGTTCTGCCACTGTCATATATCACATATCGCCTGATCAGCATTCACCGAGAAGCCATGTGATTATATGTTTAGCTGTAAACGTCTCGCGATGGCGCTAATTTCAAGCACATTGTCTGAAAACAGCTCATCACGCAGTTGATTAAGGGAGCTGCTGCTAATTGCTGTCTTGGGGCTGATAATTGATGGTTCTGTCCCTCTTCTCCATGCAGCTGCCCAACCACGTGAGCGAGAAGATGAAGCAGCTGCTTCTTCAGCGGAAACGCTTCCTGCTATCAGCCGCATGCGAACGGGAATGACAGCCCACATTCCAACCTGCTCGTTGTGGGAAGATCATCATAGTCGTCTCCTCATCATAGTCGCTGCCGTCATCATGCCTCCAGTTTAAATTCTAAGAATCACCCCAGTCGGCATATCTGATTCTGTGCGTCAGGTATGGACTGAACACTAGTGAATATCACCACTGTCCAAAAACAGAAATATGTATCTCCCATTTTTTTCCATTTTTATTTATCAGCATCATTTGAATGCAGCAGCTTCTGTTTACACTTTGGGAATATTTCATAGTTAATGGATCAATAGAAATGCTCCAAAATAACTTGGAAAGTTTTCTGGTTCCATTGACTTGCATTAAAAGTTATCTAGGTTTTTGGCCTCTCCTGTAAAAGTTACCATTTTTTAAGACACTAATTTTTTTTTTGAACAGCGATGATATAATTATAAACTTATATAGTTATAATATAAGATATACTTGATTTGAATGTGTCCAAAGACAAGTTTAAATAGTGATGTTGGTGTCCATGTACTCAACATCTCCAAAATCACAACTTTACAGGAGAGGCCAAAAACTTTCTTTACTTTCCATGTAAGTCAATGGAACCAGAATTGTTTCCAAGCCATTTTGAAGCATTTCTATTGGTCCATTTGTCATTATACTTTCAAACAACATAAACGACAGCAACTGCTTTCGAATGATGTTGGAAAATAAAAATCGACAAAAAATGATGCACAACATGGCTCAGAATTAACCCTTATGTGTTTGCTATGGAGTTTGATAAGAACACTGCTTTTGTACAAGTAGTAAATAAATAAGAATTAAAATGAAAAAAGATTTTTAATGACCTCTTGGAACATTATTTTTAATAGATTTTAATAGATTTATCAAAGAGATACTCAGCAATACATACAATAACATAGGAAATGAATACAATCAAGTCTGAGCCATGTTGTGCATTGGAAGGGGTTTACTTAGCTTGGCAGTCAAAGGGTTAACATAATATTTCATGTTGCACTTAAAGAGTCTTACAGACACTGACATATATTCTAGCTTGTATGTAGCAGATTTACAGCCAGCATGTTCACAGCCGGTCATGTATGTAGGGCATCCAGAAGGTCTGGAGTATGGAATATGCTAATTAAGGTATAAGGGCTGAAGCCCCTGTGGGTGTAACCAATGGAAGAACTTGGGAAGAACTAGAAACTGGAGCAAAGCTTATAAGTTTTCTCATTTTTACGTCTACAAACTTTCCATTAGAACTTGATTTGCGTCTGTTGTGATGCAGACAGTGATACAGAAGCCGTGCAGCTCGTGTGTAGAAAGCCAGCCATGGTTGCAGTGCTAACACGTGTTGATCCGGCTAATCGCTAAATCCCAACACGAGCTGCGCGCTTAATCTTCTCCGGCTACGTTAATTAACCGGGTCACGTCCGGCACCTAACGTGAGCTTTTCCCGACTTCTAGGTGTTTCTGAGGGCGAAGCAGAATTTCACAGGAGGCGCTGAAACGCTGACGCTGTGTGGCACGCGCTCTCCAGTGGACGGAGGGCTTAGCGCAGGCCGGTGTGGAGGTGCTCAAAAGAATTAAAATCCTAATCCGTGGTAATCCAGTCTCTGTACACAAACACGCCCACTTTCACAGCCGTCCTTTATGTTTGTAGCTTCACAGAGAATGGCAGCGCAGACCCTACGTCGAGCTAGCCCACCTCTGTCGAGATTAGCCATTAGCGCTCCCCTCTTTACCATTAGCAGCGATCACACCTCCGCATGTTTCCTCTGATCTTCTGAACCTGCATGTAAAGCCCAGCTGTCGACCTGAAAGCCTTTAGCAACTTCACTGCTTCTAACAGTCACGTCTCTAAAACAGCCTGAGGGGGGAGAGCAGAACATGACCGTCTCTCTCTCTCTCTCTCTCTCTCTCTCTCACTCTCTCTCTCTCTCTCTCTCTCTCTCACTCTCTCTCTCTCTCGTACTCACCCGCGAGTAGATCACCTCCAGAGAAATGTTCTGGGGAGGAGCACTTGGAACTGTGGAGAGAAAACAACAAGAAGAAGATTAGGAAGACACATTTATTAGGAGGAGGACATCTGCTTTTATCTATCCATCAGTCTATCTATCTATCTATCAGTCTATCTATCTATCCATCAGTCTATCTCTCTATCACTATATGTGATCTATCTATCGTACTGTTTGTTGTTCCTTATAAATCTATCTATCTATCTATCTATATATCTATCTATCTATCTATTGTACTGTTTGTCGTTTCTTATAAATCTATCTATCTATCTATCTATCTATCTATCTATCTATCTATCTATCTATTGTACTGTTTGTCGTTTCTTATAAATCCATCTATCTATCTATCTATCTATCTATCTATCGTACTGTTTGTCGTTTCTTATAAATCTATCTATCTATCTATCTATCTATCTATCTATCTATCTATCTATCTATCTATCTCTTTTGTACTGTTTGTCGTTTCTTATAAATCCATCTATCTATCTATCTATCTATCTATCTATCTATCTATCTATCGTACTGTTTGTCGTTTCTTATAAATCTATCTATCTATCTATCTATCTATCTATCTATCTATCTATCGTACTGTTTGTCGTTTCTTATAAATCTATCTATCTATCTATCTATCTATCTATCTATCTATTGTACTGTTTGTCGTTTCTTATAAATCCATCTATCTATCTATCTATTTATCTATCTATCTATCTATCTATCTATCTATCTATCTATCGTACTGTTTGTCGTTTCATATAAATCCATCTATCTATCTATCTATCTATCTATCTATCTATCTATCTATCTATCGTACTGTTTGTCGTTTCTTATAAATCCATCTATCTATCTATCTATCTATCTATCTATCTATCTATCGTACTGTTTGTCGTTTCTTATAAATCCATCTATCTATCTATCTATCTATCGTACTGTTTGTCGTTTCTTATAAATCTATCTATCTATCTATCTATCTATCTATCTATCTATCTATCTATCTATCTACTGTTTGTTGTTCCTTATAAATCTATCTATCTATCTATCTATCTATCTATCTATCTATCTATCTATCTATCTATCTATCTATCTATCTGGTGCACGGTGATGTAATTAAAATTAGGAGGTATTGTAGAGGTGGGTAAAAGTTGTTACATTTTAGTGGGAGATTACATAAATTCTGTGTTTGAAATAATATGACAGATCATAGAGATAAACAGAGTCAGTTGACATCAAATGCACCAGTATTTGAGTAACTAAATATTAGCGTTAGTATTATTTGGTACTGAATTTAATAGAGTAAAAGGAAATCAGTAGTGTTGCCTTGTGTGTGTGTGTGTGTTCGTGGGTCTGACATCATACTGTATGAGTAAATGACTAGCCACATGGGACCCCTCGTCACAGAACAGTCTGAGCTTGTTAAAGCTGTTATTGAATTAGCCTTCTGCCGGAGGGGCTACCTGAGACTGATCCCCTTTGAATACTACAAGGAAGCATTACTGATTACGCACTGTCCCACAGCATGTATCGGTAATCAATGACCAAATTACCTTACATGAGATAACTGATCATACACATTAATGCAGATACACTTTCAAAAGACCCCCAGGTGGTCTGCTTGTTGATGCATTTCAGAGACATCGATATGGATCAATCTGCTGAAGTGTGTTTACTGCAATGTCATATTAACTGCAATTTCAATCTAAAATATCACAGTTAATCACACACACACATATATATATACACACACACATATACATCACTCATTCACATATACAAGCATATACATACACATCACACATTTACACATACATATATACATATACATCACACATTCACATATACATACATACGCATCACATATTCAAATACACACCACACATTCACATATACATAAATATACATCACACATTCACATATACATACACATATACATCACTCATTCAAACACACATCACACATTCACATATACATACATACGCATCACACATTCAAATACACATCACACATTCACATATACATACATATACACCACACACTCACATATACATACACAAATACATCACTCATTCAAACACACATCACACATTCACATATACATACATACGCATCACACATTCAAATACACATCACACATTCACATATACATACATACGCATCACACATTCACATATACATACACATATACATCACTCATTCAAACACACATCACACATTCACATATACATACATACGCATCACACATTCAAATACACATCACACATTCACATATACATACATATACACCACACACTCACATATACATCACTCATTCACATATACAAGCATATACATACACATCACTCATTCACATATACATAAATATACATACACATCACACATACATATATACATATACATCACACATTCAAATACACATCACACATTCACATATACATAAATATACATCACACATTCACATATACATCACTTACTCAAATATACATATACATCACACATTCAAACACACATCACACATTCACATATATACATACATATACACCACACATTCACATATACATCACTCATTCACATATACATCACTCATACACATGTACATACATATACACATATGCATCCCACATTCAAATACTCATCACACATAAACATCACGCATTCTCATATGAATACAGTAAGTGGTAGTACAAGGTAGGTGTTT
>CM038726.1:30838333-30915833 GCA_021613375.1 Megaleporinus macrocephalus | reverse complement strand
TCCACCTCTGACCTCTTACACATGATAGATAAGAAACTGACATATAGTTATGACATATATATATATATACTACCGCTCAAAAGTTTAGGATCATTTCATGCAATTTCCATGCAATTCACAAACAATATTGTCCATTTCACAATTAATGTAAGTGTATCAGATGATTTTTAAAGAATAAAAATGTTTGTATTAAAGTCTATTTTTGTATAGAGGCTTATTTTACATATAGTTCTATTATCAGTAATTCTCAGTCCTCTGTCTAAATCTCCTGGTACGACCACCAATCCAAGTTAAGGATGTTATTGGACTAATTGGTTGTTAGGACACTCTTGATCAATTGTGATGCACAGCTGAAAAACATTCCTGTAGTTCATCTACAACAGACTGTAGTTCATCTGATTCTCTGTATACTTTGTTACCCCGTTCTTCCATGGTCAGGACCCCCACAGAGAAGTTATTATATGGATGGTGGACCATTTTCAGCACTGCCGTGACACTGACCTGGTAGTAATGTGTTAGTGTGTGTTGTGCTGGTGTGAGTGGATCAGATACACCAGTGTTGCTGGAGGTTTGCATCCAACAGTCATGTTGAAGGTCCGGCTTCTGAATAGATCATTTAAGGACAGGTAGCCAATGAATGTAAACCCATTACCAAGTGACCACTTAGTGTCACTGCTGGAGCGAGAATAGTCCACCAACCAAAACTATCCATTCAACGGTCAAGCCTGTGGCCAGCGTCTGATAAGCTGGACAGTAAGTGCAGATGGGTGTGTTGTTGTTTGTATGCTTTATAAAAAAGTACTGTATTAAAGGAGAGTCTTACGGTCAGACAGGGTGGTGATGACCATCTCATCCGTGCTAATGCCTGGTCCATGGCGGTTCAGTGCGAGCACACGTAAAGAATATTCCGTAAACTTCTTCAGCCCCTCCATCCTGTAGCTCTGCCCAAGCACCTCCACACTCTGATAAAACAATAACAACAATAACAATTATACATAGTACACGTAAACATCATATATATATATATATATATATATATATATATATATGGAGGTGCTGTCCAATGAAAAAACAAATCTCCAAAATCGTAACTTTACAGCAGAGACCAAAAACATATTTCACTTTCAATGTAAGTCAATGGAACCAGAATTGTTTACAAGCTATTTTGGTGCACTTCTATTGGTCCATTCGTCCTGAAATTCTCAGGCAATGTAAACAACTACTGGCCTGTTCAAATGATGTAGAAAACAAAAAATCAAAAAAAAAAAATACATATATAAAGCTCCGCCCACAGGCACTTTCTTTCATACTTACCATTTCTATGTTGGACATAAATGAGCAACAATCACATTTAACCTAAAGGTGACCTGATGATACTAACATTAATAACAATAATAATATTAATAAGAGGACTCTGACCTGCTCTTTGCCAGTGGAGGTCTCGGTCCAGAGGAGCCGGTAGCCCTGGATTGGGCCGTTAGCATAGGCCGGGGCGTCCCAGGATGCCTGAATGGAGGTGGGAGACGACGCCTCCGCCTGGAGATTTTCTACAGGACCAGGAACCTGAACTGCTCGAGAGAGAGAGAGAGAGAGAGAGAGAGAGAGAGAGAGAGAGAGAGAGAGAGATGTATATATAGAAGAGAGAGAGAGAGATGTATATATAGAAGAGAGAGAGAGAGAGAGAGAGAGAGAGAGAGAGATGTATATATAGAAGAGAGAGAGAGAGAGAGAGAGAGATGTATATATAGAAGAGAGAGAGAGAGAGAGAGAGAGAGATGTATAGATAGAAATGGCAATGAAAAACAGGAACCAAGAGATGCGGAAGAGTGAAAGAGAGAGAGAGAGAGAGAGATGTATATATAGAAGAGAGAGAGAGAGAGAGAGAGAGATGTATATATAGAAGAGAGAGAGAGAGAGAGAGAGAGAGAGAGATGTATAGATAGAAATGGCAATGAAAAACAGGAACCAAGAGATGCGGAAGAGTGAAAGAGAGGAGAGAGAGAGAGAAGTGAAGTCCGTTGGTATGTTTGATATTTGTGACGAGCGCTCTTCACTCCTGCTCTGAACACACACAGCGGTCATGCTGTGTTCTCCATGGCGAATGACTTTAGCTCCGTCTGCCATTTCAATCAGCGTTTAAACAAGAAAGTCAAGGTCAATTTGTTGCTCCTCCACGGGCCGAGCTAGCGCTGCGTCGGGCCTGTCCGCGGCTTAGGCTGCGTTAACGTATGCACATTTTCACCATGATCATCATCATCTCGGCATTAGAGGCGTTTTACTGGGAAATGAGCAACTGCAGGCTCGCAGTGCGGCCCCAAGGCAACGGAGCAGAAAAACGAAGAGCAGCGGATAATAACCAATGGGAGGCGTATGTACATGTCATATATGAAGTGAATCCAATTTACTGTAGAATGTACAAAATCTTCTCCCTGTAGCAGTTTCAGCATAGCAGTGTTCTAACAGAGCTCCTGCTTTATCATGCAGGGAACACTGATTAGGGCACTTTCTTCTGTTCCACGTAGTGGTGTTATATATAGAGCTCCAGTGTAGGTTACTGTGATTAGAGACCATTTCTGTTCCCTATATAATATTGTTCTAGTGCTCCAGCGTAGTGAACAGGGGGATTAAAGACCATTTCTGTTTCCTATAATAGTGTTCTAGTGCTCCAGTGTAGGAAACAGGGATTAGGGACCATTTCTGTTCCCTATAACAGTGTTCTAGTGCTCCAGTGTAGGAAACAGGCATTAGGGACCATTTCTGTTCCCTATAAGTGTTCTAGTGCTCCAGTGTAGGGAACAGGGATTAGGGACTATATATGTTCCCTATAACAGAGTTATACAGTGCTCCAATGGTTATAGGTTATACTAGTGTTCTATATAGTGCTCTAGTGTAGTGATAGTGATCAAGGGCCTATTTGGAAATTCCTAGCTAATCAGTCTCAGCTGCCAGTTGTGGGCTCGGTGCTTCTTCGGAGAGTGTTCCTTTGTCAGGCTCTGCGTGTTCCTCAGCGTCTGTACAAATGGAGAGCTATAGGCAGAAACCTTGTACGTGCAGCGCGGAGAAAAGGTCAAGCTGTTCAACATCTCTGCGGAGGCTCATTAGAAAGGTGGGAAGCCAATGTCTGAATGCTACTTTCTCCACTAAAAGGTCGATAATGGAAGCCAATAAGAGGGAACCTTTCGGAAAGTTTATGTACGTCCATGAAAACACATCAAAACCCGAGGCCTAACTCTGAGGCTGTACTCAATTTATTTGCAAACTCGATCGACCCACCAGTGCTTGGTGTGACGCTGTTGACGTGCAGCTAAACGGTGGCCTGCTTCGGTCCAGAATTTGTCAAATATGCTTAGATAGCTAATGCTAAATAGAAACTAACCAACAATTAGCAATGACATCATTTGCATAAAGCTATTACTTGAGCAGGTCCAGTGCATGCTGATTACTTACGTTCAGGCTGCGTGGTCAGCCGGATCGGCTCGGAGCTCTCTCCTGGACCGAGCTCGTTGTAGGCTACCACCCTGAAAGTGTACACTGCCTCAGGCTTCAGATTGCTGACTGTCAGCTGGAGACTCTCCGGCTCCGACACGTTTACTGAACGCTCTCTGTTGAAGAAAAAACAAACAGCGCTCAGCAGCTGAGACCGGAGACCAGACTGGAATAAAACACTCCTTCAAGATCACTACAGGAAATTATAAATACTGCGGCCTCAAATCATCCCAAGCCAGCTCGTCCCTGCGCTGAGAGGAGCCGAGGATTGCTGCCGCGTTATTTAGGAGCAGCTTTTATGTACAGCATGACCAACAGGGACACATTCAGGATAAAACAGGCTTTAGGGGGACCATAAAAAGAAGCTAATATACTACTGACTACAGCACAGCAGCCGCTGACTGTGTGTGAGAGGTTATCCAGTACCAGGCGAAGGTTTGGACACACCTGTGATTTTCCTCATCTTCAGAATTACACCGGAGACATGAAAGCTGGGAAATAACACATATGGAACTATACAGTGACCAGAAAGTGTTAAACAACAACTCCAATTGTCCCGAAGCCTCAATCCCTTATTTTACTATATCTTACAGATTCTTGTATCTTCTAGAAATATAATTTCGTTCTAGATAACATTCATTTTCATTTTGCATCTTCTAGATATTTGGTATCTTCTAAAACCTTCTACTTGATATTAACATCTTATCCCATCCTCTAGATTTCTCGTATCTTCTATCTTCTAATACATGTAATATTTTCTAAATCAGTTCTTTACTCCAGTCCAATGGACCCTCTACCCTGCATAGTTTGAAGGTATGGCAGAAGTTTTTGATGCTAGAGAAAAATTCAAGCTGTTTAGGTCAGGGACTGGAGATAAGAACCCCCAGTTCTAGATATCATTAATTTTCTACTTTTTATTTTTTCTAGATCTCTTTTACAAACACCTTTAGTCTAGATGTTCTAGAAAAGTCCAGTCCTAGGGACCCCCTAACCCTCAACATTTGAAGTTCACTCACTATCCTCTACACACCTGATCCAGCTATTAAGCCCTAATTGATGAGTGACAGTTGTATGTAGGGTTCTAGTTGTGTTATACTTTTTACATTCTAGAAGTCGTATCTTCTTAGAGAATTCCATCTTCTAGATATCTTGTTTCTTCTAGAAACTTTGACTTTATACAACTGTTTTATTTTCTAGATAGCCTCTAGATGTCCTTTATCTTTTACACATTCTCCATCTTCTGCACTTCTAGATTTGTTCCATCTTTTAAAATTTCTCTTATCTTCTATCTTCTAAAACGTAATATTTTCTAGATCCAGTCCCATGGATCCTTTACCCTACAAAGTTTAAAGGTGTGGCAGATGTTTTTGATGCTGGAGAAAAATTCAAGCTGATTAGGTCAGGGACTGGAGATAAGAACCCCCTGTTCTAGATATCATTCTTCTATTTTTTATTTTTCTAGATCTCTTCTATCTTCTACAAACACCTTTAGTCTAGATGTTCTAGAAAAGTGATCCCTACCTCCAGTCCTAGGGACCCCTTAACCCTCAACATTTGAAGTTCTAACTATCCTCTACACACCTGATCCAACTATTAACCACTAATTGAGGAGTGACAGTTGTATGTAGAGTTCTAGTTGTGTTATACCTTCTACATTCTAGAAGTCTTCTAAGAAACTTCCTTCTAGATATCTTGTATATTCAAGAACCTTCGACTTGTTCTATTAAGAACATATATATATATATATATATATATATATATATATATATATATATATATCCTTTTACATATTCTCCATTTTCTGCACTTCTAGATTTGTTTAATCTTCTAGTTTTCTAGTATCTTCTATCTTCGGGATATCTTGTATCTTGTAGATCAGTGTTTCCAGGGTAGAGAGAAGCTGGTTAAGAACCCATGTTCTAGATATTATTTATCTCCTCTTTTCTCATTTTCATGTATCTTCTAGATATCTAGATATACCTTTATCTTTTAGACATGTCCATAATATTTATATCTTTTGGAAATGTAGATCAGGGGTCCCCTAATCTAGTTCTAGAGACCCACAACAATTCAAGTTTTCCCTACCCTCGATACCCCCTGACCAAATGAAACCTTGATGTGAGAACTGAGATGTGGCAGGTGTGTTGAGGGTGGGGGGGTCTCTAAAAGTGGAACTGGAATCAAGAACTCCTGTTCTCGACAGCCTTCTAGATATCCTTTGTCCTCTAGGAATCTTCTATCTTCTAGTTTTCCTCTACTTTTTACTTTCTGTGTTTGTCTTTTCTTCTAAATAAAACATCTTTGAGAGACCTTTAACCTTCTAGCCCTGTTAGAGTTTTCAGTCAACCCTCATTTGCCTTGACGCTGTTTAAGTCTCAAGCAGCTTAATGAGGAGCCACCAGAGACGCCTTTCCAGAAGAAGTTCCTCACATGCTGAACTCAGAACTCTTGGAGCCGAAGTACATATATTTCAAGCATTTCAAATTAAAATATCTTTGAGATTATGAGGACCAGGCCTTCAACCAGATGTGTCCAATCTTTCGTCTGGCATTAGGTATAAGTCAGGAGAAAACCTGAAGGAGCTAACTTGCTAACACGCTTATGTTCTGCCAGTTTAAGATATTTACAGTTTGACTTTTGATCAAATATTACCAACATATCACATTTCTAATTGAAGGTAGCAGTGAGGAAAAGAAAGCTCCCAGCTTCTCCCTGTAGATTTCTTTAAGAGTGTATTTACTGAACCTGACAGATTGGTTGGTTATTATATTAATTTCCTTACATAAGAAAAGCTCCAGTGCTTTAGTTCCACGTCCCCTGAAACCGAGCAGCTGATCATTCACGGGCAGCGGTAATTATACGCTGCGAGGCCCGGCAGGAGGTCATACATCTCATGTGGACTAAAGCTTATTCAAAACAAAGCTGACTCATGGCCCTCAGTATTCGGGACTGTTCTTTGTTGTGGCTGCTTGGTGCTAATTATGAGCCTTATTTCTTTCCCTCGTTTGTTTTCCGAAGCCTGTGTGGGGGGAAACAGTATGATGGAGTGATATAGTTTGGTGAAACTTTGCATTTCTTACCCTAAATGTAGCCAATCAGTCAAATGCATGAGTGGTGTTTAAAGCTTCTTAAGCTGTGTACTGATGCTATGAGGCTGCTGTAGCTAACAAGGCGTGTAGTGTACACAGATCAGCCATAACAACCAAACCACCTCCTTGTATCTACACACATTGTTCCCCCACATTGGACCCCCACAGGACCACCACAGAGCAGGTATTATTTGGGTGGTGGGTTTTTCTCAGCACTGCACTGACACTAACATGGTGGTGGTGTGTTAGTGTGTGTTGTGCTGATATGAGTGGATCAGACACAGCAGTGTCCACTCTATTAGACACGCCTACCTTGTTGGTCCACCTGGTGGTAAAGTCAGAGATGCTAGCTCATCTGTTGCTGCACTCTAGTGCTTCATCAGTGGACACAGGACGCTGCCCACAGGACACTGTTGTCTGGATAGTTTTGGTTGGTGGACGATTCTAAGTCCAGCAGTGTCATTGTCTGATCCACTCACACCAGCACAACACACACTAACACACCACTACCGTGTCAGTGTCACTGCAGAGCTGAGAATGATCTGTCTACCTAAATACACCTGCTCTATGGCGGTCCTGTGGGGGTCCGGATCCTCCTATATCCTCCTATATGGAACGTGGAGTTGATAAAATGAACAATGTGTGTAGATGCAAGGAGGTGGTCTGTCTGAGATTATTAACGGGTGGGCTATAAATGCACCTGAGCTACATTAGCCTCACAGCTCCAGCCTGACACTAACGAAGTAAACGAACACCTGACTACATTAAAGTCGTCACCAAGCTATTTCTTTAACGAACACCAGGGGGGGCTTCTACTAACATACTTGCTTGAAGGCAACTTTTAAAACTGCTGGCCTTGACGAGACGCCGCTTCCTGGTTTCTCCCGAAAAGCACCCCCCGGAACGTACCTGTTGATTCCCTCCTGGGAATAGAAGACCCCGTAGGTGAGGATGGTCCCGTGCGTCTCCAGCGGGGGGCGCCAGCCGAGGCGCGTGAAGCGGCTGGACACTAGGACAGGGGCCACGTCACGGGGGGCGGAGGGGAGGGCGCCTGAGCTCGGGACAACTGGTGGGGGAGGAGAGGAGTAAGTCAAAGAAGGAGTGCGGGGCACGGGGGGCTCAGGGGGGGGGGGGGGCACTGGGGCTAGAGCTGGGGTACCCTCTGCAAGGTTAGTCATATAAGGGGCAGACAGGAAGGGAACGAGGGAACGAGGGATCGAGGGAATGAGGAGGGGCGGAAAGCGGAGGGGGGGAGAGAGGGGGGAAGGAGGGGAGGAGACGAGGTGAAGTGGGGCGGGGCCACGAAAGGGAAAACAGCGGGGAAGGGGATGGGGTTGAAGGAAACAAGAGGAGCATGAGCGATGGAATGAAGAGATAAGGAAAGAGGAGGAAAGAAAGAGAGAAAGAGAGAAAACAGACCAGGAAGAAAAGAAAGAAGCGATAAGGAAAGATCACAGACCAGAAAAAAGGCTTCGCTCATCACAGATCAGGGCAAGTAGTCAACGTTCATAGAGGAAGCACGAAGGGATGGGATGAGAACAAAGCAGCAATGCGCACGGACAGCGTGGACGAGCATGCGGCCATTAGCGACGCCAATACATATACAGCGCTAGGCTTCTGCCCACAACGTGTTGCGTTCACACGTAGCCCGCTTCGGAACGAAGGAGGACCACCGGTGAAGCACACAGACAGGATGGAATGAAAAGCTGGTGAACACATAAAAGAGAATCAATAAGCATGGCTAACTGGAGAAACCCTCACTGTCCATCCGCAAGAGGCCACTTACTGAGATTCATTCATCCCCTGGTCCTTGACACTGGGGTGTTGAAAGAACGTACACCAACTTAAAGAAACACTTCACGAATGAGTTATGACCAAAGGCTGAAAGCTTGCTCAGTCAACAGAAGACTCCCGCTCTGTTCCACAGTCGTCTGAAGATTTCTGAAGTTTCAGGAGATCCAGATCTACTACCCAGCAGGTCTAACACACCTCGCTCTAAAGGTCAGAGCTTCATTTGGAGCTAAACCTGGCCAAACTCCTAGTCTGGGTCAAGACCAAGACTCTGAGTAGCTGCCACTTGGGAGACTCAGCAAATATGTATCTAAACCAGTCATAACTCCAACTGCAGCCTTCCTCTCTTCAGCCTGACTTCCAGCACTTGGACGATCTGATCAGGTAGACGTCTCGTGGTTGTTTGCGTAAGCCACCAGTTGCAAAATTTGGGAATCTGTGATGCACCAACTTCTAAATCCATCCCACCTTAAGATCGTATACAAATGAGTGGGACCAGTTAAGACCGAGACTGGACTCAAGTTCTACAACACTTGCAAAACCTAGAACAGATAATTATAAAGACATTGAACGAGGAGAGGCAGTTGTGTTGAGAGTGGAGCAGGGCATCCCTAGGACTGGAATAAAGAACTGTTCTTGATATCTTCTGGTTGCTAGACATCCTTTACCTGTGGTGTCTTCTACTAGATGTCTTGCCTTCCAGAGCATTACCATCTTTTGTATCTCTCAGAAATCTCAGTATATCTTGTAGATATATTATTTCTACTCTACTGAGCACTACCACACTTTTCAAACCCGCGCTAACACACTCGACATGTGAGTGTGCACATTTATGTAAAATATAAACAAAATGTACTACATGAAAACAAACCTGACCCTGAACTGACCTGTTGTTAACACTGGACACCGTCATAAATAAATATCCTACACATCAATTTCTTATCCAGAGTGAAATTTCTAGCTTCTTGTCATTCAGTAGATGGTTTGAACCAAGGCAGCGACTAGGACCAGCAACTAGGACCACCTCACATAAACACAATAAATAAGACTTTTGCTCAGTTGTGCAGCACTAGTTATACTTTCATTCATTAATTTCATCCACTTCTTGCACACTTTTTGCACTCTGCACTTTATTCAACAATCAACATTGCACACACATTATTATTAATACATTTTGATGTTATAATATATCTTAGAAATATAAACTGTTTTCTTTATTTCTTTGTTTATTATTTGTTTTTTATTTTTTTATAATTTATTTATATTTGTTTTGTAATTTTTCTGTAATCTTTTCTTTACTAGACTTTTCATTTTTACACTTTATATTGTCTTTATATTATCTTATACACTTTATATTATCTTTGTATTATCTTATACACTTTATATTATCTTTATATTATCTTATACACTTTATATTATCTTTGTATTATCTTATACACTTTATATTATCTTTATATTATCTTATACACTTTATATTATCTTTATATTATCTTATACACTTTATATTATCTTATACACTTTATATTATCTTTATATTATCTTATACACTTTATATTATCTTATACACTTTATATTATCGTTATATTATCTTATACACTTTATATTATCTTATACACTTTATATTATCTTTATATTATCTTATACACTTTATATTATCTTATACACTTTATATTATCTTTGTATTATCTTATACACTTTATATTATCTTTATATTATCTTATACACTTTATATTATCTTATACACTTTATATTATCTTTATATTATCTTATACACTTTATATTATCGTTATATTATCTTATACACTTTATATTATCTTATACACTTTATATTATCTTTATATTATCTTATACACTTTATATTATCTTTGTATTATCTTATACACTTTATATTATCTTATACACTTTATATTATCGTTATATTATCTTATACACTTTATATTATCTTTGTATTATCTTATACACTTTATATTATCTTATACACTTTATATTATCTTATACACTTTATATTATCGTTATATTATCTTATACACTTTATATTATCGTTATATTATCGTATTGGCAGTTGACAAAGAATTTCACTGCTAGTTGTACCATGCAGTGTATATTAATGTGCACTATTATTACTAACGTTATTAATTTAACAATTTAATTTATTAATTGAAATATAAACTAGGTTTTATTTGTTACAGTTTTACTTCCCATCTAAATCATTGGGATTTTAAAATATTCATACAATATTATACAATTTTCTTTTAATCTAAAATCTTTTCACTGGACATTTAGTATTTAGGGGAGTAGTAGTAAAAGTAGGTCCTGTAATGGGAATTTCATTGAATGAAAGAAAAATAATAACTCATGAACAGTACAGATACTTGAAAAAAGTGCTACCTGTCCTTATTGGTTGCTGTCCAGTCATTTGGGCATATCATCATATCATTACCCAGCAACTGTGCTTTACACTGTGCCCACATTATCACAGATAAAACCCTGCTTCCATTAACTTACAGTAAAAGTGAAGAACAGTGTTGCCTTCTTCTGTAAAGTTACCATTTTAATTGGTATATTATCCACAGCAGACCAACGACTCCAGCCTGTGGTCCAGAACTCTGTTCTGAAGTTGTCTGTGTCCTTCAAATAAAGTCCTACTGCCCAGTAATCCATATGTTTGTTTGTGCGAATGTGTGAACATGTGTGTGCGTGTTCACAGCGAAGCCCCCAGATGCTTTTTTCACACCTCCGATGCTGCTCGCTCAGCCGGACGCTTCCATGTCAGACACTACCTTCACACGCTGGCACACACACTCTCGCTCGGGGAATGAGTGTTACGATCCAGCGAACACACTCGCGCGCCCAGCGGAGAGAAAGAAACAAAGCCCACGGTGGCCAGGTTAAAGAAGCGGTCAGATTCGGAGGACATGCTGTGGAGTCATGACCACTGTTCTGGTCAAACACACTCACACTACTGCTCCCTAGCGATGCTCATCCAGCACAGAGACGGACAGTGAAGGGCCAAGAAGTATAGCTACCACTTTAGAATAAGAGTTTATTAATAGTTATTATGAAGGAAATAAACAGTTATAGCATGTTAAGTAAAAGGTCTATGTGAGCTGTTCTATCAGATGAATATGGATGTGTGTAGAAGCCAACAGGTTTAGTACTAAATAAGATCTAAAATCTGAGTTTTAAGAGTATAAATGAAGGTGGATCCACTGTTATTCCAACAACAGGTTTATTAAAGTGTTATAACTGATTATTAATGATTTTATTAGGTGTTTATGACCTCATTACTAACCATTAGAACCTTATTTTAAGTCATTTATAAACGTTATATAAGGATATGTATAAAACGCTCTTGTTCTTAATTGGTACTGAAGTACAGGCGTCTTATGATGCATTGAGGTAAATTGTCTGGTTTCAAGGTTCCAAAGTTTTGGTATCAGCTGACACACTGAAATAGCTTCTTTTACACTCACTATACAATTCAAACTAAACCACTCAATGCCCTAAAAGATATTTTGATTTTTTTTATTAAGATATTTTAATAAAGATATAAAGATTTTTGCAGAAAATACTAAGAAAAAACATCATTAGAAAACAGTCATGGCAACATTAACAAAAATTTGCAAAATGCATCAAGTAAAAACATATTAAAAAATAAATATCAGAAATAATAAAGCTGCTGAGTATGAGAGCAAGCTCCGCTCCTTGCGCTTGGGTTGTGAGTTGCAATTTAAAACCATGTCAGTCAGTAAAACCTTGTTTGATTCAAACTGTAAAAGCTATTTTGTCATCTTTACCATATCATTGCTGTCCAAAGGCAAACATGTATCTCAATTTTTTTTTAATTTTTTCTACGTCCTTGGCTTGCAGCAGCTGCATGGACCAATAGAAATGCTTCAAAATTGCTTTGAAAATATTCTGGTTCCATTGACTTACATTAAAAGTAAAGAAAAGTAATGAAAAGTTTCTAGCCTCTACTGTAAAGTTGCCAGTTTGGAGATACTTGTGTCGAACTTCACATGACGTTATCAGTAGGAGTGGATTGATACAAACTTTAAAAATGTTCTTTCTATTTAAACCTTTTTATTTATTTTTTATTCATTTCTGGCGGGACAGCATCATCATCTTTTGAGGAATATCTACTGGATGCCTTGAATTTCCCTCTGGGATCAATAAAGTATCTATCTATCTATTTATCAATCTATTTTAATCAAACATAGCTCGACAACATTACTTCAAAGAAACAACTTCAGAAATACTTTGGAAATAACTTAATAATAATACTTTCTTTAAAGAAACTTGAGTAGCACTGATTCAAATTAAAATCAGCTCCAAACATATGGGTCTAGGGTCAATATCAAATTTACATGCCATCAGTTATTATTGAATACAGTGATAAAACTTTGTAACACACAAGTTAGTGATCAGATTTGGAAAGTGCATTTGTGTTATTGTGGTCTATTCTGAGAGCTTTCACTCTACACACCTACCTCAATGCATCTAACCCTGCGCTCTGCTCTGCTGAGTAAATTGTAAATTACAGAGACGAGCGTGTGTGAGGTGAGTTGTCAATGCAACGCCTGTGAAGGTCCGTGAAGGCACCAGGCACGTACAGCGAAAATGCCTTTCTAGACAGTGAAGTGCAGCGTGAAAGGACGATTCTTCATATCTGTCGCCTACACAGTGTTCAATAGCAGGTAGGGGACAGTATGTAACACACACCCCGGCATAACATCGGGAGCTCAAGCTAAACCCTTTGTGCTGTTTTCCAATGGCTGCCTCATTACATCTCCTGGGCTGGTTTATTTTTTATTTATTTATTTATTTTTACCCCCGAAAGGCTTTCCAGAAAGTCTCCAGCCGGCGTGTACAAAGCCCCGTCCCGAGCGTTACACTCAGTCAGCCGAAAAGCTCTAATTGTACCCAAATTACAGACACACAGACTGGCATGCGCCTTTTCTAAACAGCCTGAATGCTAACGGGAACGTGGAGCACACTCCCTGCTGATTCGCAGGAGCTACGGCGAAGAAAAGAGCGAAAGAAAAGAACCAAGTCACCCAACAGCAAGCTTTTAGTCACGCTGGTGGAGAAAATCATGACTAGCGAGCACAGAGGACTCCACAGCCTTCAGAAGCCACTATAAGAACACACTGTAACTCTGAAATAGTATCTTTACAGGAGACAATGTTCTCAACAGAATTACAGACACCTGGCACCATCCAACTAGCATGCTGATCTAGTCTTGTATTTTCTAAACAGCTTGAAAAAAGTCTCACTGATTTACAGGAAAACAAAAGGTAAAAACAGCAAGCTTTTAGTCTCACCGCTGGAGAAAACTAGCACTATTCCTGAGTAGTGAACACTACAGGGACAGATTGTAACCTGTGAGGAAAAACACTGGTCGGAACACCCTGTACTCTAAAATGATGTCTTTATTGGGAGAAATGTTCTCGACAGAACCCACAGAATTACAGACACCTGGTTCTATTAAACTAGCATGCTAATCTAGTCTTGCTAGTGAACACAGAGGATTACAGGGACTGACTGTTACGTGTTGGGGGGGAAAATGGAACATGTGCACCTAAATTAACCTGTAAACATCACAGAAGCTTCTGTTGAAACAGCTTGTACTTCAAAATGTTGTCTTTATTTGAGGAAATGTTCCCTACAAAGAATTTACAGAACTACACACACCTGGCACTATTAAACTAGCATGCTAATCTAGCCTTGCATTTTCTGAACAGCCTGATTGTTGAAGGGTACATGGAGGTTATTCCTTGCTGATTTGCAGGAAGTACAAAAGAAAGGAGTGAAGGAAAAGAACTAAGTTGTCCAGCATAAAGCTTTGAGTCACACTGATTCATTTTAGCATTCAACTAGCATTTTTTCTGACTAGCGAACACAGAGGACTACAGGGACGGACTGTAACCTGTGAGGCAAAAAAACTGCACCCAACTAAACCTGTAAACATCACAGAAGCTTCTGTCTAAACACCTTGTACTCCAAACCGATATCTTTATAGGGGAAATGTTCTCAACAAAGAATTTACAGATTTACAGACACCATCAAACTAGCATGCTAATCTAACTTGCATTGGAACACATAGGATTACAGGGATTAACTGTTACCTATTTTTGGGGAAAAATGTGCACCTAACTAAACCAGTAAACATCACAGAAGCATTCTTCAGGACATCTTTTAACTCTGAAATGGTGAAAAATGTTCTCAACGAAACCCACAGAATTACAGACACCTGGCTCTATTAAACTAGCATGCTAATCTAGTCTTGCGTTTTCTAAACAGTCTGAAAGCTTGCGGGTCGGCGGAGGCCGTTCTCCACTGATATACAGGAACTACAGTGAAAGACTGAGAGTGAAAGAGAGAGATTAAAGCACCAAGTCATCCAGCAGGAAGCTTTTAGTCATGCCGGTGGAGGAAACTAGCATTATTTCTGACTAGCAAACACAGAGGATTACAGGGACTGATTGTAACCTGTGAGAAACAAAAACTGCACCCAACTAAACCTGTAAACATCACAGAAGCTTCTGTCTAAACACTCTAAACCGGTATCTTTATGGGGGAAATGTTCTCAACAAAGAATTTACAGATTTACAGACACCATCAAACTAGCATGCTAATCTAACTTGCATTTGAACACAGAGGATTACAGGGATTAACTGTTACCTATTTTAGGGAAAAATGTGCACCTAACAGTGTCTTTACAGGTAAAAAGGTTCTCAACAGAACCCACAGAATTACAGGTACCTGGCACTACTAAATTAGCATGCTAATCTAGTCTAGCATTTTCTGAAACTTCACAGAAGCTTCTGTCAGAACACCTTGTACTCTAAAATGATGTCTTTATTGGGAGAAATGTTCTCAACAGAACCCACAGAATTACAGACACCTGGCTCTATTAAACTAGCATGCTAATCTAGTCTTGCGTTTTCTAAACAGTCTGAAAGCTTGCAGGTCGGCGGAGGCCGTTCTCCACTGATATACAGGAACTACAGTGAAAGACTGAGAGTGAAAGAGAGAGATTAAAGCACCAAGTCATCCAGCAGGAAGCTTTTAGTCATGCCGGTGGAGGAAACTAGCATTATTTCTGACTAGCAAAAACAGAGGATTACAGGGACTGATTGTAACCTGTGAGGGAAAAAAGTGCACAGAAGCTGTTGTCAGAACAGCTCATACTCCAAAAGCATGTCTTTATAGGAGAAAATGTTCTCAAGAGAACCCACAGAATTACAGACACCATCAAACTAGCATGCTAATCTAAGCTTGCATTTTCTAAACAGCCTGAAAGCTCGCAGGTATGTTCGGAGGCCGTTCCTGCCAGATTTGCAGGAGCTGCAGCTTAAGAAAAGTACCAAATCATTTTATGACTAGCAAGCCAAGAGGGTTACGGGGAGTGATTGTAACCTGTTGAAAGAAACTGAACCTGTAAACTTCTCAGAAGCTGCTGTCAGAACAGCTTTTACTGACAAAAGGATGTCTTTATTGGAAGAAATGTTCTCAATGAAACCCTCAGAATTACAGACACTTGGCACTACTAAGCTAGTATGCTAATCTAACCTTGCATTTTTCCAAACAGCCTGAAATCTCACTAATTTACAGGAACAACAGCGAAGGAAACAAGCAGAGAAAAGCACCAACAGCAAGCTTTTAGTCCCACCGCTGGAGAAAACTAGCGAACACAGAGGATTACAGGGACTGACTGTTATGTGTTGGGGGAAAATGGAAAATGTGCACCTAACTGAACCTGTAAACATCACAGAAGCTTCTGTTGGAACAGCTTGTACTTCGAAATGTTGTCTTTATTGGAGGAAATGTTCCCTACAAAGAATTTACAGAAGTACACACACCTGGCACTATTAAACTAGCATGCTAATCTAGCCTTGCATTTTCTAAACTGCCTGATTGTTGAAAGGTACATCTTATTCCTTGCTGATTTGCAGGAACTACAGTAAAGAAAAGAGTGAAAGTAAATGACCAAGTCATCCAGCATGAAGCGTTCAGTCATGCTGATTCAGAAAACTAGCAATATTTCTGACTAGCGAACACAGAGGATTACAGGGACTGACTGTAACCTGTGAGGGAAAAAAACTGCACCGAACTGAACCTGTAAACATCACAGAAGCTTCTGTTGGAACACCTTGTACTTCTTTATTGGAGGAAATGTTCCCAACAAAGAATTTACAGAACTACACACACCTGGCACTATTAAACTAGCATGCTAATCTAGCTTTGCATTTTCTAAACAGCCCAAAGGTTGTAGGGTACGTCGAGGCTATTCCTTGCTAATTAGCAGGAACTACAGTAAAGAAAAGAGTGAAAGTAAAGAACCAAGTCATCCAGCATGAAGCGTTCAGTCACGCTGTTTCAGAAAACAAGTAATATTTCTGACTAGCAAACACAGAGGACTACAGGGACTGACCGTAACCTGTGAGAAACAAAAACTGCACCCAACTAAACCTGTAAACATCACAGAAGCTTCTGTCTAAACACTCTAAACCGGTATCTTTATAGGGGAAATTTTCTCAACAAAGAATTTACAGATTTACAGACACCATCAAACTAGCATGCTAATCTAACTTGCATTGGAACACATAGGACTACAGGGATTAACTGTTACCTATTTTAGGGAAAAATGTGCACCTAACAGTGTCTTTACAGGTAAAAAGGTTCTCAACAGAACCCACAGAATTACAGGCACCTGGCACTACTAAATTAGCATGCTAATCTAGTCTAGCATTTTCTGAAACTTCACAGAAGCTTCTGTCAGAACACCTTGTACTCTAAAATGATGTCTTTATTGGGAGAAATGTTCTCAACAGAACCCACAGAATTACAGACACCTGGCTCTATTAAACTAGCATGCTAATCTAGTCTTGCGTTTTCTAAACAGTCTGAAAGCTTGCAGGTCGGCGGAGGCCGTTCTCCACTGATATACAGGAACTACAGTGAAAGACTGAGAGTGAAAGAGAGAGATTAAAGCACCAAGTCATCCAGCAGGAAGCTTTTAGTCATGCCGGTGGAGGAAACTAGCATTATTTCTGACTAGCAAAAACAGAGGATTACAGGGACTGATTGTAACCTGTGAGGGAAAAAAGTGCACAGAAGCTGTTGTCAGAACAGCTCATACTCCAAAAGCATGTCTTTATAGGAGAAAATGTTCTCAAGAGAACCCACAGAATTACAGACACCATCAAACTAGCATGCTAATCTAAGCTTGCATTTTCTAAACAGCCTGAAAGCTCGCAGGTATGTTCGGAGGCCGTTCCTGCCAGATTTGCAGGAGCTGCAGCTTAAGAAAAGTACCAAATCATGTAAGAGCAAGCATTTCTCTAGACACAGAAGTAGAGATATGTGGCACTAGTTTACGACTAGCAAGCCGAGAGGGTTACGGGAAGTGATTGTAATCTCTTGAAGGAAATAAACAGCACCTAGATGTCAGAAAAACACCAATACATCTTTCTAAGAGAAGACACTCTCAGTGTAACCTTCAGAACTACAAACACCAGGCACCGGGAAACGAGCATGCTAATCTATATTTGCATTTTCAAAACAGCCTGAAAGCTTGCAAGAGCATAGAAGCCATTCTCTGCTGATTTGCTGAAACTACAGGGAGGAAAAGCACCAAGGCGTCCAACAACAAGCTTTTAGTCACCCTGTGGAGAGAACCAGCACTATTTTAGGACTAGCAAGTGACTGTAATGTCTTGGAAGACAAAGATTGCGCCTACCTGAACAGGTAAACTTCAAAGAAGTTGTCATAAGGACACCTTGTAACTCAGTAACAGTGTTTTTACAGGAGATACATTCTTAATGTTACCTTTATACCTTTGCGTATCCTGACATTAGGGGTATTTTGCGAAGATGTAGGTGAGGAACTACGATCTAGCCTTCCAGCTTGGTACCATCATGTGATGGAGCAAGTCACCACAACTGACATGGCTAAAGATAAATAAAGAGATTAAAACTAGATAGTTTAAATTTCTTTATTTAGAGCTAGGTTTTCTCACGATTGCTGTGATTGGCTACAGAAAGGTCCAAATTCTGGGAAGTTTGTTAAGTGAGGGTCTTTGATTGAAACGAGACTTTTCTTATCAGGCCCCGTTGTACACTTCAAGTGCTCTAAGTGCTCCAAAACCAACTAAGTACTTCAGATTTAAGAGGCCATTAGTCATAAATTATGTCCAGGCACCCATTACCCTCTTCTTTCTTCCCTTCTCTCTATTGTTCTCTCTCTCTCTCTTACTCTGCATCATGCCTTCTATCTTTATCCTCCTTCCCTCACTTCCATGAAACTGATTACCTCTTTTGTGCTCGTCCTGAGTGTCGCTCTCTACCTCGTCCCATCTCTCCACAGATGTTAGATACCGCGAATGTAGCGACACATTATCTAAACTTGACCGATTCGGACAAACCGGGATCAATCAGCCGGCGAACACGTACATGTACTGGCAAATTGGTCCACGCCTGGCCCTTATTTCCTGTTCGGAATCGAGAGGGAGCTGCAAAACATGGTGTTACAGCCAACAGGCTCTAAATGCAGCTAATCAGAGAGACCTCACTGGCTGTAATAGCTTCATTATTGTTCATCAGCAGTGAGAAAGAGAGAGAGATAGAGAGAGGGAGGGTGGGTGGGTTAGCTGCCTAAGCTGGGTACATACTTTTTTTTTTTTCCCCCAAGGTACGGGAGGTCTGGCTGGTCTGAGGCAAGTTCACTGCATCAAGTTCCTAATCACATCAGGCCTAAGCGACCAACCATCATCGCTCTGTCAGATTCTGTGAAACTCCGGCGAAGACACATCAGCCATGTCAGAAAAAGAGTGCTGATGTGGAGTCCTGCTAATAGCATCATGCTAATGCTAATGGATTCAATTACCCAAACAGGCTAAAGCTGATCAAGCATTCCGCGAGGCTTCATAAACGCGAGCCCTGATCGAAAGTCACCGAGCTCCGCAGCCGCAGCCTCCGCACGGCTTCTTTCAAGGCTGGGCGCGCGGCCAAAACGCTAAAGGGGAAGGGAAGACTAACGGGACGGCTCACTGCTGGCCGGCAGCCTGCATTTCTGCTCCATTTCAGGCAACAATCAAAGATCAAAAGCCAGCTGCTCTCCTTGCTGCGTATTTTCCACTCGCGCTCGGCCTTCTGCCACACACAGACCGTAATAAGCCTCGGCAACTCTCTCAGTTCAGCAGGTTCACAAGGCTTTATCCTAGCAGCGCAAGGACATACATCTAATAACCAGAGAGAGAGAAAAAAAACAAGCTCTGTGGTAGGGTAGCACCTTCTTCACATTATTACCTTGTTGGGTGGCACCAGAGGCGCAAATCAGCTGTAATGTATACAGCACATATGGAGAACACTTACTGGGCAGGTCTGGGCACACCTAACTGAATACAAGCTGTACAAGCTGATTGTCTTCCCTGGGATGGATGGGATTCTCCAACAAGACAATGCAACATAACATGGCTAGAAATGTCCAACATTGGTTGAAAGAGCTAACCAAGACTTCCAAGAACTACCCTGGACTCCTAAATCCCCAGACTTGAACCCAATCAAGCATCTATGGGAAAACCTGGATGGTTGTATTGGCTGCATGGTTCCTTCCCCACACTTCCTCCAGCAGCTGTGGTATGCACTGCAGTCAGCCTGACTCTAGATACCTGTGACAACCTACCAAGACCTTATTGAGTCTCCCAGCCCATCTATCTGCTGTCCATGCTACACACGGCAGTTACTCTGGATATTAGCTGGTGGTCATAATAACATGACTTGATGGTGTATGTTTATCATTTATAAATAATATTTTTTTATAAGAGCTATAAAACCCCCAAAACCTTATCAGAACCAGATCTCAGCATGTGTACACTATCTACGTCAGTCCCTGTTAGTAAAGCAGCTCATGTGGCTTCTCATGCAGCTGCTGGCCAGAATGTTCAAAGTATGTAAACCTGCATTAAACCACAGGCAGTTGTTTTATTCAGATCTAGCATGTGTTATTTAACAGCTTTGATCTCACCACAATTATTCACTAATATTGTTAGTTTAAAACTAGTACTAAGAACCCCCTGGGTAGGTATGTCCAATCTTTTGACTGATAGTGAAGTTTTGCTAGAAATTTTTGTTTATAATTCTGACAAATGTAGAACACAGGAAAAAAATGTGAACTCACTCGTCTCATTTAGCTGTCGTTGTACAGTTTGTCAGACTTCCTTTACCTCATCCTTAGTCAGTCTCTGACCACAGGAACACTGTTGACCAGATATGTTTTGGGATGTCATCAGTCCACTCCCCTTAAATAATCTGGCCAAAAACATATCCATGGTCAGAAACTGACCTTCCATGAGGGGGTCTAGCGCACATTGTGCATCAGATGATAGGGTACATCTTCTAACTGTACACCAGCAAGGCGGAATCACCAGGTACCCGTTTCCAGTAAAGTGGCAAGCCTGCCTTTTCATTTCCTTGGAGTACAAAGAAGATCCACACTGATCCATGACCTGCCTCCCACCTGACCGTCCAAATTGGGATCTCTGTCTTTGTAAATGTAGCTGATCCGAAATCAGCACCTCTACCAGGAGGGCTTAAATTCTGCCTCTGCTGTGCTGCGAGCTGTCTGATGGATGGACTGGGAGCTGAAAGCAACCCAGAAGCACGCTAGACGAAAGGCCTGGGGTGATAATGAGAGTCTGCTGGTTGGTTCTCGCTAGGCCTTAGCACCTGCCACCCCATCACCACATTCATCCACAGAGCGGTGGAAAAGACGTATCGGGTGGTGCCCCACTGCCAACCATTAAATGCCATGCAAAAAGGCTTATATTAATCTCGAGGGGCCTTATCAGATCTAGACAGAGGATGATTACATTTTCCATCTTCCGAACAGTGCCGTTAAATCTGCCCCGCGGGACCCTGCCGGGAGCTAACGCAAACTTTGGCTCCATTTCAGATAGACATGACGGGTGGGAGAGTCTTTCATAAGTGCGACGAAATGAAAATGAATCTCAACTTTGTAGGAGAGAGTCACAGGGAGGAACAGGAAGATATGTATGTGACACTAACTGCTAAACGAATGCAGGACTGCTAGACCAGGATTGTTTAACCTAACACTTTACCATTAATCAAACACTTCCTACTCAAACTAATGCTCACAGCCTCTGCAGGATCGAAGATGAACGTCATGGGCATATTTTTAGCATCGGAGAGGCTATTGTTATCCAGCTGAAGTTGGAAAATGCTGGATGCTGCATGGCTAACAATAGACTGGCAAATATCCACAGATTGTTTTGCATCCAAGTTTTATCCCCAAGCCTCTGCTTGGAAGCCTGCGTGCTGCAGAGCACATGAAAAAGCCAGGCTCTGAAGCCTTTTTCTCCGGGTGAATCTATTCTCTTTCCAATTTTCTCTCTTCCCACCCCTGACATTAGTCTTCGGCCTGGGCGGATGACAAAAAGAGAGTGTGTGCAGGCATTCTATCATGAACGGGATCAATTTCTGAAGCGCGCTACGTTAGGATGCCGTACGAAATGGCCTGCACGCCCTTCCTTGATCAATACGTGAGGACACCGCAGGAGCGTCAGCGGGAAAACGTTTTCCTTCTCTCTGGCTGCGGGCTCGAGCTTTATCATACCTGCCCATCACGTCCTGAGATGAATACATTTTTAATGGGAAGAAAAGGGGAAGACACTGGCGGGAGGTGGCTAGGAGAAGGTCATTAGCAGGACAGTAGATCAGTCTACGAGGACACATTTCTGGAAAAGTACGGCTTTTTTGAGTACACCATTGTGCCATTCGGCATCACGAGTGCTCCCAGATAACACAAAGACCATCAGGAAGACTGATACGACCCCACTGGAGCTCAATCAGAGCCTTGCAATACACCAAGTGACAATCAGTAAAGTGAGAGAAATGCGATAGTCTATTGTCTTCTGGCTCAGACCATTGGGTATGTTGTCAAGCTTGGTAGGAATTGTGTTTCTTAGCTTGCGGCTTGTTTGAGATAAGAGTGCTTGTATTGGGTGCGTCACCCGCCTCCAATTCACCCTCTCAGTTTGGTCTGAAATACATTCTATCAAGGTTTCTAATGGTCCACAAGAAGTGCCTAACCATTCCTGATGGACGTGCTTCATCCCAGAGCAGGAATATTGGCAGATATAAAAAATGAGCTTCACTCAAATTGCCTGGCGAATGCAAGGTCATAGACCTTTATAGCCCACAGATGGGTATGTGTATCACATGCTTGCTTGAAATTTGAACTGGTCAAATCTCTAATAGATTTGCTTTTGTGGTTTGTGATACCATACGACATGCAAACGTCTAAAGAAATAAACAAAGATATGACATCAAGACGAAAATCTAGCCCTCTCCAAGCCTTAATATGTCATTAGTTATCTGTTTTCCCTTCAAACACTCTTGCATCACATCATCCGCGAAACAAGACATCCTCTCAATCTCAGCAAATTTAAAAACAGTGCATTCCATCTTAGACCCAAAGCTAATTCTCACGTCTTTGCATTTTCCACAACGTTACCCCTCACCGTAATCTTGCAATCGATGCTCCCTCCTCCATTACCTGGAGCTTTCCCTGCCAGCGCGCGATACCGTCTCATTTCTACACTGGTTGGAGAGGAAGAGTGAGGGGGGATCTTTTCTAATTTACACAATAACAATCATTTGCTAGTCGAAGCGTGAGGGTAATCCGATGAGGTGCCCCGAGACGGTGGCTACGCAGCCGGCAGAAGCCTCCTCTGGATGATTGAAAGCTTTAGTGAGGCATGTCAATGCTGAATGCTCCTTTATGACGGCTATCTCACGACAAAAGAGGGGAAGCCATCCTTTATTCCTCCCTCCATTCCAAATGGAAGGAAGGTCCATAGCTACAATCTGCATATAGGAGATAAAGTGGGCTTTGTGTGAATGGGGGTACATGACATATGGTATATGGTGTGCCGTAGAGCCGGGCCAGTGTGAAAAGGCCATGTTGATTTTTGCTGATGCTATTATATAATAATAATAATAACAAATAACAAACTACAGTAGTAGATTCATAAGGCTTCATAGTTTAAACTACTTCCAACTACTTCTCCTTGTGGAAACGACCCAGGATTATTGACAGTTATCTTCTAATACCTGCTTTGACTGCTAAGTACTTCATTAAGCTAAATCAAGATTACTGCTGAAGGAACTGAACACATTCATACAATGTCTGGGGCGCCCAGGAGAAATCTGGAACTAACGTTTGTTCTTCAGTTCTAGAGGGGACATCTGCTGGTTCCACTTTAGCGGACTCACTGGCTATGTTTACATGCGGCCCGATAATCCATTAATAGTCCAACTAATAGCTCAATCGGAATAGAATACGTCTATGTATACACCTCAATCCGAATAGACTAGTCCGATTGAGGTAATTCCGATTACAATTTCTATCCGACTGAAGGAGGTGGGTAATCTTGTAAATAACCTGTTTAATAGAAGAATAGTAGCCACCTGTAAACGCCTGTATCCGATTACATTCCCAATCGTAAAGTTTAAGTACGCTCTGCACATGTGCAGTTGCGTCATGGAGGAAGTTTCAACATGGCGGAAGGTAGAAACTGGTCTTAAGAAGAGACGAAGTTCATGCTTCAAACCTTACAGGATAAAAACAGCGTTGCAGGACGTGCCGTCTTCCCTTCTTTAATAAGTACATGTGAAGTATGTTTTTCTGCGTCTGCTATAATTTAAAAGCAGTTAAAAACACAAGCGCATTAGCTGAAAACCTCACTTAACAAACTTCCAGTGAACTCGCTCGATTCTTGTTGTCATGGTAACGTTAACACCAAGTTGTACTATACGCATGCGTGTAATTTTGGATCAGATTGCTTGTAGTGTGCATGTAAACGTAGATTTTCATCAAATTGTTGAGTAAATTGAGCATATAAACACCTCAGTCTTAATCTAGAATCAGAAAAATCTCTGCATGTAAACAAAGCCACTGTGTTCCAAACTGCCTTCACACTGCCTATTCCTGCGTTTCCCTCCAATCCAGTTATTTGACACTCCCTTAAAATATGAAACCAGTCGAAGATTCTCCTCTCTGACGCTCAATTACAAACAATCACACGTTCGTCCCATCATCGATGGATCGGGTCTTTGCTACATGGTCTGGAAGAGGCGTGGTTTTATTGTCTGGTCTTTATATTGGCTGTAATTGTGTCTCCTTCAACAGTGCAGAAATTCAATATCTCTTAATCACACTCTTATAGGTACCTGCAGCTATAGAACTGTGCAGCATTTGTGGATTGTTTTCCACATTGCTCTACTCTACTTCTCTGTTAGAGTTTGTTTTTAACTGTGGTGGTCAAAAGTGAGGTTATAGGTAAAACCTGTAAAGGCCTATAATGCAAAACATTTAGACCTTCCTAAAAGTAAATGGGAGTTTAATATCAGAAGAAAACAACACTGGCACTAAACAATACTGGGAATTTGCTCTTCGTCTCTATGTATATCCAGTTATTACAGTTTGTTTTTCAATTTAAAACTGTGCACCATGTGCTTTGGCCTAAAGTCACACTTGGTCTGAGATCAATGCTGGTGTTGACCACACATGTGATCAATGCAGGCAAGTCCTAGCCTGCATCCTACACATGTTCTGTAAGCATGTCCAAAGCTGAGAGCGCCTCAAAGATGTTCTCCATACACGGCATTGTCTAGTGTGCCTCCGGTGGTAGTAGGTGGGAAAACAACATGTTGGCCTTCTGCCCAGGAGAATGATATTGCTGGAAGTGGAAAGACGCTATTGCACCAACATGTACTCTTTGGATCATGTGAATCATCTGCCGATTCAAATTGGAAAAGATTAGATACTCCAGCAGAGGCTCTGCTGGAAACTTTTATACTGTTTGGCAGCCTTCTGAGTTCTTTTAAAGGACATACAGACTGACAGCATGCCAATGTAGCCTATTTTTAATAGGACTCTGTATCATATTCACTACTGCGCTAAAGTCTGAGGCACCTAAGATGATAGATTAAAGTCTTTAACTTATCAATATGTGTATTTTCACCACTAAAAACAGCAGATATCATTAAAACAGACGTAAACAAACATAAATATAATACAAAGTAACATGAATATCTTATTGTGAGAGAAGTAGATCAAATCTTGAGCCAGTTTGAAGAACAAAGTTAGGTTCCAGATTTCTCCTGGACGCCCCAGACATTGTATGAATGTATTCAGTTCCTTCAGCAGCAATCTTGATTTAGCTTAATGAAGTACTGAGCAGTCAAAGCAGGTATTAGATGAGAACTGTAAATAATACTGGGTTGTTTATAGAAGGAGAAGCTTGGAAAGGGTTAAATAAACACACTGGCGTATGTAAAACTCTACCTACCATATTGATACTGTTTGAGTATTTCAGATATAAAGTGTTTTACTGGGTTTACTATATGTATGTTTATGTCTGGTATCTGAGAGGTAGAGATTGTTGTTAAGATGTGTGATGTAATATAGAAAAAGCAATAAAAAGCTCTAGTTTCTTGATTATTCATTAAAATAAGGTAAAATATAACTAGCCTCATTACTGGCAGTGTAACATGCAACCACAGGTGAGTTTTCTTATATATGTATGCATGCCTGGCCAATGAAGGCCATTTGCTGTAATTCTGGTTTTATTTAAGGGTACCATTTCAAAATCACACAATGACATATACCCACATATCACCGACGTCAGGACAGCGGCTTCTATTTCTGTTTCTATCTTGAAATCAAATATACCACAGAATTGACCGCAACAGATAATGACATCCAGCCCGTAATCCCGGGAGCTGAGCATTATTTGGTTTGCGGTTTTGACGGCGGACCTGAACGTACAGGAATGTCAGAGTTAATCTAGAATGATCTGCTTGCATGCAGCTGACGCACCAATGAAGGTGCTTAAGAACACGAGCAGCGATGACGGAAGAAAAAGCCCTGGAGTGATTCCACATTTACTGACTGACAGAGCAGGAGAGAGACGGACACGGAGAGAGAGAGAGAGAGACTGAGAGAGAGAGATTAAGAGAGATAGAGACTGAGAGAGAGAGAGAGATAGAGACGGTGAGAGAGAGAGAGAGACTGAGAGAGTTGGAGACAGAGAGATGAAGAGAAAGATGGAGACAGAGAGACAGAGACTGAGAGAGATGGAGACAGAGAGACGAAGAGAGAGAGAGAAAGAGACGGAGACGGAGAGAGAAAGAGAAAGATAGAGACAGAGAGAGAGACTAAGAGATGGAGACAGTGAGATGAAGACTGAGAGAGAGACTGAGAGAGACGGAGAGAGAGAGAGAGAAAGAGAGAGAGAGACTGAGAGACGGAGACTGAGAGAGAGAGAGACGCAGAGAGATGGAGACTGAGGGAGAGAGACTGAGAGAGACGCAGAGAGAGAGAGACACAGAGAGAGACTGAGAGAGACGCAGAAAGAGAGAGAGAGAGACTGAGAGAGACGAAAACAGAGAGAGAGACAGAGAGACGGAGACTGAGAGAGACGGAGACTGAGAGAGACGTAGTGAGAGAGAGAGACTGAGAGAGACTGAAACTGAGAGAGAGAGATGAGGGAAAGGAAGTAAGTCAATGGATGGAGAGAGTGAGAGGGGGATGAAGAGCAAGAGACAAAGAGACAGTAAAAAGAGAATAGAGAGAAAGGAAAAGGAAAAACAAACAGAGGGAAAACAAAAAGTGAGAGATGGAGGGAGAAAAAGAGAGAGAGTGATGAGAGGGAAGGAGAAAGTGGAAGGTAAGAGAGAAATAAAGATGGAGACAGAGCAGGAAAGAGAGAGAGATAAAGGGGAAGGATGAAAGTCAGAAGATGGAGAGAGTAAAGGGGGATGCAAACCAAGAGAGAAAAAGGAGAGAAAGAAAAGGAAAAGGCAAACAGTAGGCAGATGATAAGCATGAGAGAGATAGGAAAGAAAGAGAGAGAAGAGTGGATAGTGAGACAGAAAGAGAGAATAAGAGACTGAGACAAAGAGTGTGAGAGAGAGAAGGAGATGGAGGAAAAGGAAGGAAGAAAGTCAGAGGATAGAGAGAGTGAGGGAAGATAAAGAGCGAGAGTGAGAGAGAAAGAAAGACAAAAACGAGAGAATAGGGAGTAAAAGAGAGAGAGAGAAAAGGAAAAGCAGAAGACAGTAGGAAGATGAAGAGAATGAGAGAGATACAAGGAGAAAGAGAGAATGACCAGAGAAAGGAAGAAAGTGGCTGGTATGAGATATAAGATGGAGATAGAGACGAAGAGTGAAGAGAGAGAGAGAAAGAGAGATGGAGGGAAAAGAAGAAAGTCAGACGATGGAGATAGTGAGAGGGATGCAGAGTGCAAGAGTGAGAGAAAAAGAAAAGAAAAAAGAGAAATTGGAAAAGCAGGCAGTAGGAGGACGATAAGAATGAGGGATATAGATGGAGAAAGATAGAGATGGATAGAGAATGACCAGAGGGAACGAGAGGAAAGGAGAAAGTGGATGGTGAGAGAGTGAGATGGAGAAAAAAGGAGAAATAGAGAGAGAGAATGTGAGAAAGAGTCTGCGCTGTGCTGCTCCACACTCCATTATCCCTCCATCGCCCGCCCTCCTTCTCACCCACCTGCTGAGGGATTGAGGAGGACTTACTTATGAACAGGAGAGCCAGTGAGGCGCGCGTTGCCACGGCAACAGACAGAGATCCCGGCTCCAGCCTGAGTCAAACTCCCGGCTGACGTGGGAGCGGGCCTGGCGCCACGGCCGGGGCAGGGGGGGGGACTGATGCCCCTTTAGTTGGAATATTTTTGCAATATTGTGCCCCCTCAGCTCTGCATTCCTGTTCTGCTCCGAAAGAACAGCAGAGCCTTCAAACCGTATTTATGGAAATGATGCTGAACCCATAGCTGAGCGACACCTTTGAGTCAGCAGTACTGGCTGCTATGAACGTGTCAGATGTAGCTACTGCTTTCAATACCTGTCCATTTTCTACTGAGCTGCTGAAAATTACTCAACACAACTGGATTTTAACGTCTCCTGCCCTCATAGCACCTGTAGCGGTAACTCTCCAGTCCGTATTCATTTGGCCACACCTTTTTCTTCCACCTTTTATTAGAACGTCCCGTCAGCTAACCAAAATGAATATAGTTACATGGGAGGAGACCAGAGAGACAGTAAGAAGTCCGATGGGACAACACTGTCTCCTCCGAGGTTAATAACACAGTGGGTGGGTGATATGAGAAGGTGGTCTGAGGTTAATAACACAGTGGGTGGATGATATGAGAAGGTGGTCTGAGGTTACTTATGGAGACATGTTTAATTACTTTGTACTCTCGGAAGGTGTAGACGGTTCAGTAATGAAAAACTATAAAAGTATTGAAGCGTATCAGTACCTGCACAGTGGGAAGGTGGGCGTGTCCTCCTACACACAGATGGTGAGTTTATATTTCTGAAAGCCGGTTAAACCCAAGTCCAGCCAGCTGCCCGAGCCACTCTGCGTGTGTGTTAGTTACAGTCCAGATAGCCTAGCGCGGTGGACACTGATCAGAAAACAGTTACTAAACTGAGACGTGCACCGACACGTCTGCTTCCTCAGAGCTTCATAAGCGAGACATTTCTCTGGATAAGGAAGCTCTGGTGCTGGTTCTCCTCCACAGAATGGTAAAAACAGACATACGGAGGTTTGTTTGGGTGGATGTTTTAAATTTAGAGCTTCAGTCATAGACGCAGGTGGTCTTCTTTGGAAGGCGGCCCCCCAACACTCTGATCTTTATGTGCTGTGTTCGTACCTCTGTTGTTCAAGCCAAGTTTTCCTCTTCTTCCAATTACTGACTCCCTCTAACTGAACATGTTATGCTGGTTATTTTATATGTTTATTGTTGTTTTGCTTGTAATTAGTACCATTGTATCTGCGGGCTTTGTGTTCTGACTGCGTCACGGCTTGTTCCCGCCCACTGCAGCACGCGACCAGTGGTTTAGCTGGTTGCTAAGCTACCAGCCGGCATCCAAAACAATAGCCCGAGGCTTAAAAATCCGCTAGCATAAATGCTAATGGCTCGAGTATAAAACTGCTAAATGGTCAACGACTCAAAGTTGATAATAAAATACTGTTTTGTGTGATTATATGACCAGAAACACATTAAAACTCCAGAGAGAATCAAAATAAAATGCATCATGGGATTGTCTTAGCGGCTGAGGAAGAGTTCAATGCTTCCTTAAAATCAGGTCTAAATAAGGTTTCTCAGTAAACAGCATGTTTAAGGTATGTAAGAATTGGGACAGCCTATGACAGGCATCCTATGTAGGCAGCTCACTAGGCTTTGAGATACACCCAATGTTATTAGGACGCCTGAATAGGAATGTTAAAAACGAGTGTAGCTGTTGGCCGTGTAATCAAGCTAGCTAAATAGCAGAGCTTGGCATTTGAAACCAGAAACTCATCAGATTTAACGAGAGGTCCATCAGTGTTTTACAAACCCTGTGCAACCTGGCAGCCGTGAAAGAATGCATTTGTGGGCGGAGCACGGAGAGCTGGATTAATCCTGCTGTCAGGCCCTGCGAGAGTAAGACGTCCTGGGATATGAAGGCTAGCGCGGGGCTGCCTGGGAGCCAAGGCTTTCGTCGGGGTCCGTGTTTGATTGTGCGAGTGCGGAGGGCTACTCAGGTCACACACACACCCACACCCGGAATACAAATCTGTCACTTTTAATATCTGGAGAGATTTCTCTGGCTCTTCCGGCCCGCCACTCATCCTGCGCTCAGCAGCCAAGGAGAAAATGGGAAAGAACGCTCAAGCATGAATGCCAATCTGGCCCCTCCGATACCCGTCCCCCACCACCTCCCTTCCTTTCCCCCCCATCTGCCACCTCGCCCCCTCCCTGTTTTATTTACATGTCACCCCCTTGCCCGGGTTCTGCCGCGTGACCCGTGCGTGAAAGCCTGCGCTAACTCTCCAACCCCGGAGGGAGAGGCAGCCATGGATGAAGAAACAAATTAGTGGAGGTGTCAATAATTTATTATTCTCAACAGATCCCGCTGCTGAAGGCTAAATATGGTTTTAGCGGCATAACACCAAGTCAGCTTTCTTTAATAGAGTGTCGTGGGGAATCTCTCCGGCTCGCGCTCTCAAATGTCACCGCGTTGCAAAATTACACAGGGAGGCGAACCTCGGCTTCGGGGCTCCGTGAAGGTTTCGTCAGCTTTCAGATACTTCTGAAAAGGCCACCGTGGTTGAAGAAAGCAATACAAGTAAGGGATGATCTACAGCGATAGTGTGTAGAGAAACTTATTACAGCATGTTGTCAATTATTTAGCATATTTGGAGCTAGCCGTTGGTTTCCTATACTGTTATTGTTAAAACATTGATCAAAAACAGGCTTCAGCTGTTATAACAGCCAGTTTTTAGGTACCCTACATTGTCAGAATCCACATTAGCAGGTCTGAGTTTACTTTCAGGGGGGTGTCCTGGTATAAAACTAGCATGTTCTGTAATATTCTGCAGCATAGCTCTGTCTCCCTCAGGCAGAACTAATCAATATTCCATCCTTTTGGGTTTTCGAACACCAGTATTCTTGACACCAGATACACAGAATACATTACATACAAAAACCCATAAAGAAATCTGGTCTGCTAGCAAAGCCACTGATGTAGCGGTTAAAACAGCATGATGAGTCAGATATGAGTCAGACGCTATGTAAGCTTCTATCACTTGTTGGTTACCTTAACTGCATACCTTACTCACTTTACAATATATGAGCCAGATCTGGACCACAACCATGAGTCTTACTCATGTTAAAATATATGAGCTAGAGTTGGGCCACATCTCTTAGTTTAACTGACTTCACAGCCTGTGGACCAGAGTTGGGCCACATATGTTAGTTCGACTGACTCTATGGTCTATGGGCAAGAGTTGGCCCACGTGTTAATTCGAATGACTTTAAAGTCTGTGGACAAGAGTTGGGCCATGTGTTAGTTCAACTAACTTTACAGTCTATGGGATTGGTAGGGCCACATGTGTTAATTCAAATTACTTTACAGTCTATGGGATTGGTAGGGCCACATGTGTTAGTTCAACTAACTTTACAGTCTATGGGATTGGTAGGGCCACATGTGTTAGTTCAACTAACTTTACAGTCTATGGGATTGGTAGGGCCACATGTGTTAGTTCAACTAACTTTACAGTCTATGGGATTGGTAGGGCCACATGTGTTAATTCAAATTACAGTCTGTGGGCCAGAGTTGGGTCACATGTGTTAGTTCAACTGACTTTACAGTCTATGGGCCACTGTTGGGCCACATGTGTTAATTAGACCGACTTTACAGTCTATGGACCAGAGTAGGGCCACATGTGTTAATTCAACTGACTTTACAGTCTATGGACCAGAGTAGGGCCACATGTGTTAATTCAACTGACTTTACAGTCTATGGGCCAGAGTAGGGCCACATGTGTTAATTCAACTGACTTTACAGTCTATGGACCAGCGTAGGGCCACATGTGTTAGTTCAACTGACTTTACAGTCTATGGACCAGAGTAGGGCCACATGTGTTAATTCAACTGACTTTACAGTCTATGGGCCAGAGTAGGGCCACATGTGTTAATTCAACTGACTTTACAGTCTATGGGCCAGAGTAGGGCCACATGTGTTACTTCAACTGACTTTACAGTCTATGGACCAGCGTAGAGCCACATGTGTTAGTTCAACTGACTTTACAGTCTATGGACCAGCATAGGGCCACATGTGTTAGTTCAACTGACTTTACAGTCTATGGACCAGCGTAGGGCCACATGTGTTAGTTCAACTGACTTTACAGTCTATGGACCAGCGTAGGGCCACATGTGTTAATTCAACTGACTTTACAGTATGTGCGTCAGAGTTTGACCACATGTCCCACATAGCAGACGACTCCATTCCGGATCCGGGTTTCCTCTGGCAGATCTGCGCAGCAGTCACAACTGTTATGCGGATTCGGCCCGCTGCGTGTTCGGTTCATGACTCTAAGATCCGTTTTACTGACGATAAATTCACTAAACACTCATTTTACATCTTCAGTACGACTTCAGAACAGAGTCAGATTCCATATGTAGCTTAGAGTCGTTATACGGATCCGGTCCAGATCCGCGGAGGAACACAGAACCGGCACTAATTCAAACTCAGCACGAGGAGCGACCAACAGACATCACCACCAACTGACAATGGCAACAGATAATTTTTGCTATGTGGGGTGTTAACAGTATCTTTCTTACATTGTGTGGGCCTAATCTGGGCCTTATCCAATACTTCTTCTGGAGATCTGGGCCAACACAAAAGCAAAGATATGGCCATACGTGGGCCAGATAAATATTATGCTGCCTGGGCTGTTTATACCTACAGAAGTCACACAAATGTTGGTTGAATTTCTACATTTGAGATAATGGTAACTGTGCAAATGGTGCTAAAGCAATTGTTTTTACCAAACTACCACTCTAAACACGGGTGGTCAATAACAACCCCCACTAAATCACCAGACCAGCACTATACCAGCTTAAACCAGCAAGAAATGTACACAGTCTTTTTTTCAGCAGGGCTCCTCTGTTTCTCTTTTCTTCAGCTATTGCCAGACATATCATTAGCTGTAGGGGATGAGTAGCATACGTCAACATAGCTGTCCATGCTGCCTCCTTCGCTCGCTAGCACATGGGCACACACACATTACTATGCATACACACACACACAGCCAGACCCACCGAAATAAACAAATAAACAAACATAAGCAGCGTTGGCTGCCTCTACATCACATCAGGCTGCCTGCTCACACCGTTAGCATGAGATTTAGCTTAGCGTTTCACTCAAACGTCCGCCTCTGATGAATAATTCACCGCTCGTGCTCAAACCGCTCATGTGTCAGTCGCGGCTACACATCCACTTAGATGAGAAAAGCAGAGAAAGAGGCACCTGCGCTGGCGGCTGCGCTTCTAAGAAGAAATACAGCGTTAGCGGCACTAGCGGACTCATAATCTTAATTCAAATCCGAGCGCAAGGCAAATTACTTATGGCACTGTTTGCCACAGGAGGCCGGGCAGCCTCCGCCTCACGCCGTAGATCAATTAACATTTGATTCGGATGACATTTTACTTTAAGAGGCCTTGCTAATTAGCGTCACAGCGCCATTAGGCTAACCGTGAAAGAATGGCTACCGATGCCTGATGGAACACAAGCTAGAGTGCTCGGGTCAACCGGGGTTTGGCTGCCAGCGCAGCGCTCTGTGCTAATGCTTGTGCCCACTTAGCCTTGCAGCAGGGGTTGAGGCATGTAGATGTGGCACCAGCACGCTAGCCGTGGCATTTCCAAGCAGCACGGCTGAGTGAGCAGCGGCAAAGGCGGCTGGTTAGCGCTGTTAGCCGCTGCCGCCGCGAGAGTTCTCATTAAAGGAAACCTGTGGGTGTTTTTTTTCAAGCCTATTATCCAAGCCCGACGCACACTGACACTCATAGGAATAATGGCACCGTCGCATCTCTGATAATGGTTCGCCGGCTGGACTGATAGGAGAGAAAGAGATAAAGCAAAAGAGAAAGAATCTCGCCAGCTTTTTTTTTTTTTTCAATTTGCTGGAAATGGGCCGTTGGAATTGCTGCTGTAGACTCGCTATTTAAGGCAGCGGAGTCTAGCCACCAAAGGACGTTCCACTACTGAATTCCACATTCTGTAGTACAACATGACCCCTTTCGTGCTGCAGCTGGTTTTTAAAAAATGTCAAAATTTACAATTTAATCAAATCGCAAAATAGCAACGCCGCCTGTGAAGGTCTCCAAGGGATTTTAAGGCATTGGGGTCAAAAAGCATCCCGGTTCACTCTGACTGGGGATCCCAAAGCACCTCACATTACTGCAACTGGACCACATTCTACATGCAATTCGTAGAGACCAGATCTCATTGGTTTATGTAGCCTGAGGTTCTTCACAAACTCAGAACCAAGGCCTTTGAAAATAGCCTACAGGCTATTCCATATAGGCACGGAAGACTGGTACAATGAAAATTCTATATAACCACTCAATGACCTCCATACTTACAATTGTGGAGACCTCATCAACAGCTTGGCAATCTAAATGGTCATTTATCCATTGCTGGTTGAACATGCATCATACTGCTTTTCATGATAGGTGATCTGCAAAACTGGGACAACTGGAGTAAAATTATTGTTCTTTGAAAAAACAACTGTTCTATTCACCATCCATTAGACGCCCTTGTACACCAAATCAGAGCCAATTGCACCCTTCATCACAAGAACAAAGAGGCACTGAATTTCTTATGCAAAGGTCTTTGATTCTACCAATTATTCCAGTGTGTAGAACACTATTCTGGGGGTCCCATGTTAGCTCACTAATCCTACATGGGCTGGCTGTTCGCTCGCCACAGCAGCGCTTCAATGGCAGCAAAGTGTTTGCTTTGCCAATTCTTTTACATGCTTACCTGAGATCTTACACTTTTGAGAAATAACCATCCATTTATTATTATTTAAGTTTTCAAAATTACATATATGCTGCAGCACAAGTCTTTCAGATGTACCCAGGAAATAGTAACACCTGCTAGACCAGCCAGGACCAACTGCGTGAACCAGTTTCCTATGGCACCACCCTGAGGCAGATCAGTGCTGCAGCTCTAGTTGGGCACAAAAGACAATTTGAAGAAAGACAGGTTGGGGGTGACAATCACAGTATAATGCCATAATACATTCATTTTAAGGGACAGCCCCCCACAATGAGTTTGTAAGTTTAAGGGGTTCTAGAGGTTAATTAGAAGGACCCACAGCCCCCCCTGCATTTTGCACCTTGCAACCACAGGTCCATATAAGCCTTCATCCCACTGTGTATCAACATCCATCTCGAGTGACCTGGTTGTTACTGAAGAGTTGTTTACACCCGGCAATTGTTTTGATTGCTGCTCTAGTGACTGATTTGAGTTCAGTATGATTGGAGGAAGCATTTGTTCTTAGACAAACATGCCCTGCTGAGGAGTAATGAAGAAGGGGGTTCTGTTATATATATATATATATATATATATGTATATATATATATATATATATATATATATATATATATATATATATATATATATATATATATATATATATATATATGATAAATAGACTATTGCTGTCGGGGGTGTTCATATTACAATTGTTAGGTGGCCATAGGTGGTTAGATGGTTTGAATGACCGTACCTCAATGCATCTCCATGACTCTGTCCACTTAGGATTTGACCACCCAAACCTATTTTAAAGCCACACCATGTACATTTCAGGGAATTGGAACCCTCTCTGGTGGAACCCGCTCCCAACATTCTGGAATATCAGTTGTGCTACCCAAACGGATGAGCCTGAAAAGTGCTGGAACACTGAAAGACACTTTGAAGAGAACTTGTTTTAAAGCATGTAAGTGAATTATCTTATCGTCATAGTATCTTTATCAGTATCATATTGATTTTGCAGTTGAGAGCTAAACACTGAGCTGAAGCCTGTAATGTTAAATAGTATAAACATCTAAAAAGTCATCCAAATCCAAAAAGACTTCACTGATCTCCTAAATTCCGGTTACAGGCTGACTTGCACACCATATTTTGGCGTGTTTTGTTTTCTCCTGACTCAGTAATGATGCTTATTTGAATGAATAAAAAATGCTCATGCATCTTTAATGCTAGTTGTGAATGAGCGCAAAAGAAATAGAGGGCACACTGGAATGTTCAGAACTACTGATGCTACTCTTATGTAGGCAGCTATTTGATATGAATTGGTGAGGAGACTACGTGACAAAGACATACAAACGCCCTCCATGCGACTTTAGTGATACAATTCTTATCCAGGCTGAAGGCAGGTTAGGTGTTCCCACTGTTTCTCCATTTCTGATGGTCATCCAGACTATTTGACCATTCATAGCCAGCTTTATACCGGGCATAACAGCATGCTGATCTTCACTTGATCTCCACTTCCCACAGCTGGACTGCCCAAAGTTTGGTCCAGCCCTTTTAAAGTGAGACTCTAAGAAGAACACAAGAAAGGAAGGCCTCCTTGGAATTGACCAATATTTATTGACCTGCCAAACAGCTAAGAGCAGCGAGCCAAGGGAACGCTTTGCGAATGGAAGCGTAGAGAGCTACATCTTCTAAGGAGCTCCATGTGTGTGTGTGTTTGTATGCGCACATGGATGTGTGAGCTTCTGGTTATTGGCACCGTTGCCCCCGAGGGTTTTTTTTATGGATTCAAGGAAGACTTCCCTCAAAGTAACTCCAGAGTATTCTTTGAGTTTCTTTCTTCCGTTCCCCGTTCAAACGGCTTTTAGGAATGAATGGTTTTCGGTGCCGAATCCCCATCCCGTCTCCTGATCCCCGCGGGATTACCACAGCCTCATTTTGGCTGTGATGTGCCGAGGCAACTCTCCGCACAGTTTCTTCCAACGCCGACTAGACATGCACACTTTGTTCCGGAGGTTTGTCAGACGTCTCGACTCTCGGGAGCGGCGGATGACCCAGATTTGAACATCCAGGCAGGCTAAACACGGTGCCTTTGTCCCGCTGACCTCAGATCAGCCTCTCCTCCTTCATTTAAGCTTAGCTTTTGGGGGGAGAGAGCCGGTCCTGGATCAGCAGTAAAGGCCGGGCGTCTATCAGAAGATCCTGAAAGGCAACAGGAAACCCTCAAATGTCAGGCTGTCCACGGCAAGGCGGAGATAAGGGTGAGGAAGCAGACTTTCATCTGATGCGTGGATCCCCTTTCAGACGGGGCCACCATCGACCCGATGAAGCTATCACTTCGGCGGTGGGGAGATGTAGTGCTTTGGGGATAAGGGATAGGTCAAACCGAGACTTTTGTGCTTGCACAAATAAAACCGAGGGGGTTTTGCCGGCTTGGAGCCTCCAGGAACCCGCTTGCCGGCTGGTGCTCGAGTGCATCGGGAGGAGTCTTTTGTGTTGGAGAGTACTTTTGATGCTTTTTACGAAGGCCTGTCTATCATTTCCGCTACATTCTTCAAAATAGAAATGCTAGAAGGAGTTCTTCGGACAAATGATCCTTCCGATTGATGGTTCTTTCCCATTTCGGAGAAGAGAAATGCTAGAGGAATCTTAACTTACAGCAGTTTTTATAACACTGAAAGGTATTCATCATATTCCCAAGCCAAGAAGTCTTAAGGAACCTTTGTTTGCCTAGACGTACAGCAGGCTTGACATAAATTACATCTGATATAACCGGATGATGGCATAAATGAACAGAAGGATCATATCTGAGGTACTAGTGATCTTCTAAAAGTAGAGTTTAATGTTATTTGTCATGCTGTGCAGCATTACACCCCTATAGCCTCCTCCACAGCATTCTCTCACTATAACATCCACACAAACTCTGCAAACAGCCACTGGGAATCCCTTTGGTGTCAAGCAGTGCTGACTGCTAGTCAAGTCACTGAGCTATAGGTTAACATTATAGTACCTGTTACCTCAGTTGCTGAACAAAATCGCAAAGAAAACAGCAATACTATGTGTGTTCACCACCAAATAGACACCAGGACAAGCTTTTGCTCTTTGAGGTAAACAAACCAAATTGAAGTATCTGGTACCTCACTATCTTTAAACTTTAGATTGTCTCTCTCCTCATTTGACAAGATACACCGTAAAAACAGAATGATCTATTAGGCACCCATCTAGGTTCTTCAGCTGGCAGATCTTTTCAAAAAGCTTCTAGGAACCCCCCCTGAGGAAGATCAAGATACCTTTAAGCTTTAGCTTGTCTCTCTCCTCATTTGACAAGATAAACAGAATGATCTTTAAGGCACCCATCTAGGTTCTTCAGCTGGCAGATCCCTTTAGGAAGCTTCCAGGAACCCCTTCTGAGGAAGACCAAGATACCTTTAAGCTTTAGCTTGTCTCTCTCCGCATTTGACAAGATAAACAGAATGATCTTTAAGACACCCATCTAGGTTCTTCAGCTGGCAGATCTCATCATGAAGTTTCCAGGAAGCCCCTCTGAGTAGGATCAAGATACTTTTCAGCTTATTTGACAAGATACACTGTAAAAACAAAACAATTTTTAAGGCACCCATCTGGGTTCCTTAGCTGGCAGATCCCTTTAGGAAGCTTCCAGGAACCCCTTCTGAGGAAGATCAAGATACCTTTAAGCTTTGGCTTGTCTCTCTCCTCATTTGACAAGATAAACAGAATGATCTTTAAGGCACCCATCTGGGTTCCTTAGCTGGCAGATCCCTTTAGGAAACTTCCAGGAACTCACTTTGAGGAAGATCATAAGATATGTTGTGGTTCCTCTGCCCCTCAAACTACAAGTACAGAATAGAGAAACCCAGATATCTGTTGGCTGGTATTTGATTACAGTGATATGCTGGAATGTGGATGTGGTAGCAGTGATAGAAGTGTGGTGCTCACTGATGTAGCTGAAGTTACCGAGCAAGTAAACTGATGGCCAAGCACCAGTCTCCAAGAACTGTTGATCTGGGGAAACCAGCTTGTTAGTTCTGAGCAGCTTTGATTCAGGGTCAAAAATTAGCCTTCAAACTTCATTCATCTTAATATCGGCTGAAATGAAAATGTATATCAATGTTATATTGGGGATATACATGGTGCAGCCCTAGCTGTGCTCCCACCACGCTGTGGAATAGCAGCTATTGGTTTTTGCTGTGTTTCTATTAGTAATTCTGCTCACCGAAGTAAACCTTACTTGTAGTTCTTCTACCCCTCAGACTACAAGTAGAGAATAGAGTTAAGCCAGATATCTGTTGGCTGGTGTTTAAATACAGGGATATGCTGTGATGTGGATGTGGTAGCAGTGATAGAAGTATGAAGCTCACTGACATAGCTGAAGTTGCCGAGCAAGTAAACTGATGGCCAAGCACTCGTCGTCAGGAACAGTTGACCTGGGAAACCAGCATGTTAGTTGTGAGCAGCTTTGCTATCAAGAACAGCTTTGATTCAGGGTCAAAAATTAGCCTTCAAACTTCATTAATCCTAATATCAGCTGAAATGAAAATGTATATCAATGTTATATTGGGGATATACATGGTGCAGCCCTAGCCGTGCTCCCACCACGCTGTGGAATAGCAGCTATTGGTTTTTACTGTGTGTTTCTATTAGTAATTCTGCTCACCGAAGTAAACCTTACTCTGGAGAGCAGTGCAGCACCAACATGGGACCCCAGCAGCCACGTTTACAACAGATGCAGCAATGGGTGCATTTTTCATCCTATTAATGGCCGGGCGTCATACAGAGATTTCCCGCACCACGTTCGCGTGGACGGATTTCATTGCTGAAAAAAAAAAAGATCCCGGCTGAGTTTCTGTCCCCGCTAGCTCAGTGTGGCACTACGCGCTAAGCCTTTCCAGTGGAAATGTCTAAACGCTGTACAGTAGCAGTGGGAAATAATGATGTGGATTGGGTTGCGGAGAGTAATTAACCCAATAAGAGGATTGGGAAGGTAATGAGGCATAGGTTTAATTTGCCAGCCTGACCAGGATATGATGATCATTTCGTATTTAACAGTAAACTAAGCGAGCCCTCGCCATTTGGCCAAACGCGCAGTTTGTCAAAGTTGTCTTGGTGGCGCGAGCTTGAGGAGGAAAAGGTGATTAATCAACCATTAATCACGCACAGCTGGCACCTTTTTTTTTTTTTCCTGTGGTAAACTGCACAGATCGTTAACTCGGGTTATGAGTATTGGAAATTGTCCCTCGCGCGACTCCGAAAGCCAGTTTCGCCGCACGACGACAACAACAGATGTATCATCTCTGTAGCGTTTCAGCCGTGAATAAACCGGAGCTGCTCTCCATTCAGCGCAGTACCATGTTAACATTTTTAAACACGAGGGTTTAGAGAAGTGGCACGCTTGTAAAAAAAAAAGAAAAAGAGAGAGAGAGAGAGAGAGAGAGAGAGAGAGAGGGAGAGAGGGAGAGAGAGAGAGAGAGAGAGAGACTAACAATAAATGTGCAAATCAGACCTTTACACACAAAAGACACTTTGCAGTAAACCAGCTCAGCTACCTTAACCCTCCCTCTCAAATCCAGCTAAATGAATTCCATGGAGAGGGTCAGACGGAGGGGATAGAATGAAAAAAATGTGAAGGTATTTCTCTCTCGACCCCCCTCCTCCCCATCCCCATCCCCTCCCCTCAGCATCCCCCCACTCCCCGCTACCTCCCACCGTCCGTGCCTGTCTCCTTTTCATAAACCTGCCAAAGGAAAACCATTACTCAATAATTCATGTGCAATTACTGAAGAGATGCAACTGCCTATTTGTACTTAAACACGGCTGAGGAGAGAGAGAGAGAGAGAGAGAGAGAGAGGTAGAGGAGAGAGAGAGAGAGAGAGAGAGAGAGAGAGAGAGAGAGAGAGAGAGAGAGGTACAGGAGAGAGAAGGAAAGGATTAAAGACAAACAAAGACAGGAAAGAATAAGAGAGATTATGGCTAAAATAGAACACAGAGCGAGAAAAGAACGAGTGAAAAAAAGAATGAAAAGGAAGAAAGAGACAGAAGGAGATGAATGAATAAAGACACAGGTGACTGAGAGGATAAACGAGAGAAAAAGAGAAGAGAGAGAAAGAAAAAACGGTGAAAAAGAAATAGAGAAAGACAACAGAAAATGAGAGAGAGTGAGACAGACAGGAGAAAGACGAAGGATAGGCAGGGAAAGAGAGAGAGGAAGATGCAGAGAGATGGAGAAAGAGGGAGAAGAGAGAAAGAGAAGAGAATGAAAAACAAGAGAAAGAGTGAATGTCCAGGAAAAGAGGAGAGAAAAGAGGCAAAGAAAAAGAGAGAAACGGAGAGAGATTGAGAAAGAAAAAGAAGAAACGAGAGAGAGGGAGAGAGACAAAGAGAGAAAGAGAGAGAGAACGGGAGAGAGAGAAAGAAAGAGATAGAGAGAAAGGCAGACTGAGAGAGAGACTGAGAGAGAGAGATAGAGGGAAAGACAGACTGAGAGAGAGAGAGAGACAGAGAGAGAGAGAGATAGAGGGAAAGACAGACTAAGAGAGAGAGAGACAGAGAGAGAGAGATAGAGAAAAGGACAGACTGAGAGAGAGACTGAGAGAGAGAGATAGAGGGAAAGATAGACTAAGAGAGAGAGACTGAGAGAGACTGAGAGAGATAGACAGAGAAAGAGAGAAAGACAGACTGAGAGACAGACTAAGAAAGATAGACAGAGAAAGAGAGAAAGATAGACTGAGAGACAGACTAAGAAAGAGAGAGAAAGACAGAGAGAAGAATAAGAGAGAAAGAAAGAGAGAGAGAGAGAGAGAGAGAGAGAGAGAGCGAGAAAGACAGACTGAGAGACAGACTGAGAAAGAGAGAGAGAAAGACAGAGAGAAGAATAAGAGAGAAAGAAAGAGAGAAAGAGAGAGAGAGAGAGAGAGAGAGAGAGAGAGAGAGAGAGAGAGAGAGAGAGACTGCAAGCCTTTGGCTGTGGCTACAGCAGACGATTTTCTGCTGTCACTCAAAGTGCTGCTATTTGCATTCCTAAAGAAATTCCATCCATTTCCCTCAGGAGACGATCCGCCCCACTCTTATCTGCTGTGATCTGACAGTTCACAAAATACTCAGGGAGAGAGAGAGAGAGAGAGAGAGAGAGAGAGAGAGAGAGAGAGAGAGAGAGAGAGAGAGAGAGAGAGAGAGACTCTCAGTAGAGGGAAGGGGCCAGGACGAAAGCGCTTTGTTTCTGAAGAAAGGATCAGCTGCTTTAATACGAAAATATCATTCAGGAGATTCATTAAATGGACAAGGGGAGGAGGACCATCAAGAAAGAGAGAGAGAGACAGAGAGAGAGAGAGAGAGAGAGAGAGAGAGAGAGAGAGAGAGAGAGAGAGAGAAGGATGTGAAGAAGCTGAAAGCAGAAGAACAAGCACTGTAAATTAAAGCAGACTTTAATGGAGCCGAGGAGAGAAGGGCAGGCGGTCCGCCGAGACTTGGCTGCCTACTGTTGCTTACTGCGGAGTCCCTACAGGGAAAATGGGAATATTAAGTACAGAGCATTAGCAGTGAGCCAGAGCCCCGCACTTATTTTTTAGCTGCTCACTGTTAGCACGACTACAACCATCCATCCGTACAGCACTCTACAGCAGCCCTTCATAGCCGCCATCGCCAGATAAGCCATAATCCTGATCAATCCAGTCAAACTGTAACGTTTCCTTAGATATTCACACTGGACCACCACAGCGTTCGCTTACAGCCACTAAACACATCACTAAACACAGTCGAGGTGAACTGCTACACGACCTGCTGGAATGTGTTGGCTAACTGAATTACTGTAAAGTGCTGCTATGCTAATGTTTACCTGACAAAAAACAAATGCTGTCTTTCTGTAAAGCTGCTTTGAGACACCACTGGCTGTGAAAAGCGCTGTATAAATAAACGTTGATTGATTGATTGATTCACACATATTTAACACTATAAGTGTCTGTATATGACAAAAAAACTGTGTGCTTAACTGTGTGCTGCATAGGGATGGCGATATGGCCCTACAATAATATCACGATATTTCATGGTATTTTTGTGGTAACGATACTCTTGGCGATATGACAAAACACTGAATTAAAAAAATATATCAAGAATACACTACTGCAACAAAATGAAAATTAAATTTTATTATTGTATATGATATGATTTGGCACATCCCTAACTGAGATATTAAAAAATACAAGAATTTTCATCAGATTGTAACAGAAGTCAATGATCCAGAATGTCAAGATACTAAATAATGCACTCCAAATATCTCCATATATCCAGGACTGAAGTAAAATGAATGATACTGGAGATAAAATCTGTCTCTAGTAGATATATAATGGGAAATGAGAAAAGTTTGAATTTTTCTTTTGCTAAAAACAGTAAAAGTAGTACCTGATGTGATAATTAGGGATGGGTGATATCTATCTATCTATCTATCTATCTATCTATCTATCTATCTATCTATCTATCTATCTATCTATCTATCTATCTATCTATCTATCTATCTATCTATCTATCTATCTATCTATCTATCTATCTATCTATCTATCTATCTATCTATCTATCTATCTATCTATCTATCTATCTATTCATCTATCTATCTAGTCCAGAAAAGTAAGACTACCTCATGCCCTTACTGGAGGTGTACATATTCATAGAGTGTCTATGCTGTCTTTGTGCAATGCATGCTGGGTATTGTAGTGAATGAACACTGATGGATGAAATACATATGAATGTATGAATTCTGTCTGACTGGTAAGGCAGAGAGACACGATGTACCTCACTGTTTAACGAGACTAGTTACATATTAAAACCCGGTTTGGGCTAAAACGTCTCTCCGCAGGACATTTTGCAGAACGTTCACAGCAGCTAGTAAAGACTCCAGCGCTTAATGTTCTCACATCAGTTAAAAAGGACCAGGCAGTGGTGAACGCCTCGGTGAGAAGACCGGGAGCCACAGCGAAGAGCCCCGATAAACACTTGTACGGGGCTGAATAGCCGAACCGTGACAAATTTATAGAGTAAAGAGGTTTATTTTTCATGGGACTGGCCGTCTCCAGGATGCGTGGCCCCATCCATCAGTCTGGACCCTCTGGCAGCTGGGGACGGAACCTGATGCTCGTTTTCGGCGAGTGTTAATTAGCCTAATTAATTAGTGCGCTGGAGATAGCTGGGCTCAGCCGTGATTAGTGTAAGGTTGGTTGGCGCTATCTTATGGGGGAAGCTGAGCGTGGATGATGGAAAACAGAAGCTAGTCGGGTTCGGTGGAAATCCGGGCCCATTGTTCAGGTTTTTGTACTGCCACTGACAGTAGAGGGCGCCAGAGTGCAACTCTCAGCTGAGGAAACATCAGGGCTCGGTCAGAGAGCAGTTTATGTGAGTCTGCATACGTCTGAATCTATCACGCCCATTCACGTTGACATTCTTGAATGCTGCCCAATACAGGGAAGCCAATCAGAAGAGAGGTTATTTACATATTTCAGCCTTAAAGGCACAGTTTCACTGTATGGCATAAGGAGGGGCTGGAAAACGGTCATGATTTATGACCAAACCACACGTCTTAATGCTTTAATTAGACATCAGTGGAGCCTATTTCATGTCTGCTAAGCTCCAAATGGAGCAGAGAGTCCAAGAATAGCCAAAAAAAAAAGGTTCACGTGAATTAGCTTAATGCTAACATACCACTGGACTCCCATATGGGCAGTAGCAGAAATTAGCATCATTGTTTTTTATGGGTTTGACATTTATGCCTGAAATTCAGGGCCGAGTTTCTATAGTCACAGTTCATCACCACCAGCACAATCCCTCCCCACACACACACACACACTCTGTGCTGAAGGATGTATGGCCTGTCTGAATCTTGATGAATGACTCGCTCTGATTGGTGAATTTCTGCACTTTTTCCTGTGGGCAGCCGCGCATAAATCACCAGAGTCCGACTGAAGCCTGGCACTGCCCGAACAGCCACGCGGATACATATGCCCAGATACCCAGCAGTGGCGTTTCAGGCAGATTTATATATTTACCAGATTTATATATTTATACCAGACGTGAATGCACTGGCTGCATGTGGGTGCTGTGAGGGCGTTTAGTGTGGAATCTGATTGAAATCTAGGCTTGTTCAGTCAATATTTATCGAGTAACTAATGCTTTGCTTGAATACTAAGTCAATGTATGTGGCATTAAACTAATGCTTTTCACAAATATTGATAACCTGGACGTACTCTGATTTGGGTGGAGGAGGTCATTAATCATCACTTATGTGTAATTTCGCTATAGAGTCGTATGGAAAGTGGGCGTCTCTGGTTAGATTGCATGTTGTTGATTATATAAATGTAAATAAGTGATTACCATTTGTATGTTAAACTCAGCAAATTAATATAAATAAAAATTCCGTGGCAACTTTGCGGAAATGTGTTTCAGTGTGATTAAGCCGAACGTTGTCCCTCCAGGACATAGTACATATATTAGCTGTTGCTGTTGATTTGCTGCTGTTACTGTATATTGTATGTTATTCTATGTTACAAGGAAACGTCTGAAAAGGGTATGGGTATTCCCAAACTTCGCCAATCCCATCATGCACTGCAGTCACATCCGACTGACACTGTGCTTCTCTTAGAAAATTAATGGGATCCTTTGCGGTGCTGGACTAATGCAGCGTTAAGGCAGTTACACATCAATCATGGCTACAAATAAACAACAAGAAAATGTGAACAGCAAGCATATATCATACATATAAATATATATTTTTACTGATGATAAAGGAATGAAGGGATGAAGGAACAGTGTTGAAGATGATGATAAAGGAATGAAGGGATGAAGGAACAGTGTTGAAGATGATGATAAAGGAATGAAGGGATGAAGGAACAGTGTTGAAGATGATGATAAAGGTATGAAGGGATGAAGGAACAGTGTTGAAGATGATGATAAAGGAATGAAGGGAAGAAGGAACAGTGTTGGTGATGATGATAAAGGAATGAAGGGATGAAGGAACAGTGTTGAAGATGATGATAAAGGAATGAAGGGATGAAGGAACAGTGTTGAAGATGATGATAAAGGAATGAAGGGATGAAAGAACAGTGTTGAAGATGATGATAAAGGAATGAAGGGATGAAGGAACAGTGTTTAAGATGATGATAAAGGAATGAAGGGATGAAAGAACAGTGTTGAAGATGATGATAAAGGAATGAAGGGATGAAGGAACAGTGTTGAAGATGATGATAAAGGAATGAAGGGATGAAGGAACAGTGTTGGTGATGATGATAAAGGAATGAAGGGACGAAGGAAGAGTGTTGAAGATGATGATAAAGGAATGAAGGGATGAAGGAACAGTGTTGAAGATGATGATAAAGGAATGAAGGGATGAAGGAAGAGTGTTGAAGATGATGATAAAGGAATGAAGGGATGAAGGAACAGTGTTGAAGATGGCAAGGCCAGCACTGATTGGTCAAGCACTGCTGAAGTAAAGTTCCACTCTTCCATTCTACCATAAGACATATCACTTATACTCGTATTAAGATTCCAGATCCAACGTTTAATTGAATTAATTCCAGCCTGTGTTTAAAACCTTTAGAGTAATAATGTAGAACTGCGGAGCAGCTTAGCGCAATATGAGCTAAACAAAACTGTGCATACTTCTACACCCCCGCCCCCCCACGCTCTGAACACCCCATCACACACTCCATCTAATCCTGTAAATCCATCCTGACAAAGTAGTAACAGTAAGAGTGGAGCTCACGGAGTGCTGAATAGAGCACACTAATCAAACTGTCCATCACAGCCGGCGCTTATTAAAGCAGGAATAATTACCAAATCACAGCCTGCTAGAACCAATGACGGGATTAAAGCATATAAGCCAGACTAGAGGAGGGAAATTAGAGAAAGGGGGGCACAGAGTGGACGAGAGAGGGATACAGAGAGAGAGAGAGAGGGAGAGATAGAAGGTGTGCTGATTAAATCCAGGCAGGTGGCGATTACGCAGCAGGGGTGGGATGAAAAGGGGCTTTTTGAATAATTGGTGACGTTACAAGCTGTGAAAGTCACATGACTCTGTTCCACCGTGTTGCTCAGTGGCACAGTGAAAACACAACACTGCACTGCTGGAACTCTGACACCAATCACTTCACCCACTACCCCTATACACTCTGCACTAGGGTCCAGCCTATATAACACACTGACCATCGTCTTATCAGTGGGCAGTGGGCGGCTGGTGAGTGGAAACGACTGGCTCTATAGAGTGGCCAACTCTCTTCAAACTTCTGATCTGAATTTCTCATTCCACCTTAAAAGGAAAGGTGTAGATAAAAAGCATGGGGTATATATATATATGTGTGTGTATGCGTGTGTGTGTGTGTGTGTGTGTGTGTGTGTGTGTGTGTGTGTGTGTGTGTGTGTGTGTGTGTGTGTGTATAATTGTCTCTCTCCCTCTATACTCTCCTCTCTTCCTTCATTCTTCTTTATATATATATATATATATATATATATATATATATATATATATATATATATATATAGAGAGAGAGAGAGAGAGAGAGAGAGAGAGAGATGAACATTATATATATATAAGCCTTAGAGCTGCTGGGACTGTAAAACATATCACAGAGAGAGAGAGAGAGAGAGAGAGAGAGAGAGAGAGAGAGAGAGAAGAGAGTATAGAGGGAGAAAGTAGAGAAATAGGAGAGAGAGAGAAAAGAAGAGAGTGAGTATGGAGGAAGAGAAAGAGAGAGAAAAGAGAGTATAGAGGGAGAAAGTAGAGAAATAGGAGAGAGAGAGAAAAGAGAGTATAGAGGGAGAAAGTAGAGAAATAGGAGAGAGAGAAAAGAAGAGAGTGAGTATGGAGGAAGAGAAAGAGAGAGAAAAGAGAGTATAGAGGGAGAAAGTAGAGAAATAGGAGAGAGAGAGAAAAGAGAGTATAGAGGGAGAAAGTAGAGAAATAGGAGAGAGAGAAAAGAAGAGAGTGAGTATGGAGGAAGAGAAAGAGAGAGAAAAGAGAGTATAGAGGGAGAAAGTAGAGAAATAGGAGAGAGAGAGAAAAGAGGAGAGTGAGTATGGAGGAAGAGAAAGAGAGAGAAAAGAGAGTATAGAGGGAGAAAGTAGAGAAATAGGAGAGAGAGAAAAGAAGAGAGTGAGTATGGAGGAAGAGAAAGAGAGAGAAAAGAGAGTATAGAGGGAGAAAGTAGAGAAATAGGAGAGAGAGAGAAAAGAGGAGAGTGAGTATGGAGGAAGAGAAAGAGAGAGAAAAGAGAGTATAGAGGGAGAAAGTAGAGAAATAGGAGAGAGAGAGAAAAGAGAGTATAGAGGGAGAATGTAGAGAAATAGGAGAGAGAGAGAAAAGAAGAGAGTGAGTATGGAGGAAGAGAAAGAGAGAGAAGAGAGTATAGAGGGAGAAAGTAGAGAAATAGGAGAGAGAGAGAAAAGAGGAGAGTGAGTATGGAGGAAGAGAAAGAGAGAGAAAAGAGAGTATAGAGGGAGAAAGTAGAGAAATAGGAGAGAGAGAGAAAAGAGAGTATAGAGGGAGAAAGTAGAGAAATAGGAGAGAGAGAGAAAAGAGAGTATAGAGGGAGAATGTAGAGAAATAGGAGAGAGAGAGAAAAGAAGAGAGTGAGTATGGAGGAAGAGAAAGAGAGAGAAGAGAGTATAGAGGGAGAAAGTAGAGAAATAGGAGAGAGAGAGAGAGAGAGAGAGAGAGAAAAGAGGAGAGTGAGTATGGAGGAAGAGAAAGAGAGAGAAAAGAGAGTATAGAGGGAGAAAGTAAAGAAATAGGAGAGAGAGAGAGAGAGAGAAAAGAGGAGAGTGAGTATGGAGGAAGAGAAAGAGAGAGAAAAGAGAGTATAGAGGGAGAAAGTAGAGAAATAGAAGAGAGAGAGAGAGAAGAGAGTGAGTATGGAGGAAGAGAAAGAGAGAGAAAAGACAGTATAGAGGGAGAAAGTAGAGAAATAGGAGAGAGAGAGAAAAGAGGAGAGTGAGTATGGAGGAAGAGAAAGAGAGAGAAAAGAGAGTATAGAGGGAGAAAGTAGAGAAATAGAAGAGAGAGAGAGAAAAGAGGAGAGTGAGTATGGAGGAAGAGAAAGAGAGAGAAAAGAGAGTATAGAGGGAGAAAGTAGAGAAATAGGAGAGAGAGAGAGAGAAAAGAGGAGAGTGAGTATGGAGGAAGAGAAAGAGAGAAAAGAGAGTATAGAGGGAGAAAGTAGAGAAATAGGAGAGAGAGAGAAAAGAGAGTATAGAGGGAGAAAGTAGAGAAATAGGAGAGAGAGAGAAAAGAGGAGAGTGAGTATAGAGGAAGAGAAAGAGAGAGAAAAGAGAGTATAGAGGGAGAAAGTAGAGAAATAGGAGAGAGAGAGAGAGAAAAAAGGAGAGTGAGTATGGAGTGAAGGATGGAGTGAAGAGAAAGAGAGAAAAGAGAGTATAGAGGGAGAAAGTAGAGAAATAGGAGAGAGAGAGAAAAGAGAGTATAGAGGGAGAAAGTAGAGAAATAGGAGAGAGAGAGAAAAGAGGAGAGTGAGTATAGAGGAAGAGAAAGAGAGAGAAAAGAGAGTATAGAGGGAGAAAGTAGAGAAATAGGAGAGAGAGAGAGAGAGAAAAAAGGAGAGTGAGTATGGAGGAAGAGAAAGAGAGAGAAAAGAGAGTATAGAGGGAGAAAGTAGAGAAATAGGAGAAAGAGAGAAAAGAGGAGAGTGAGTATGGAGGAAGAGAAAGAGAGATAAAAGAGAGTATAGAGGGAGAAAGTAGAGAAATAGGAGAGAGAGAGAAAAGAGAGTATAGAGGGAGAAAGTAGAGAAATAGGAGAGAGAGAGAAAAGAGAGTATAGAGGGAGAAAGTAGAGAAATAGGAGAGAGAGAGAGAGAGAGAGAGATTAAGGAAATGGAAAGAGAAGAAATATAGAAAAAAAGAGAGAGGAGAGGGGGAGACTAAAAAAGAGAGAGCAGAGAGTGAGAGAGAGGACAGAGTTAGAATAAAGGGAGAGAGAAGAGAAAGAGAAGACAAAAATAAGGAGAGTATGTACATATAGTTATATATATTTCTTCTCTCTCCATTTCCTTCATTTCTCTCTCTCTCTCTCTCTGTTTCTCTTCCTCCACACTTACTCTCTTTCTATTCTCTCTCTCTCCCTCTCTCTCTCTCTCTCTCTCTCTCTAAGTAGTGATGTTTTACAGTCCTAGCAGCTCTCAGGCTCGCTGCAATGGAGTTGAATGGAAAACCTGGAATGGATTTACGCCTGAGGATTGGAATATAAATCCGCCCCCTCTCCCCCTCTTTCCCCTCTTTCCTCTCTCTCTCTCTCTCTCTCCTCCACCTCATCATCCAGACGGTCACTGTGTGACGGCGTACAGTGCGATAAATAAGCAGCGGCGTACAGCGAAGCACACGCGCTCGGAGAGATACAGCCCCGCTCCGAGCTGCAGGGACAGGTTGAGGGCTCCATTAGCCGAGACGGAGGGGCTGGACAGATTGCATATCGCTCCCAAATGACCGCCTGCTCATAATGACATTAGATCCATTCTCCTCACTCCCAGCAAACCGGCAACAGATGCGGACTATCGATGAAAGAAAGCATCACCATCAGTGACAGCGGCAGCTCAGCACAGTTCAGGACGAGACTAAAATTAAACGTCAGGCTGGTGTAGATCTCTGACCTCACCACCCCTCAGATCAGTGACCAACACAGCACGCTCAGGCTCTCGCCCGGACTGGATTATATCACTTTAAATACACTGGCGTGTCCGGAGAAGCGAGTTTCAATGCAGTGGAACACAAAACATGCAGTTTTGCTGATTTTCTTGTGTTTTTCTAACATTTGAAAATAGAAAATCATGATTTTCTGATGCAACATCTATAAAGTAGTGCAGTTTAAAGGGGAACACCACCAAAATTTTGTGAGCCAAGTCATAAGAGTGATTTAAAGTGAAATTCTAGACAAAGAACCGATCACAGTGTTGGTGAACGGAACCAGACGTCCGTCTCTGAAAGCTCCCTCACAGACAGTTAGTACATGATTATGAATATCCTCGCTGTCCAATTAAAACAATGTATCTTCAATATTATTCATTTTCATTTTTCTAAGTCCGGATCACAGCCTCAGATTGGTGAACAAGTCAGAATCAAAGCCTCTGATTGGTGGATACGTCGGAAGCACAACCTCTGATTGGTGGATAAGTCAGGATCACAGCCTCTGATTGATGGATAAGTCAGGATCACAGCCTCTGATTGGTGAACAAGTCAGAATCAAAGCCTCTGATTGGTGGATAAGTCAGGATCACAGCCTCTGATTGGTGAACAAGTCAGAATCAAAGCCTCTGATTGGTGGAAAAGTCGGAAGCACTACCTCTGATTGGTGGATAAGTGGGGATCAATGCCTCTGATTGATGGATAAGTCAGGATCACAGCCTCTGATTGGTGAACAAGTCAGAATCAAAGCCTCTGATTGGTGGATAAGTCAGGATCACAGCCTCTGATTGGTGAATAAGTCAGGATCACAGCCTCTGATTGGTGAATAAGTCAGAATCAAAGCCTCTGATTGGTGGATAAGTCAGGATCACAGCCTCTTATTGGTGAATAAGTCAGGATCAAAGCCTCTTATTGGTGAACAAGTCAGAATCAAAGCCTCTGATTGGTGGATAAGTCAGGATCACAGCCTCTTATTGGTGAACAAGTCAGAATCAAAGCCTCTGATTGGTGGATAAGTCAGGATCACAACCTCTGATTGGTGAATAAGTCAGGATCACAGCCTCTGATTGGTGGATAAGTCAGGATCACAGCCTCTGATTGGTGAACAAGTCAGAATCAAAGCCTCTGACTGGTCTACAAGTCAGGATCACAGTCTCTGATTGCCAGATAAGTCAGGACTACAGGTTCCAATTGGTGAACCATTTAGGATTACAGACTCTGACTGGACGACTGACTTCACTGAGTGTCAGTGCAGTGGGTAACAGCCATGTTAACTACAACAACTCTTTTCAACATGGACGCATGTCACAGAAGTCGTTTGATGTTGGATCTGGCGTTATGGAATCATTTTTAAAAGACAGTGTAGTCGAAAGTTGGATTACAAACTGATACGGTTACAAAAGCACCCTCACTGAAACGGTTAACCACCTGTGAGTACTAAATACAGGAATGGATTAAACTGATAGAACCTTCATTATAAAACACCTCTATACAGAATAACCAACACCTGTTTTATTCCACGGCTGCGACTGACGGCAACAGTTCATAAAACTGACCTGTTAATGGAGTGTTCTGCTGACCACTGCCAGAGCGGTTACTATCACTTTTACTAATATGACACGGTTAATAAGGCAATCGAAAACCTTGCTTATTATACTGCACTGAGCCTAGCCTGGCGGGTAAGTGGGGCGACCACACTTACTCCACTGCTGTCCTTTTCAGACCATATGTCATGCAGTCAACCCCCAAAGGGGGGCTCCATATTGACTGCGGTCCTGATTGGCCCTATCCTGCTCTGGCACTGTCCAGTAATTATCACCTGCACCTGTCTCTAGCTCTGGACTCATTAGCACTCCCCTCTGTACAGCCTCGCTTAGCACATGTCTTCACAAAGTCATCGCTGCCAGGAAAAGAGGAAGAAATCTCTCTCAGGGGAAAAACATTCATTTTATAATGTTTTCTTTCTTTCGTCTTTATACTTTGCTCACAGCTCGGAGGCAGCAGCCGCCCTTTACACTGTGAACACTTTGGTGTGACATGGACTGAGAGCAAATCTTCTAGACGTTAACGGGCTGTGACAATCAAATATACCTGCATTACTAAATGTGAGTGATGCAGTAACTTAGGCGTAAGAAGCTTATTACAGTGAATGGAATCAATTCAATCTCTGAATTTATACCTTAAAGAACACTGCAATACTTTCAATATAGAGTAAACCACAAATAGAAAAGGAAAATAGTAAATAAAGGAAGTACTATTAGATTCTTAAAGACAAAAGAGGATTGCTGTCAAACAACTGGAAGACCTGGTAGACCACCGATACTGTCCCCAGCAGATAAACAGCACTTAAAGTAGGGGTGTAAAAAAAAATTTAAATATCGAATATCGGGATATTATGTTTAGTGATACTGTATTGATTCTCAAAAACACAGATTCAGGCAGACAGTGAATCATTGTGTGTTGTGTTTAAACCTCTGAGCACTAGATGGCAGTGTTGTAATCCATTTTAACTCCAACATTAACAAGTAGCACAAGGGCGCAATGCTACTGTAAGCATTGATAAACCTGATCATACAGTGGTGTGTTTTAATAGTAAGATTTAAAAAATCACAATACATCACTTTGCTTGCAGTGTCACAGTATATCACGATACATATTGTATTGCCAGGTTCTTGCCAATACACAGCCCTAACTTTTAAAAGCTTTCATCTTTGAGAGAGAGGAGAACGTCAAGCTCCACTCCTGCTTCAGATCTGAAAACATCTCCAGTTGTTTCTGTCCATCCTTCCACTGTTAGAAGACACTTCAGCACTATGAGTGCACAGCTTCAGATGAAATTCGAGTCAACTGTTCGCTGAAGACGTCTAGCAAAAAATAAAAACTAATTTAAACATGTGGGACGACGCCAATGCACTCCACAGATGCATAAAATGTGATGACCCCATTCCAATGAGCCCTGGATCACATTACTAGCCTTCAGGGAACTGGGGAGGTGGACCCTGGAGCTTGTATCCAACTTTGACTTTGTGGTGGAGATCCAGAGAAGTTTAGAAAGCCACAACTAGCAAAAATAATAATAACCAACTTCAAGGTTTTATAGAGATTGTGCTGGAGTTTACACTCCCTCTCCAACCATTCATGGCTTTTCATTGGAGCCTTCAAGAAACTGTAGAGGTACATGCTCATTATCTAAGCTTAGAAGTATTGCAGATCAACAGAGAAATGTCCACAGGCCAGGTAGAGCATGATGTGCCCTGTCCAACAAGCCCTAAACAGCATTGCTATCATTCAGAGAACCCCGGAAGAAGGACCCCAGAATCTTGCAACTTTGCTACCTACTTTGGCGCACTCTAGGCGGGCTTACTGAGGTGTTCGCCTGTGGTGTACGCTGTAGCCCCTCAAAAGGAAACGCAGATACAGACACAGCAAACAAAGAAGCTGCTGGTGTTCTCAAAGCAATGGACTGACTACATCACCATCACTGGATGAATCCAGACCTCACCATCACTGGATGAGTCCAGACCTCACCATCACTGGATGAGTCCAGACCTCACCATCACTGGATGAGTCCCAGACCTCACCATCACTGGATGAGTCCCAGACCTCACCATCACTGGATGAGTCCCAGACCTCACCATCACTGGATGAGTCCCAGACCTCACCATCACTGGATGAGTCCCAGACCTCACCATCACTGGATGAGCCCAGACCTCACCATCACTGGATGAGTCCAGACCTCACCATCACTGGATGAGTCTCAGACCTCACCATCACTGGATGAGTCCCAGAGCTCACCATCACTGGATGAGTCCAGACCTCACCATCACTGGATGAGTCTAGACCTCACCATCACTGGATCAGTCCCAGACCTCACCATCACTGGATGAGTCCCAGAGCTCACCATCACTGGATGAGTCCCAGACCTCACCATCACTGGATGAGTCCAGACCTCACCATCACTGGATGAGTCCCAGACCTCACCATCACTGGATGAGTCCAGACCTTACCATCACTGGATGAGTCCAGATCTCACCATCACTGGATGAGTCCAGACCTCACCATCACTGGATGAGTCCCAGACCTCACCATCACTGGATGAGTCCCAGACCTCACCATCACTGGATGAGTCCAGACCTCACCATCACTGGATGAGTCCAGACCTCACCATCACTGGATGAGCCCAGACCTCCCCATCACTGGATGAGTCTAGACCTCACCATCACTGGATCAGTCCCAGACCTCACCATCACTGGATGAGTCCCAGAGCTCACCATCACTGGATAAGTCCCAGACCTCACCATCACTGGATGAGTATGGGGTTATTTGGATGGTGGGAAACAGAAAATTTCTAAAACGTTGGAGGTTGTGTCTCTTGGAGAAACTGAAAGTGAGTCTCCTATAAAGAGTGGAAGCTGTAATGAAGGTAAAGTGTGGACACAGTAAATATTGAAACATCTGATATTGTACTTAACGGTTGAGTAATGTTCTGCTAAACATATGTTTTCTGCTCCATCACTGAAGAATGACCACTCTGGCTGGAGGTGAAATAACTATAAGGTGGTCTCAGCACTGTGTATATATATATTAGAGGCTAGTTTGTTCTTTTTCTCTGCTCAGTGCCTCTCGTGCGCATCCCCCCTGTACCACAATTAGCATAGTGAAGATTGAGTTAACACTCGAGTCCACGAGAGGCCATTGAAGCAGACCATTGTGCGTCCATCAGGTTTACAATTCTACTTAATAGAGGCTGTGATCTTTAACTCTATTGTGCTTTTGTTAGAAAGCGACAGGAGCAAGGGTCCCGTCATGTGTGTGTGTGTTTGTGTGTGTGTGCGTGCGTACAACTCATTTCCCCTGAGAGATGTGTGAGAGAGGTGGGGGGTCGACACACTTGGCATCTCATAAGCCCCCCCTCCGAAGCCACTGATTGGCTGATGGCATCTGTTGCCGCCGCCAAACCCCCAAGACCCCCACCCTGCCAGCCTTCGCCGCGGCGCTGCTGTGGCGACGCAATGGCTGGTTGCCTGGCGATGGCGGTGGGTTTTTGACCTTGCCTTGTGCTGGGCTTTCTCCGAGCGGCGAACGCAGCTGCCATCTGTGCAGCCAACTCCAGGGAGCCGCCGCAACACTGTCTGAGCAGTGATTAAAAAGCAGGGGGAGGAAAAAAGAAAAAGAGGGGGAAAGGAAAAAAAAGATTCTTGGCATAATCCATTCTTTCCCAAAGACAGATTAAGACTGGGAGAGTCCCAGTGCTGCTCTAATTGGTTCTCATATTTACCATAAAAGGCGTTTAATGAAAGAAGCCTGGGCCGACGCGTGTTCGCCGGCTCCTTTCTGATTGACTGACATGCCGTTCCGATTCACAGGTATAAGTTCATTTCTTTGCTGGATCCGAGCCAAGACGTCCCGGCATAAGGAGGATTCACTGACAGACTGGGCGCAGACTAGACGCACACGGGCGTATGGAAAAATGGGAATTAATTAAAGGTTCTCTTGGTTTTTCGGGCGCACGCAAGACCAGACTTAGATGTAGAATTTCCTTTTCTGCACATTTTGGGTATGAGTGTGCCAAAACTTTTACAAAGCCCACATTTTATGTATTATTTTTCTTAAAACATGTTAAATCTTGCAAATACCCTTACAGAAAATAAGTATACTTATACGTTTATTTTATTAAGTATACTTTATGCAGTTACTATACTAATGTCATTGTACTAGTAGTACACTTGTATTTGTACTATTTTAATACTTCTTGAGACTAAATTGGCCCACTTTCTAGTTTTTAAAAGTATACTTTTAAGTACACTTGAAGTGTAAGAGTAGTAAACCAAGTATACAACTAGTTTACAGCTTTTGTACTGAAACTATACTAAAAGTAATCTTAAGGGTTTACTGTTAGTTTACTAGCTTGTAAGTTTTCTTTTAGTGAACTTAACATAATACTTATAAATTACTGCTTATATTATTGTACTTTAAAGTATATGACTAGGTTTAAGAGTTTTTTGTCTACTTAAAATCGAACTTAACAATGTTTACTTACTCACCAGTGGACACACTTAAAATAAAAAAGACACACTCAGATTAAGAAACATATTTGTATCTGTATAAATCTTTATAAATCAAATTTTAGATAAATATTGTACTAGAAGTGTTTTGGTGCAGAGCAAGAATACTTACTTCTAGTATCTCAATCAAAAGATTAAGTACAAGTAAAGACCAAATATATTTAGTCTGTTCTATACTTATCAGTATAACCCAAGCATACTTAAGTATAACTGTGTTTAGTATATCACTGAGAAGTACATAAAAGTAAACTGAAAGCATTCTCACTTCCTTTTAGTTTAAAAGAAGAAAACTAATGGTACACTTGAATAAACTTCTTTTTTGTAAGGGTAAGTAGTAACGATGCTCTAGAAGTGTTTTATCTGTAGAGGAGCACCAAAAGTTCAGACAGCCAGTGTAGTCTAATGTAATTTTCTTAAATCTAGTCAAAGTACATATAAATATATATACACTATATACTATATACTATATATAGCCACTGTCCAATAAAAAAAACAAGTAACTTTACAGGAGAGGACAAAAACTCTTTACTTTCAATGGAAGACAATGAAACTTTCATACAATGTAAATGACTGTTGCCATGTTAAAACGATGTAGAAAACTCAAAATCAACAAAAATTGAGATACATGTTTTGCATTGGACAGTGACGATATATATATATATATATATATATATATATATATATATATATATATATATATATATATATATATATATATATATATAGTATCCAGCATAGAATACAGTATTGTGCAAAGGTTTTAATCACTTGGGAAGCTATTTTTATAGAGAGGAAGCTTTTATTTACTCAGCAATACAGTAGGTCAGTGTGATTATTTAACCCTTTCTCCTTTTATAAACAACCCAGTATTATGTACAGTTCTCATCTAATACCTGCTTTAACTGCTCAGTACTTCATTAAGCTAAATCAAGATTGCTGCTGAAGGAACTGAACACATTCAAACAATGTCAACGTCCAGGAGAAATCTGGAACTACACTTTGTTCTTCAAACTGGAGCTCAAGATATGATCTACTTCTCTCACAATAACATATTATATATATGATTATTTACATCTGTTCTAATCATATCTGGTGTTTTTACTTTAAAAACAATCATCTTAGGTGCTTAAGACCTTCGCACACTTTACATATGGTCATAGAAACATTGTGGGGATATTAAAGGGGCTACTGAACGTTAAAAACTGTATTTACATTGTTACATAGCAGAATAAGGAGAGTTCAGTACATAGAACATCAAACACTGTTGTTCCTGCTTCAAATACAAAAAGAGGGACGGTAAGACGTGCTGGTTCCAAAATCCTAACCTGTTACATAACAGACTCACTAATATTTACACCCCCAACATTGCAACCACAACAGAGCACTGTGGCTGTAAAGCATCCAATCAGAGCAGAGCTCATCAAAAAGGGGAGAACATCCTAATTCATTCTAGGAACAAACCATAAGGGTATGTATAACCACATCTGAGCGAAAGAAGTGGAGGTGAAAGGAACCACGTCTACAATAGAAATATATCCACAGCCTACGCTGCTGATTCCACAGCTGGCGTACCAGTAGCTGCATCTCAGCAGCTGATCCACATGTGGATTTGGGGTTGGATCCAAGTGCCTGCCATGTACATAAACTACAAAGTCCTGTGACAGGAAGCTTGTCGGCTAGCTAGGGCTTCATCCACAGCCTTGAGATCAGATCAAACACCCTAATAAACATGGGTGGGGAGGGGTGGGGGGGATGAGAGACCCCCGCTAACACGAAGAGTCTCGATGCTATCGGAGCAGCTTGACGGCTTCCTGATGATCCATGCTTCAGCAGAAGTGGCTGCGGGGATTAGATCAAACGTCCTTGCGGACGGCCATGAAAACACACACGCCGAGCGGCGGAGCGCCGCTGCCCGCTGGGGGCTAGTCTACAGGGCGCAGCGCCGCGATGCAAGATCCAGAGGGAGCCCGAGAAATTGAATCAAGACAAACAACACGATCACAGAGAGAGCGGCGGAGACGGGAAGAGACACAGGAGGCTTCTTCTCTCAAGTTGCCCCAAGTGTTCAGATACACACACACACACACACACAGGGGTTAAACTGTCAAAGTGTAACTGTGAATTAACAGCCAGCTTTCCTTAAAGGGAAGAGCTTTAGCAGGCATGCTAATATAGCAAACAAAGAATTAAACTAGTAGTCACTATATATTCTCATGGAGCCGAACGTGATCTCATAACGAGAACGTTTGGGAAAGAAAGATGGGCTAAATGTCAGGGGCTCATGATGGAGGAGCTCAAGGTGCTCATAGGTGATAACACACACCTATATAATAGTACAGTGCAAAAGCTTGAGGCACCTGGAGACGTTATTATATTTAAAAAGCTATTTTTTTCCAGATTGGAAACTTATTTGCTCAAAAAAAATTCAATATTTTAAATATTAAACAGTATTAATAGAGTAAGTAGAGTTTTTACATACGTCAGTGTGTTTATTTAACCCTTTCCAAGCTTCTCCTTCTATAAACAACCCAGTATTATTTACAGTTCTCATCTAATACCTGCTTTGACTGTTCAGTACTTCATTAAGCTAAATCAAGATTACTGCTGAAGGAACTGAACACATTCATACAATGTCTGGGGCGTCCAGGAGAAATCTGGAACTACACTTTGTTCTTCAAACTGGATCAAGATATGATCTACTTCTCTCACAATAACATATTCATGTTAGTTTGTATTGTATGTATGTTTATTTACATCTGTTCTAATCAGATCTGGTGTTCTAAATACACTTACTGATCAAATAAAGGCTTTTACTATCAGCTTAGGTGCCTCAGACTTTTGCACAGTAGTGTATATATATATATATATATATATATATATATATATATATATATATATATATATATATATATATATATATATATATATATATATATATGAAATAGGCTTCGTAAGGGGGGTACCTCTGAATACTGTTGGCAGTGAACCGCATCCATTCAGATCAACTCAGCTATAAGAGTCTATTTGGTTCTGTCACCGGAACCGTCATGGATGACATCCATATCTACAACACAGTACCTGCCCCAGTGTTTTACATGCTGATATACGTTGTAGTACACAGTTCGCTCCCCCTCAGCACGGCGGCAAAAGCCCGAGCCTTCATTTCACACGGCCGTGAGGAAATCGCTTGCCTAGCAAAAGCGGTGCCGCGTTCCCCGCGCAGAGTTTAGCTGCTGCCTGCGGCCCCGGAATTCTTCCCAAACGCATGCAGCATTTAGCAGGACATCTGTATGCGTGCCAAAGTGCTTTCTGCAAAGGCTACATGTTTCATTTTTCAAGACTAAAAAGGCCGAAACAATGCCTGCATATATTATACAACAGCCAGCCTATTACTATTACATACAGGTACAGTCAGAGTCTACTCGCACTCTGAGAACAAAACGGGGCTCCTAACAACCACCCGGGAGACCTGGGAGACCCCGAAAACTGCACTTAAAGCTCTCAGAGAGAAAATCTAGCTCCACCTTCAGACCTGAAAACATCAACAGGTGTTTCTGTCCATTCTTCCACTGTGAGAAGACACTTTAGTACTATAGGTCTGAAAGGATCATCAAAGAAGATGCTGGTGCTCGCAGAAGGAGGGAATGAATTAGCTTCTAGGACTGAACGTTGGGGGTGAAGCTCAAAGTGAGTCTCCTGAAAAGAATGGAAGCTGTAATGAAGTGTGAACACAGTAAACACTGATACTATATGTAGTTACTAAGGGGTTCGTTCACAGACTGGGTTGCTGTGAGTCTCGAGCCTCTCTCTGTGTTACTGTAGGCTTAGTACTGCAAACTGGCACATCACTCCCTGTCAAAGTGCTGCTTACAGCTGTCTCCGAGTCAGAAAACACCTGTGTGCCACCCTGCCTCACCTCACCTCACCTTCCTGCAGGCTCTGTGAGAGTGTGTGTGTGAGTGAGTGTGCACACATGCGTGTGTGTGAGCAGATGGGCAGTGGCGATAATGGAAAAGTGTAGACTGACAGTAACAGGGCACAGGCAGGAATGCTAATATGCTGATCTGACACCAGCTCTGGTTTCTCTCCACCATGCCAAACACTTCAGGATTTGGATTCAAAAACTGGTCCCAGATCAGCACGGCCGGACGACTCGGACAGTCCACGCAGTCTCTCACCTGGCTCTAGCAGGATGAGCTGGGCCATTGCCAGCGCGTTCCCCGCTTCGTTCTCCGCCACACACTGGTAGAATCCCTCGTCCGAGCGCACCAGCCCCAGGATCTGCAGGTTGCCGCCCTCCTGCGGTTTGGGAGATTAAGGAAAACCGGGATTACTGACAGATCAGGAGATTAAGAAAGAGATTACAGATGTGCTTTTTATTGTTGTTGTGGTCCAAACACTAAACCGTGGCCTCAAACAGGTGTAGACCCTCATACTAGGCTGGACCAGCCTTGCAGCTTTCGGTCCCACTTTATCTTAAGCGTCTTTAATAAGTGTGTAGTTACGCATGAACAACACCCGCAACAAACCATGTACTAAAACTGGTTCTTTGAACTTAGGCTCCACCCATGCCCACAAATGCATGTAGCCACTCTTACTAGGCCGGAAAAGCCTTGCAGGCTTTGGTCCCACTTTCAATTAAGTGTAGCTAATAACTGTGTAGTTACGCATGAACAACATGTGCAATAACAATGTAACTACTAGTGATGTAGCTATTGTTATAGGTGGATCACAGCAGCACAGCTTACATAGCTACACTATGTACCTGCTTATGTTTTGCCATATAAAATTAAATATCACCCAACTACACTGTTATTACAGACACTTACTATAAAGTGGTGTCCAGAATTCTAGTAAAAATTTCATTTAACTTAATGGGAAAGTATAAAAATACCTGAATTACTGCTGAGATGTTTGGTTATAAGCAAGCATACGCAATCAGAGTCACTACACCTCCAGCTTGAAACGCTATGCTACTGAGTTGGAGCATGTATTTGTATCAATTCAGGCTTAAAATGAATCCAGTGCTGGGTTTTGCTGTGTGTGTCCTAATTACTGAGTGACTTTGCAGATATTAGGACTGCTATACTGTTATAGTGTATCGCCTGTATAGCATCTATGTCTGATTATATGCACATTAATGTGGGATATATCATTAAACCTGACACTGTAATTAGACTCTGACTCCGTGAAGACAGAACAGGGTGGAAGCGATATGTGGAATTCTCCAGTAACATCATCTACATCCTGTCACAAAAGCATGAAAGTCATGACATTGATCTTATGAATCGCTAAGCACAATTCTGTCATTATCCTCCTCCCCAGGTCCCCCGCGGAGTACGAGCCTTGAAACACCTCTTCTTATGTTTTCTTTTTTGTTGAATTATTTCTCACTCGCAGCTCATTGAAGCAAGCGGAGATATTCCGTTTCTGTAAGTTTCAATCCACACCACATCTGTGTTTGCATGAGGAGGAGGTGTTTTATTAAGTTTTGGATTCGCCGAAAAAGTTTGAGCTCTTATGTTGCGGAAAGTAAAGTATTTTTTGGCACTGTGTGACCCGGAATAGAGAGAAAGACCTGAATCTGTCAAACCAGGTCATGAATAAAAGGCAAACGTGGTCCATTCTGGATTCAATTGATTGTATACAAAGCCAAGTGGGTCAATTGTAGAGATGGACCGATCAGCGTTTTTGATTTCGATCGCCAATCACCTTTTAGCACGTACGTCTGATAGCCAATACCGATTGAGGGCGGGGCTATATGCCAGAGCAGGGCTACATGTAGCTATTAGCGCAAGCAAATCATGAAACATGGTCTAAACTGGTTTATTACCATTTTTAACGAGCTCATATGAAACAGCATAATATTTTTAACTAAATTAGCAGAAAATAAACAAAGTAAATCAAACAAATATCCCCAAAACTGCAATCATTCAATTAAAATTTTAAACAAAAAGTTAATTAAATATGTGCAGTCATTAAACACAGACTCTGTTATTTTAAACTAAATCTGTAATCATTAAATGTAGAATATTGAATTGTTGCTGCTGTTCTGTTCGTACCGGTCAGATCTGGTCTGTATGGTGTTCTGGGTTATTTGTTTTGTGCTAGCTGTGTGTGCTAGCTCTGCTGATACTCACTGTATTCAGTCGCGTGGTGTATCTGAAGTGCTGTATCAGATTAGTTGTGTTAAATGTCTTTTTCTTGGTTCCCCCGCTAGACACGTTGATTTTACACATTTTACAAAACGTCCTGGATGAGTCTGTGTCATATACGGTATGTATTTCCACCTAGTGGTTCAGATAGGAATTGCAGGGAGCTGGCCTGAAGCGCTAGCTTGAAATACAGAAATTAGGCTCATTTGTTTAATGCCATTGGTCGGCTCTCGGGATTGGCTAAATTGGAGAAATATCAGCTGATCACCGATCACATATTTTGATTAAAAATCAGCCGATACCGATACATAGCCGATAGATCCTTCCATCTTTAGTCAACTGCATATAATGATAAAAAGAAGTGACTTCTAAATCTACTCAGACCCATATTTGAATGAAAACAAAATGAATATAATCTCTATTTTTGTTGTTTTTTTTTTTTTTTTGGTTTTGTACATCATTTGGACACGCCAGCTGCCGTTTACATTGTGTGCAAATTTCATGATGAATGGACCAATAGAAATGCTCCAAAATGGCTTGGAAAACATTCTGGTTTTATTGACTTACATTAAAAGTAAGTTGTCATTTTAAAGATATTAGTTTTGTTATTGGATATAAACACACTCATTCTGAAACTGCAGTACGTTTTCAAAAGTTTGAGACAGGAGAACCTTCAGAAAAGGAACATCATGAGACGTTCAAAAAACGTCTGAAACAGGTGGAGCAATCATGCTCGGATATGAAAAGAGCATCCAGGAATGACCCTGAGTCCTTTATACAGGAGGACGAGTCAAGGTTCACCACTTTGCCAAAAATGCATCAGCAAAAATAATAAGATTCCTCAAGCGGGAAATGAAAGGCTTTAAGGTATTTCACCCTCTAGACTGCAGAACATCATCAAAAGACTCAGGAATTCCAGAGAAATCTCTCACCATGACCTGCGACCCTCCAGACAGCACTGCATTAAAAACCTGTTGTCAAATAAAAATCTCTTTACTTCTATTTCTCTCTTACCACGATCTGAAAGTAGTCGCTGGGGATGACCACCTCTCCGTTCTTCACCCAGTGTACGCTGGGCTGAGGGTTTCCGGTCACAGCGCACTCCATTTCTATGTCCGTGCTTTCGTAGGCATACGTGTTGGACGGGTAGTTCAGGAATTGAGGGGGAACTGCAGACGGGAAGACAGAAAAAATGAAAGTTGATTATTGACCACGGATAACCTCTCAAGTCTTTAGGGAGTAGAGTGGGGAGTCGGGTAGGGATTAGACTGGGGTGGGGTAGGGAAAGTGGGGTGGGGTATGGAAAGTGGGGTGGGGTATGGAAAGTGGGGTGGGGTATGGAAAGTGGGGTAGGAAGTGGAGTGGGGTGAGTTGGGGTAAGGAGTGGAGTGGGTTGGGGCAGGGGTGGAGATGGGTGGGGTATGGAGTGGAGTGGGGTGGGGTATGGAGTGGAGTGGGGTGGGGTAAGGAGTGGTGGGGTAGGGAGTCGAGTAGGGTGGGGTAGGGAGTGGAGTGGGTTAGGTTGGGGTAGGGAGTGGAGTGGGGTGGGGTGGGGTGGGGTAAGGAGTGGGGTGGGGTAAGGAGTGGGGTGGGCTAAGGGAGTGGGGTGGACTGGTGTAAGGGAGTGGAATAGGGTGGGGTAAGGGAGTGGAGTAGGGTGGGGTAAGGGAGTGGAGGCAGTATGAAGGCAAAGCTGTAGGGACACTATCGCCCCTTCAGCTCATTGGCCCTGCAAGGCGGCCTAACCTCCACTTTAAAACTTTAAACTGGGACTGGACTTCCCAGCTGAGCTATATTCAGGGTTCTTCTAGTCCAGGCCTATAATCCAGTTCCATTAAATAAACATCGTCTCTGTTTTGCATTCAGGTTCATCAGTCGGGGGACGTCCTCCTCCGTTTAGAGCCCAGCAGTGAACTTACTTTCCTCAAACTGCAACACTAGAGCTCTCACTTTTGAAGAAGAGGACTGAGGAGCCCAGGGGCCCCTGCTCCCTGTAATTGAGCTGAAAAGTGCACGGAGGAAATGTTTACTACGGCAGCGGTGCCGGGCTGCGGTTATGGAGATGAATGGAAGCTGAAAGCTCGGGGGTTTCGGGATAGTAGCCGTGCTAAAGCGGAGCATGATGAGCATAGCAAAGCACGACTCAACAGCTTAGCGAGAAGGCGGAGTCTTCAAACACACTTACTATCCACAGCCAACACAGTTACCAGCATCGAGTAACACCATCACCCTTTCATCTTTTCACACTCACGTCTGGGTCTGCGGTCACTACTGGCTAAGGCCGATACCACCAATTGGGTTTGAGGATTCAGTGTTAGCCCAGAGTGAGTGACAGCCTGCATACAGTATTTGTCTACTTTTAAAACTACAGAATATCTATAATAACTTTATTATTGAAATATTAAACAGTATTAATAGAGTAAGTTGTGCTTTTACATACATCAGTGTGTTTATTTAACCCTTTCCAAGCTTCTCCTTCTATAAACAACCCAGTATTATTATCAGTTCTCATCTAATACCTGCTTTAACTGCTCAGTACTTCATTAAGCTAAATCAAGATTGCTGCTGAAGGAACTGAATACATTCATACAATGTCTGGGGCGTCCAGGAGAAATCTGGAACTACACTTTGTTCTTCAAACTGGAGCTCAAGAGCTGATCTACTTCTCTCACAATAAGATATTCATGTTACTTTGTATTGTATGTGTGATTATTTACATCTGTTCTAATCATATCTACTGTTCTTACTGGTGAACATACACTTATTGATCAGATAAAGGCTTTTAAACTTTCAGCTCAGGTGCTTTTGCACTGGAATGTATGTCAGTTGAGCCAACCAGCAACTGGCAGGTCTCATGTAAACACAGAAGCCAAAACATTCCTGAGAAAACAATGATGTCTTGATTGAGTTTGCTTTAATAGCACAGACGAGTGAAAGGCATCACTGGGGTTGTATTGTAGTTGTATGAACTATTTTAGTTTAAGAGACGCAGCAAAATCTGCCCCCTGGAGAGCAAAACATCTCCACGGCTTTGTTTTCATCACAGCTTCACATACACAGATCAGCTAGAACATTAAAACCATGTTCTTCTTGTATCTACACACCTTGTCCAGCATATCAGCTCCACTGACCATATAGGAGCTACACTTACAGACTTTGGTCCCTTTGATTCTCTGTATACTTTATTACTCTGTTCTTCAATGATCAGGACCCCCACAGGACCACCACAGAGCAGGTACTATTAGGGAGGTGGATCATTCTCAGGACACGGTGTGTTAGTGTGTGTGTTGCTGGTGGGAGTGGATCAGACACAGCAGTGCTGCTGCTGCTGGAGTATTTAAACACCTCAGTGTCACTGCTGGACTGAGAATTGTCCACCAACCAAAACTATCCAGACAGCAGTGTCCTGTGGGCGGCGTCCTGTGTCCATTGATTAAGAACTAGAGGAACACAAACTGTGCAGCAGCAGATGAGCTACCGTCTCTGACTTTACATCTACAAGGTGGACCAGCAAGTAGTAGGAGTGTCTAATAGAGTGGACAATGAGTGGACATCCATACAATGCTAATCTAATCTCTAAACAATGGTGGTCTCCTGTGGTCAAGTCTGGCTGCCATAACTTGACATCTGACGCATGTAGATGTAAATGTGCCAATATAGAGCCTGAGAGAGAGAAAGAGAGAGAGAGAGAGAGAGAGAGAGAGAGAGAGAGAAAGAGAGAGAGAGAGAGAGAGGCAGAATTATAGATAGAGGAAAAGAGAAAGAGGGTCAAAAGGAGGGGGAAGAGGAGAGAGAGAGAGCAGAAGGAGAGAGACAGAGAAGGGAGAGAGAGAAGGAGAGAGAAAGAGAGAGAGAAAAGAAGCGAGAGAGAGAGAGAGAGCAGAAGGAGAGAAACAAAGTAAGGGAAGGGAGAGAGAGAAAGAGCAAGACAGACAAGGAAAGAGAGAAAGCGAGAGGGAGAGAGAGACAGATAGGGATGGAGAGATAGAGGGAGAGCAAGTGAGGGATAGATGGGGAGAGAGATGGAGGGAGGGAGCGAGAGAAGAAGAGAGAGAGACAGACAGAGAGGGATGGACAGATAGATAGAGAGTCTGGCTGCCATAACTTGACCAAAACTTTGCGATGCTAATTTCTGCTAGCGCCCATATGGGATTTCCAATAGTGTGTTAGCGACAAGCTAACGCAGCTGTCGGGGGAAGATGTCGGCTAGCGATTCGCGCTATCGCTATAACCAGATTAGCAAAGCTCCTCATGTGTTTCACCTCAAGCCGAGGAACGCCGTCTGTCTCGAGCAGCGACGCCAGTCATGGGAAATATGCAGCGGATGAAAGCGGGAAGAGGATGATCTCCTGCTGATTCCCAATACATGATGGAATTCTGAAGATTAGGAGGAAGTGTGAGAGCCACGCTCACTGTAGATTGGATTTGAGTGGTCACGCTTGATATGTTTGGGCTGTACGTGAGCGGTCCAGGTTATAAGTGTATAGCCGTGCATCCGTCATCCACCGGAAGATTGGAAATATAATCCGCCCCCTCCGAAGGAGATTTTGGCCATAATCTTGAGGAGCTCATGGTGAGTGTAGGCTCGTTATGATCGGGACCAGCTTTAAATCCACCAACATCAGCCTTTCCGGCGTTCCTCTGCGAGGAGCCGGCGTAATGAAACCGGCCCGGCCCAAAGAACCCTCGGATTTCTCTCGGTCGGAGGTACGGAGAGTACATTTCAGCAGCAAAATTAGTTATTGATCTCATTCTGCTCCGATTCTCATCTACAAACGTGCTCTCTGTTTATAATCAGGACGTGCCGGCTGCTGTCAGATGGCGGCGATCGACCTGATTGCCGTGTAATTGGACGGAGACGGTCGCCGTGGACGGTCGGAGGAAACGGTGTGAACCTCCTGCCGTCCGGGTTACGCTGACTGGATCTACTGAACAACAAGCGGAGACACACGAAGACAATGAAGAAGAACAGAGACGTCACGTCAGGATGACTGATTGACAGACGGAGCTGATAGAAAAAAAAAAGTAGAGCAGGCTTAAAAAAACAGAGAGGAAGGAAGAGAAGTAGAGCAAAGAGAGAAACGACTGAAGAGACAGGGAGGTAAACATCTCAGAGTGATCCACATTTCAAATGTGCCAATATAGAGCCTGAGAGAGAGAGAGAGAGAGAGAGAGAGAGAGAGAGAGAGAGAGAGAGAGAGAACAGAATTAGAGATAGAAGAAAAGATAAAGAGGGTCAAAAGGGAAAAGAGGAGAGAGATAGCAGAAGGAGAGAAACAGAGATGGGAGGAGGGAGAGAGAGAAGGCGAGAGAGAGAGAGAGAGAAAAGGAGCGAGCGAGAGAGAGAGAGCAGAAGGAGAGAAACAGAGAGAGGGAGCAGGAAGGGAGAGAAAGAAAGAGCAAGGCAGACAAGGAGAGAGAGAAAGCAAGAGGGGGAGAGAGAAAGCGAGGGAGAGAGAGACAGACAGGGATGGAGAGAGAGGGAGAGCAAGTGAGAGATAGATGGGGAGAGAGATGGAGGGAGAGGAGAGGGAGAGACAAAGAGGGATAGAGAGAGAGGTGGCGGGAGGGAGCGAGAGAGGGGGAGAGGGAGGGAGAGAGGCAGAAAAGGATGGAGAGAGAAAGACAGACAGACAGACATACAGACAGAAAGGGATGGACAGATAGATAGAGAGAGGTCGGGGAGAAAAAGAGAGAGGGAGAGAGAGAGGTTGCAGGAGGGAGTGAGAGAGGGGGTGAGGGAGGGAGAGAGAGAGAGAGACAGAAAGGGATGGGATGGACAGATGGATAGAGAGAGATGGGGAGAGAAATGGAGAGAGAGAGACAGAGAGGGATGGAGAGATAGGGAGGGGGAGAGAGAGAAATAGAGAAAGAGAGACAGAGAGGGATGGACAGATAGAGAGAGGTGGGGGAGAGAAACAGAGGGAGAGAGACAGAGAGCGATAGAGAGAGAGAGAGAGAGAGAGAGAGAGAGAGAGAGAGAGAGAGAGAGAAAGTGAGAGAGAGAGAGAGGAATGGAGAGATAGGGAGGGAGGGGAGAGAGAGGGAGAGAGGGGGGAGAGAGAGGGATGGAGAGATAGATAGAGAGAGGTGAGGGAGAGAATCAGAGAGAGGAGAGAGAGAGAGGGATGGAGAGATAGATAGAGAGAGAGAGAGAGGGATGGAGAGATAGATAGAGAGAGGTGGGGGAGAGAAACAGAGAGAGGAGAGAGAGGTAGACAGAGAGGGATGGAGAGATAGGGAGGGAGGGGAGAGAGAGGGAGAGAGAGAGGTGGAGGGATAGATAGAGAGAGGTGGGGGTGAGAAACAGAGAGAGGAGAGAGAGGGGGTGATGTTAAAGGGCAGCAGGGTGGTGTAAATGCTTTAAAGCTTAAACTGGTGTGAACTGGTCACCTGTAGACCGTCTGCATCAATCACTGTCACCTCCGTCACCGAGGCAGAAGGTGACAGACAGCAGAGACAAGTAACTGTCCTAAGTGTGCTGGATCTCATCTCTCTCCCTCTCTTTCCAACTTTCTCTCTCCCTCTCTCCCTCTCTCTCTATCTCTTTTCTTTCTCAGGCTGATGGTGATGGAGGAGCACAGACCAGCCACATCTGTCACACCTGGACAATGAAGCAAAGGGCAACAACAGACCAGTGGAAACAAGAGAGAGAGAGAGAGAGAGAGAGAGAGAGAGAGAGAGAGAGAGAGAGAGAGAGAGAGAGAGAGAGAGATAATAGTATATAAAGGAAAAGTTTTATCTAAATAAAAGATACATAGATTGATAGATATATTCATAGACAGATGATAGATGCATGAATATAGAGATACATAGAGAGAGAGAGAGAGAGAGAGAGAGAGAGAGAGAGAGAGAGAGAGATAATAGTATATAAAGGAAAAATTTGATCTAAAAGAAAGATACATAGAGTGATAGATATATTCATAGACAGATGATCGATGCATGAATATAGAGATACATAGAGAGAGAGAGAGAGAGAGAGAGAGATAATAGCATATAAAGGAAAAATTTGATCTAAAAGAAAGATACATAGAGTGATAGATATATTCATAGACAGATGATCGATGCATGAATATAGATATACATAGAGAGAGAGAGAGAGAGAGAGAGAGACATAGAGAAGACTTTACTAAGTCAACTCACACAATTCAATTAAAAGTCTGTTTAAACCACACACACACACACACACACACACACACACACACACACACACACACACACACACTGTGGGGGGTCTGTGTTCCAGCTGAGGTTCTTGAGCCTTTAAACGCTATCTGACCCCTCCCTCCCTCCCTCCCTCCCTCCCTCTCTCTCTCTCTCTCCCTGGCCCTACTAAACCCTCATCAGAGCAGATGAAAGGTGGAAGCGTTTATCCTTTCCTCGGTTCGGGCCTCTGGCACACCGAGCCGAGCTCAGGAGGATCGATATCTGCAGATGGAGCGAGCGGATAGTGAGCGGAGGCTATGAGTGTTCTCCTCAGACGTCACGATCAAGGCTAGCAGACCTCCAGCACATCCTGCTCTACTTCCCTTACACAACATCCTCACTGCAAACAGACCAGCATAGACCGTCAGCTTCAGTTCTAAAACCTGACTGGCTGAGAACCGGTAGTACAGTCAACAGTTTCAGACTCCCTGCATACATTGTTTATCCCATTTCAGCCTGTTCTTTATTGGTCAGGACCCCCACAGGACCCCCCACAGATAGTGGCGGTGTGTTAGTGTGTGTTGTGCTGGTGTGAGTGGATCAGACACAGCAGTGCTGCTGCTGGAGTGTTTAAACACCTCTGTGTCACTGCTGGACTGAGAATAGTTCACCAACCAAAACTATCCAGACAGCAGTATATATATATATATATATATATATATATATATATATATATATATATATATATATATATATATATATGGTGATGTGTTAGGGATACAATATTTTCAGAATTATATATATATATATATATATATATATAAAACATAACAAATGACATTAAATGCTAGTTATATGTCAGAGAGCTGGCCTTGGTCGGCCCATGCTTTTTAATTGTCACTGCTGAGGCTGTGGGTGTGTGTGTGTGTGTGTGTGTGTGTGTGCGTGTGTGTGTGTGTGTGTACTACACCCCGCCATCAATATATCATTAGCTATGCTGCTGCTTTATCAGTGGTGTATTGCACTAATTAAGCACTAATGATTTCCATTAAACTGCAGTCCCCTCCTCTTCCACCCGGGGCTAGACGCTAAACCGCCAATTACCAGAGTTCAAACGATGCGGACGCCGCATCAAGCGCCCAACGCCGTCCTTTGAATAGTTAAACGATAAGTCAATCCGTTTTAGCCACGCAAGGACGAGGAGCGCAATCATCACGCGCTGCTGCTAGAACCTGCTTTTCTGAGAGGACTGTCTGAAGCAGCACTAAGCAGGAGAACAGTAACGAGTGTAGACCTCAATCCCTCAATCAGTTACCTGACTATAATCAAACCTTCTTCATCTCCACCCACTTCACTTCCTCCATCACTCCATCACAATCCTTTCACTGCATTCAAATAACAGTCACATCGCCCTTCTGAACGACAGCATGTAAGTATAGAGGATTATTCAGCACTTTTGTTTATATAAACAACTAGAAATAAAAACAATCCACAATATTTTCACTGTGATTTAATTTGATTACTCTCTGAAATCAAAAACACACACAGCGGGAACTACGTAAACAGTGGATACCCCTTTAAAATAAGACCACCTTTATAAAGTGTTTACCTTTATAAAATGAGTGTAGTAATGCTTATGGCTGGGTTATAAATACTTTATAAAGTATTAATAAGCAACTATAATATTAATAAAAGGACAAACATAAGCATGTTTATGTTATAACGCTGACTGATTAAATGCTGACTGAAGCAGTGAATGTAAAATCTGAGCTTTAACTGTATAAATGAATGTGGGGTCACTATCAGGCAAACCTCAAGGGCCCTTTTTATTAATACATTATAACTGCTTAGTAATGTTTTAAGGTGTTTATCACCTCATTAATAACCACTTATAAACTGTTTATAAGGGTAGTCGTGATCTAATTACTATTAAAATAACACACCAAGCTCTTTTAGGACGTTTGGGAAATTTTTCAGAATAATTGTATATTGTATATATAAAATATTAAAAGAACGCAAGGCTTATTGAAGATAATCATATTTCTTTATATTGTCGCTGTCCGATGAAAGACGTATCTCGATTTGTGTTGATTTTTATTTAGCTGCATATGTTGAACATGCCAGCCTTTTACATTTGTTTAACACTACATGGTAAATGGACCAATAGAAATGCTCCAAAATCACTTGGAATAAGAATTCTGGTTCCAGTGATTCACATTAACCCTTTGAAGCACAACCTGATTGAGATTTTATTATCTGTATCTATGATTGTCATTTTTTTGATTATTACAAATCACTCAATTCAGTTTTATTATTTTAATTATTTAATAAAAGTCATGTTTGTATCACTGCTGTCTAATACACAACATGGCTCAGAATTAACCCTTATGTGTACATTATGGAGTTTGATAGGAACTGTTCACATTTGTAAACTTTTGCAGTCGGGAACATATTTACAAACACTGTTTTTGTTCATAAAGTAAATAAATAAGAATTAAAATAATGATTTAAGATCAAAAACAAGATTTTTTAATAAACAATTGGAACATTAAATAATATAATGAACTAATTTTAATAGATTTACCAAAGAGATCCTCAGTAGTACATACAATAACATGGGAAATGAATACGGGTCCAGTTTGTTGTTTATTAGAAGGGGTTTACTTAGTGCATCAAAGGCTTAAAAGTAAAGAACATGTTCACTATTTTGAGATACTTCTTTTTCTTTGGACAGCAACGATATGTCACCTAGTTCAGACCACACAGTCTGGTTGGTAGACACTGTACCTGTGCTATTGTGTTTTGCATTACGGAAACAGTTAAAAGCATTGATACGTCTTACTGGTGGAGGTGCAAAATGATCAATACATCCACCACATTAAAAACTAGCTCTAGGATGAACCTCCCCTTTACCCAAGTACTGCAGCTCTGATTGACAGTCCATCCTCCCTGTGCTCTGCAAACCTGTAACCCCTTCACTCCACACCTGATGGCTTTGTATGTATGCTTTTTTTAAATAAAGGAAAGCAGACGCTGGACGGACACGGTGCATGAGGACGACTGAGGATGATGCTGGCGCAGGTGAGCTCGTGTACATTGCAGGAAAAGGCTATTTGCATGGATTTTCTTTTTTCTATATCATTTAAACACGACAGGTACTCTTCATATCCGGTGAACGTTTCATGACGAATAGACCAATAGAAACGCTCTAAAATCACTTGGGAAAAATTCTGGTTTCATTGAATTACATTGAAAGAGAACAGTGTTTTGGTCCTGTACTGTAAAGTTGCTATTTTGGAGATGCTTGTTTTACTTAAGACAGCAATGACATTAAAAACTAGTTCTAGGATGGACCTTCCCCTTTAACCAACTACTGCAGCTCTGATTGACAGTCCATCCTCCCTGCTTTCTGCAAACCTGTAACCCCTTCACTCCACACCTGATGGCTTTGTATGCTATTTTTTTTTTTTAAATGAAGGGAAGTAGACGCCGGATGGTGCATGAGGACGACTGAGGACAACGCTGGTGCAGGTGAGCTCATGTACGTTGCAGGAAAAATCTATTTTCGTGATGATTTTCTTTATTCTATATCATTTGAACACGACAGGTACTCTTCATATCCGGTGAATGTTTCATGATGAATGGACCAATAGAAACGCTCCGAATTCTGGTTACTTTGAACTACATTGAAAGAGAACAGTGTTTTGGTCCTGTACTGTAAAGTTGCTATTTATGAGATGCTTGTTTTGCTTAAGACAGCAATGACATTAAAAGTTAGTCCTAGGATGAACCCTTCCCTTTACCCAACTACTGCAGCTCTGATTGACAGCCCATCCTCCCTGTGCTCTGCAAACCTGTAACCCCTTCACTCCACACCTGATGGCTTTGTATGCTATTTTTTTTTTTTAATGAAGGGAAGCAGACGCCGGACGGTGCATGAGGACGACTGAGGACGACGCTGGCACAGGTGAGCTCATGTACGTCGCAGGAAAAGGCTATTTGCATGATCAAAAAAAAAAAAAAAAGAAATAATGAAAGCGGGCGAGTGGCCGTCTCATATAAGCTGATCTTAATGGCTCTCCAGCTTCCCCATTCAAATGGAAATCCCCACATCGCTCATTTGAATAAACATCTGGTGTGTGTGCGCGCGCGCTAATACTGTCCCCCACCGTGAAGGTCTCGAGGGTCCGTCAGCGACAGCCTGGCGCACCGCTGGTGACATTTGCAGTGGCCCGTGGCCTCCAAGCTCCCACTGTGACTGCGCTGCGCGTGTATGTTTGGATACAAGCCCCCTGTAAGTGGGCTGTTTTACCCCCTCTGCCAGCACACAAGGCTGAGTAAACACAGCAAAGCCTGGCACACTTGGGCGGGGGAGGTTGGGGGGGATTGGGGGCTGTCGCTCGTTACGTCTAAAGTCAGATTTCAATTTGTATTCTCAAACAACGATGCATTATTAAAAACTTGAGAGGGGCCGGCGAGCCACTATTCCGCAGCGGATTAGGGATTATGGTGCAAAAACGCAGGCTAATTATTCCGGTTTGGGGAAGGAACGCCGCCGGAATAACAATGGCATTCATTTAATATGCACTTTGTTTCCATAATGCTGGATTTCTGTCTAACAAGCCGGGTTTGTATATCCAGCGACCTCGTTTCTATACACACAAATCAGATGTGCGCTCGGCAGTCATCGGAAAAACAACACGGAATTCCTGGAGCCCCAGCATTTAATAAGACATTCCAATCCTGCTTCTGCGGAATTCCTTGAATGTATAAAGCAGCTCTATCGGACACAGGATGAACCTGAAGGGGAATTCCACCAATATTTACACGCTTCTGCATTCAATCTGTAATGGTACTGACATGTGGGGGGGCTTTGAGAGTATGCCTACCAATATATCCCAACCAAAAATTCCCATCTACATCTTCCGCTTCCTGCGACAAAACATCAACAACACCCTTCACCACTCCATCTCCTCCCAGTTCCTATGCCCCATGCCAGCCCACCTTCTAACTCCAAGGAGAACCATGTTTTCTTATCACTCTGTTGAAACAGAACCTTGTCTCTCCACAATAAATCTTCTGAACTACATTACCCATCATACCCGGCTTTCACAGACTCTCCATCAAGCGACCCTCTTGAAAACATATGAAACTTATCAAATATTAGTAGAACAGTTGACCACCTTTAAACACCTCAGAGTCACGGCTGGACTGAGAATCGTCCACCAACTAAAACTATCCAGACAGCAGTGTCCTGTGGGCGGCGTCCTGTGTTCACTGATGAAGAACTAGAGGAACACAAACTGTGCAGCAGCAGATGAGCTACTGTCTCTGACTTTACATCTACAAGGTGGACCAGCAAGTAGTAGGAGTGTCTAATAGAGTGGACAGTGAGTGGACACAGTGTTTATCTGATCCACTCACACCAGCACAACACACACTAACACACTGCCATCAAATCAGTATCACTGCAGTGCTGAGAATGATCCACCACCCAAATAATATCTGCTCTATGGTGGTCCTGAGGGGATCCTGACTATTAACAAAGTACACAGTGAATCAGATGAACTGCAGTCTGTAAGTGTAGCTCCTCTATGGTCAGTAGATCTGATAGACTGGACACTGAGGGTAGAAACATGGTGGGTGTACCTAATAAAAGTGATCCACGACCCAAATAATATCTGCTCTATGGTGGTCCTGAGGGGATCCAGACCATTAACAAAGTATACAGAGAATCAGATGAACTACAGTCTGTAAGTGTAGCTCCTCTATGGTCAGTGGCGCTGATAGACTGGACATTGAGTGTAGAAACATGGTGGGTGTACCTAATAAAAGTGCCCCCGTCTGTATTTCATGGTGCCGTTCGCTGCAGTTCGGTGTCCTAACGCAGCCGCTTTAACCTCAGCAGTCGATAATACAGCGCTGGACGCTAAAAGCTTTAACTCACAGTGACGTTCCTAACTGAGTGTGATGTTCTGCCGTAACCCTGCCGTTACTACACTACCATCACATCTGGCCCCGGCTGACCCCCAGCACTTTCCGGCGAGCCTGAAAAAAGTCAAGCCGGGGTTTTATTTCAGGCCTGATGGACCAGAAACTCGTTTTTAGCCCTCGCTGGCCGCGGCGGCATGTATTATGAATGCAGATGAATGTTGGCCCTGGACGCTTTCCCGTTAAAGACGAGCAGTTAGCCTGGACCGGTGACTGCAGTATGCGTTTGGCTCCAAGTGGCTGAATGAATGTGTCATTTTATTACGATGACGCAAACCCAGCTGCAGCAAACGCCCCTCGTCTGTATTAGATTGCAACGCGAGTCATTGCGCGATAACGCGCAACATAATAGCGCGCGATTAGACTATTCAGCGCTCGAGGTGGCAAACGTGTTCTCAGCTGATAGAGTGTAGTGGAGGAACGGCAAATCGGAGGAAACAAGCCGCCGACACGCAAAGCATCTTCTTCTTCTTCGCCACATTTGCTGCGACACGCAATAAAAGAGATCGCTAGTTTTCCCCACAACAAACGCATTCGCAGCAGACGAGAGTGCAACGTTCTGCACAGATTAGATATGCCGTCCCGGACGAGCTTCCAGATCTCCACTGTTCTGGATAGACCTGTCAGCTCTGCTCATTTGCAGAGTCTCTTTGATTACCGCTAATATCTGATTAAGACTGAAACAATGGGTTTCTTCTGGTTGGGCTGATTCCATCTCCAAATCAGGTCACCGGAAGTCTAATACCGTGATCAGAAAACAGAAATTTAGCCCGATTTTGTTGTATCTGAGAAGCTTCCAGCATTGGACCTTGAAACTGGTCATGTGACATAATCAAAGAGCACCAATGTGGCATCTGCAACGTTCCATGACACCCCAACGGGAAAAGTATGCATGTCAGGATTACTATATATTGTCACCTTTTTTTAAATGTTATTTGATGTTGACTAATAGAAGGTCAGAGCGCCCTCTGGTGCACATACACTACCGTACAAAAGTCTGGGGCAGCTAAGCAAAGCTAATCTTATCAATAAGTGCATGTGCACCAGTAAGAACACCAGATATGATTAGAACAGATGTAAATAATCACACATACATTACAAAGTAACATGAATATCTTATTGTGAGAGAAGTAGATCATATCTGAAGCTCCAGTTTGAAGAACCAAGTTAGGTTCCAGATTTCTCCTGGACGCCCCAGACATTGTATGAATGTATTCAGTTCCTTCAGCAGCAATCTTGATTTAGCTTAATGAAGTACTGATAGATAGATAGATAGATAGATAGATAGATAGATAGATAGATAGATAGATAGATAGATAGATAGATAGATAGATAGATACTTTATTGATCCCGAAGAAAATTTAGCAAATTTAGCATACTGAGCAGTCAAAGCAGGTATTAGATGAGAACTGATAATAATACTGGGTTGTTTATAGAAGGAGAAGCTTGGAAAGGTTTAAATAAACACATTGACGTATGTAAAAGCACTACTTACTCTATTAATACTGTTTAATATTTAAATGATAAAGTGTTTTGCTGAACAAATAAAAGCTTCCTGTCAGGAAAAAATAGCTTGTTATATATCGCTGCTGTCCAATAAAAACCATCTTCATTTTTATCGATTTTGAGTTTTCTACATCATTTGAACACGCCATTGGTTGTTTACATTGTGTGAAAAT